>OU744337.1:60779322-61365844 GCA_916610165.2 Gymnosoma rotundatum
GAAATAGTGAAACTAATTAATCCAAGTGTTCATACTAGTTGGAAGGAAGTGGAAGTAGGATACATACAAGGACGTTCCCCCAAGAAGTAGTGATACACCTAGCTAACTCATCCAAGTGTTCGAAGTGGCCCCTTAGTAGTAGCATCAGTAGCAAAAAGGACGCGTAGACCGCAAGCCAGCGGACCAGGATGAACTTTGTAGTATTACTGTAAGATATAGGAATTTATTTTAAGAATATAACATAAAAAGTCTTTTTCTCCGGCAACCTAACGGTCGCCTAGAACAATTTGCGTAACAACGCAGTTTAAAAATAATAAGATAACAAATTAATGAAATTTTCGGCTTTTGGTTCTTTTTAATTAATTTTCTAAACATTTTTAGAAAGAAAAATTATTTACAAATGTATGCGGACGTTTTCCAAAGAAAACAAGAAAAATTAGACGCTAGCAGAATGAAATGCAGCATTTTCTGGACCGCCACATCCTTCATCAGCATTCTTTGCATCTATCTACCTTATGTTATGTACATCGTAAACATCATCTATTTAACCAACTAATCTTAATGTTAATTTGGTGAGACGAAGTTCACACACAACTTAAAGCTTTTTCTTTGTCATTCTCTTTGTAACTCGTCTTGTACATTTGTTGTTGCTTTTTTTGTACTAGCAATTTGATAGTCACAAATGCAACTTTTTTATTTTTAATTATTCATACTTGTTTGCTCACAACATTATAGACACTGTTTCAGTATCATATTGACTTTTATGAGTTAAGTATGAATGTAAATACGCTGTGCCTAGCGTTTGTTTTAATTTTTAATTTTCACCCTGACCAGGGTTCGAACCATCGATTTTACAAATTAATGAAATTTTCGGCTTTTGGTTCTTTTTAATTAATTTTCTAAACATTTTTAGAAAGAAAAATTATTTACAAATGTATGCGGACGTTTTCCAAAGAAAACAAGAAAAATTAGACGCTAGCAGAATGAAATGCAGCATTTTCTGGACCGCCACATCCTTCATCAGCATTCTTTGCATCTATCTACCTTATGTTATGTACATCGTAAACATCATCTATTTAACCAACTAATCTTAATGTTAATTTGGTGAGACGAAGTTCACACACAACTTAAAGCTTTTTCTTTGTCATTCTCTTTGTAACTCGTCTTGTACATTTGTTGTTGCTTTTTTTGTACTAGCAATTTGATAGTCACAAATGCAACTTTTTTATTTTTAATTATTCATACTTGTTTGCTCACAACATTATAGACACTGTTTCAGTATCATATTGACTTTTATGAGTTAAGTATGAATGTAAATACGCGGTGCCTAGCGTTTGTTTTAATTTTTAATTTTCACCCTGACCAGGATTCGAACCATCGATTTTACAAATTAATGAAATTTTCGGCTTTTGGTTCTTTTTAATTAATTTTCTAAACATTTTTAGAAAGAAAAATTATTTACAAATGTATGCGGACGTTTTCCAAAGAAAACAAGAAAAATTAGACGCTAGCAGAATGAAATGCAGCATTTTCTGGGCCGCCACATCCTTCATCAGCATTCTTTGCATCTATCTACCTTATGTTATGTACATTAGGGATGAGCGATCCCGTGACTTTTGTGGAACATGGTTACCAGTAAACGTGATTCTCAAATCACCGTTCTTTTAAATAGTTACCGTGAGCACCGTTTGCAGATCTGTTTTATTTAAACATTCATGTTTATATACAGTTGTCGGCATATTTATTTTGACACCTGAGAAATCTTACCTTTTTAAATTTTTTCAGATTTCCAAAAAACTAAAAATTCGAATTTTTTTTTAATGAAAGTAACATTTCTTTAATAATTAAAAAATATTAAATCATAACTTCTTAAATTAAATTTGCATTCTATGCAACTAATTAAAAAATTTTGGGAGTGGCATAATTATTTTGACATATACTATTTTAACTCTTTAAACGAAAATATGTTATTCCAACTTTTGTAATACTTCTAGATATTTTTAATATTAATAAAACGTGTATCCTCCGTTAGCGGCAATGACATTCCGGAGTCTTTTAGGAACTGAATCGATCAAGTTTTGAATGTATTTTGTTGGTATGTCCTCCCACAAAGATTTAACCTCTGAAATTGTTCCTTCCCTGGTTCTTATCAGATCTGCGGTCCTTTGGCGCTTTATATATGACCAAAAATTCTCAATCACGTTCAAATCCGAACTTTGGGGTGGCCAATCCAAAGTTTCAATGCAATTTTCCGTCAAAAATGTCTTAATCATTTTACTCTTGTCGCAAGGCGCATTGTCCTGTTTAAAAATAAATAACGGTCCAATCAACCTATCGCCAGAAGGAAATGCGTGTTCATTTAAAATTTTCAAATATTGGTTTTGGTTCATCGAACCGTCGCACCGTATTAAGCGTGGTTTTTGTTTTAAAAGTTTAATTTTTTTGATAGTTTTAGCTTTAGTTTGATAAAAAAAAGGTAGTGGCAGATTATTATTGGGTAAGTGTTATTTTTGAATGCTAAAGCACCTCGGACCTCGGAAGTTGTTAACGATCGCTTGAAAATTTTTGCTTTTCTTGGAGATCGTGTTATATTCATTATTAATTTAGCCGCATCACTATGTCCCGCTGCTCTCTGGCTCATTGATGCAGCAAACTCGATCTTCCCTGTTGTTAATTACTGACGAATTCCTTGCGTTTTTCTTCGTTTTGTTCTTTCACTTGCTTCTTTAAATTCTTTTTTTTGGTCGCCCTGAAGATGAACTGCCAAATACTGATACGAGGGCTGCTATATATATTTCTGGCCTGGCAACACTGAGTGCTGCCAAGTGCAATCTGACATTTCCATTGGAAAGTTTGTCATTTTTAAGCATAATCGTACTCAAAACGTTTTGACGTACGACCATTATTTGTGTTGTTTACAGTGACTTAAAAAAATTCATATAGAAAAAAATGGAATTAACTCGTGAACATTTTCGTGCCATCATTTTTCACAACTTTCGACGTGGATTATCACGACAAGAGTGCATTGATGAACTTAAATCTTTGTATTGCGATGAAGCACCATCCTATAGCACTGTGAAAAATTGGTATAATGAATTTAATCGTCGCCGAAGCTCGCTCAAAGACGAATTCCGTGAAGGTCGTCCAAAAACGGCTGTTGTGCCAGAGAACACTGATGCCGTGCGTGTACTCATAATGCAAGATCGACATGCGACATACCGAGAGATAGAGACATCCTTGGACATTTCTTCCACCAGCATACATTCGATACTGCATGAACACCTGGCCGTAAAAAAGGTTTGTTCTCGTTGGATCCCGCACAATTTGAAAGTCGCTCAAAAAAAGGCTCGTGTCGATTGGTGTAAAGAACTGTTGCAAAAATACGATTGCGGTGCTTCAAAAGACGTTTATAAGATCGTCACAGGTGACGAATCATGGATCTATGCGTATGAGCCCGAAACGAAACAACAATCAATCGTGTGGGTCTTCAAAGACCAGCAAAATCCAACGAAAGTTGTTCGTGGAAGAAGCACTTCGAAGCAAATGGTCTCCTGTTTCTTCGGCAAAACTGGTCATGTGGCGACTGTTGCGCTTGAGTAACGTAGGACGGTCACTTCTGAGTGGTACACTACAATTTGTTTGCCTGAAGTCGTCAAGAGAAGACGAATCATTGTTCACCATGACAATGCGAGCTCTCACACATCGGCTCAAACCAGAGCGTTTTTGACCGGCCAAAACGTCGAATTAATGGGTCATCCGCCGTAGAGCCCTGACTTGGCAATTAATGACTTGTTTTTGTTTCCGCACATCAAGAAAAAAATACGTGGTCAACGATTTTCGTCGCCAGAAGAAGCTGTTGAAGTGTTCAAAAACCATGTTTTAGAGGCGTCTCAATCGGAGTGGAAAAAGTGCTTCGACAACTGGTTTGAGCGCTTGCAAAAGTGTATAAATCATGCTGGAGAATACTTTGAAAAACAATAAAACCCTTTTTGATTATATATATTCGCATTTTCACTACTAGGCCAGAAATATATAGAGCAGCTCTCGTATTGTACAGTTTCTTCCAGCCATTTAGCATACCTTCTTAAATATCGGTCCTCTTTTCGTTGTGCTAAACCCCAATACTTTTTGAAATTTATAACACACTGCTTTATTGCTTGTATATCCCCATCTCCTTGGCATTCTGAAATCACACACAATTTACTAGCTAAAAACTGCAACTATTCGTCAATGATTCTAGCATTAGATTCCTGTACTATTTGGAATAACTCAAATCTTGTGAAAATTTTTTCCATGTTATCTCTCAAAGTTGCAAAACTCTTATAATAAGAATTTTGCGCAATAAGCCATATATGTATATTTTTCAAAGTGCATTTTTCCGTTACATAGTTAATAACCTGATACTTGGGTGCATTTTTGATATACCTGCACCGTTTTTAAATGTAATTTTGATTTGTTACCCTATTAAATTAGGTATGTTTATATCTAACTATATTTTCAGAAGAAATAAAGTATCCTGAAGACGATGAAGTGTTGTATAGACCGCATATAAACAAAAACAGTTTAGTAGGTGTGTATGCGTGGGTTAACTTACAGTTAGTAAATTTTAATTTATAAAGTAAAAACTGAATTAAAAGAAATTCCTTTTTTAAGGGCAGGTAATCCATCATGTTGGTAGTTGCTAAAAGTGATTAAACAATATTTTACAGCAATAATTCGAAAAACACAAAAGTTTATGACGAAAATAAAGTATAAGAAAAAGTGCCTTATGAGTAAAAATAGAAAAAAGGTAAAATTTTCAAAAAATCACGAAAAATATTGGCGCAAACTTGCCCAAACTTTTTTTCTTTTTTCTTAAATTAGAGATTTCATATTTTATTGTGGTATATAACATTATTTGTACAACAGCTACCTTCACTTTCAAAAAGCTTTTCCTTTTTTGTTTTTGGTAAGAATTAATGTATTTAAATACATAGTTTTTTTTATAATTAAAATTTTAAAAATAAATATTTAAGATAATTTTTTCTTTTTAAATATTGAAAATAGCTGCTGATGAAATCTTTCAGGCAAAAAAAAAATCAATGTAATACCTCTATTCGTTTAGCCATGAAAAAATATGATATAAATATCTTGAAATCGAAAAAATTCAATAAAAACGCATGCTATTTTCTTCACTTTCCTGACTTTAACAGCGTCCTACAACTACAAATCTTAACTTACACCCTTTAAATTGCACAACATGATGTAGAATTTTGTTCTCTATCGATCTGCGTAATTTTTGCTTAGGATTTCATCAAATTAATTTTTCCCCTTTTGGCCAGCTTTTTGGGTCGAATACTCCTCTGTGCGTCGATGGAAACCAAGTCTCTCAAGCCTTTGTATGCTATAGAGCCCCAGAACATGACTGTGCCACCTCTATGACTAACTTTTTCGACAACAGGTGCGTTTTTTTCGAGTTTTATGGTCTAGTCTAACAAAAACTTTTTGACGAGTGCTATTCGAAAGTACTTTCGTCGGTCCATAAGACGCTTTGCCAAATTGGTAGGGGCTTCTCCACGTATCTATTTGCGAATTCTAACCTTTTAATTTGGTTCCTTGGGGCTATACATGGAATTGATCTTGCTACATATGTATGTATTAATGTTGGCTTCTTTTAGACGTCGTCGAACTGTTCTTTCGCTTATATGACTATCCATTCCAATGCTGCGGCTTTGGGTGTCAAACCTGGATTAAATTTAAATTTTCTGATAATTTGTCGATCTTCCACTGCCGTTGTTTTACGTTTTCTTCCTGATCGACGCAAATTAATGACAGAGTCTGTTTCTTTACATTTATTTATTTGATAATAAACGGTTTGTCTAGATATATTGTACTCCTTGGCAATATTTGTTACAGATATTCCAAGATTATACTTGGTTATAATTTCACTCTTGGCGGTGTTAGTTAATTCCGATATTTTCCCCATATTTACAAAATAGTAATAGAATTTTTTTATTTATCTTTCACCGAATGTTAATACTTAATACTCAAGATCGACCGCTTTGTATTAAAGCTTAACGCAAAAAACAAAATGAGATAAAATTTTAGAATGACAAAACAATTATGCCATTACAAATTCCTGTACCAAATTGCATTTCCCCGTAAAGAATGAGAATGGGTAAAGATTTTAACAAAATATTTTGCATACGTATGCTTAAGAAGTAGTGTAAGGAAAATATCATGATAACTGTGCTGTTATAGAAATTTCAATATTAAAAAACAATAAAACAATTCTTCACTATACTTTGTCAAAATAAATATGCCGACTACTTTAGGAAGTATATAATACTAAATAATATTTTATGCAAACAGTAATCATAAGGAAAAAGGTATTTTGATATCTACATTAAAAGCAGCTGTAATTAACCTGTTAACTGATTATGTCGTATATATGCGTCAATTTCAAAAGTTCATTTTTTATTTAATGTCGCATATGTGCGTCTGCTCATGTCGTAAATACGCGTCTTTGCTTGAAATTAATTCAGCACATTAAATCGAACTTGCAAAGAAAAACTAATCAGTTAACAGGTTAAATTTGCCTAGAAATATAGTATATAATAAAGAAGCACACAACAAATTTTTGTTTTTTTTTTTTTTGCTACATATGTATGTGTGAAGTTTGGAAAAAAGAATAGTTGTTGTAAATAAGTATAAGCAAGAAAAAGCTATACAGCAAAGAAGCTGCTTTGATATACTTACATATGAAAGAATGAAAGAGTCAAAAGTACTTATATTTCTCTTTCACAAAGTAAAATTAAATTAAAGTTTGTATGTGTGCAAATATAAAAGAACGTTCTTACGCAGAACTGTTATTTGATCAACTAAATCACTGTAGTGACCAGTGATTTTTTAATCACAGTGATTAAATCACAGGTACTAAAATATCGCTCATCTCTAATGTACATCGTAAACATCATCTATTTAACCAACTAATCTTAATGTTAATTTGGTGAGACGAAGTTCACACACAACTTAAAGCTTTTTCTTTGTCATTCTCTTTGCAACTCGTCTTGTACATTTGTTGTTGCTTTTTTTGTACTAGCAATTTGATAGTCACAAATGCAACTTTTTTATTTTTAATTATTCATACTTGTTTGCTCACAACATTATAGACACTGTTTCAGTATCATATTGACTTTTATGAGTTAAGTATGAATGTAAATACGCGGTGCCTAGCGTTTGTTTTAATTTTTAATTTTCAGCCTGACCAGGGTTCGAACCATCGATTTTACAAATTAATGAAATTTTCGGCTTTTGGTTCTTTTTAATTAATTTTCTAAACATTTTTAGAAAGAAAAATTATTTACAAATGTATGCGGACGTTTTCCAAAGAAAACAAGAAAAATTAGACGCTAGCAGAATGAAATGCAGCATTTTCTGGACCGCCACATCCTTCATCAGCATTCTTTGCATCTATCTACCTTATGTTATGTACATCGTAAACATCATCTATTTAACCAACTAATCTTAATGTTAATTTGGTGAGACGAAGTTCACACACAACTTAAAGCTTTTTCTTTGTCATTCTCTTTGTAACTCGTCTTGTACATTTGTTGTTGCTTTTTTTGTACTAGCAATTTGATAGTCACAAATGCAACTTTTTTATTTTTAATTATTCATACTTGTTTGCTCACAACATTATAGACACTGTTTCAGTATCATATTGACTTTTATGAGTTAAGTATGAATGTAAATACGCGGTGCCTAGCGTTTGTTTTAATTTTTAATTTTCACCCTGACCAGGGTTCGAACCATCGATTTTACAAATTAATGAAATTTTCGGCTTTTGGTTCTTTTTAATTAATTTTCTAAACATTTTTAGAAAGAAAAATTATTTACAAATGTATGCGGACGTTTTCCAAAGAAAACAAGAAAAATTAGACGCTAGCAGAATGAAATGCAGCATTTTCTGGACCGCCACATCCTTCATCAGCATTCTTTGCATCTATCTACCTTATGTTATGTACATTAGGGATGAGCGATCCCGTGACTTTTGTGGAACATGGTTACCAGTAAACGTGATTCTCAAATCACCGTTCTTTTAAATAGTTACCGTGAGCACCGTTTGCAGATCTGTTTTATTTAAACATTCATGTTTATATACAGTTGTCGGCATATTTATTTTGACACCTGAGAAATCTTACCTTTTTAAATTTTTTCAGATTTCCAAAAAACTAAAAATTCCAATTTTTTTTTAATGAAAGTAACATTTCTTTAATAATTAAAAAATATTAAATCATAACTTCTTAAATTAAATTTGCATTCTATGCAACTAATTAAAAAATTTTGGGAGTGGCATAATTATTTTGACATATACTATTTTAACTCTTTAAACGAAAATATGTTATTCCAACTTTTGTAATACTTCTAGATATTTTTAATATTAATAAAACGTGTATCCTCCGTTAGCGGCAATGACATTCCAGAGTCTTTTAGGAACTGAATCTATCAAGTTTTGAATGTATTTTGTTGGTATGTCCTCCCACAAAGATTTAACTTTTGAAATTGTTCCTTCCCTGGTTCTTATCAGATCTGCGGTCCTTTGGCGCTTTATATATGACCAAAAATTCTCAATCACGTTCAAATCCGAACTTTGGGGTGGCCAATCCAAAGTTTCAATGCAATTTTCCGTCAAAAATGTCTTAATCATTTTACTCTTGTCGCAAGGCGCATTGTCCTGTTTAAAAATAAATAACGGTCCAATCAACCTATCGCCAGAAGGAAATGCGTGTTCATTTAAAATTTTCAAATATTGGTTTTGGTTCATCGAACCGTCGCACAGAGGAGTATTTGACCCAAAAAGCTGGCCAAAATTATTAAGCGTGGTTTTTGTTTTAAAAGTTTAATTTTTTTGATAGTTTTAGCTTTAGTTTGATAAAAAAAGGTAGTGGCAGATTATTATTGGGTAAGTGTTATTTTTGAATGCTAAAGCACCTCGGACCTCGGAAGTTATTAACGATCGCTTGAAAATTTTTGCTTTTCTTGGAGATCGTGTTATATTCATTATTAATTTAGCCGCATCACTATGTCCCGCTGCTCTCTGGCTCATTGATGCAGCAAATTCGATCTTCCCTGTTGTTAATTACTGACGAATTCCTTGCGTTTTTCTTCGTTTTGTTCTTTCACTTGCTTCTTTAAATTCTTTTTTTTGGTCGCCCTGAAGATGAACTGCCAAATACTGATACGAGGGCTGCTATATATATTTCTGGCCTGGCAACACTGAGTGCTGCCAAGTGCAATCTGACATTTCCATTGGAAAGTTTGTCATTTTTAAGCATAATCGTACTCAAAACGTTTTGACGTACGACCATTATTTGTGTTGTTTACAGTGACTTGAAATAATTCATATAGAAAAAAATGGAATTAACTCGTGAACATTTTCGTGCCATCATTTTTCACAACTTTCGACGTGGATTATCACGACAAGAGTGCATTGATGAACTTAAATCTTTGTATTGCGATGAAGCACCATCCTATAGCACTGTGAAAAATTGGTATAATGAATTTAATCGTCGCCGAAGCTCGCTCAAAGACGAATTCCGTGAAGGTCGTCCAAAAACGGCTGTTGTGCCAGAGAACACTGATGCCGTGGGTGAACTCATAATGCAAGATCGACATGCGACATACCGAGAGATAGAGACATCCTTGGACATTTCTTCCACCAGCATACATTCGATACTGCATGAACACCTGGCCGTAAAAAAGGTTTGTTCTCGTTGGATCCCGCACAATTTGAAAGTCGCTCAAAAAAAGGCTCGTGTCGATTGGTGTAAAGAACTGTTGCAAAAATACGATTGCGGTGCTTCAAAAGACGATTATAAGATCGTCACAGGTGACGAATCATGGATCTATGCGTATGAGCCCGAAACGAAACAACAATCAATCGTGTGGGTCTTCAAAGACCAGCAAAATCCAACGAAAGTTGTTCGTGGAAGAAGCACTTCGAAGCAAATGGTCTCCTGTTTCTTCGGCAAAACTGGTCATGTGGCGACTGTTGCGCTTGAGTAACGTAGGACGGTCACTTCTGAGTGGTACACTACAATTTGTTTGCCTGAAGTCGTCAAGAGAAGACGAATCATTATTCACCATGACAATGCGAGCTCTCACACATCGGCTCAAACCAGAGCGTTTTTGACCGGCCAAAACGTCGAATTAATGGGTCATCCGCCGTAGAGCCCTGACTTGGCAATTAATGACTTGTTTTTGTTTCCGCACATCAAGAAAAAAATACGTGGTCAACGATTTTCGTCGCCAGAAGAAGCTGTTGAAGTGTTCAAAAACCATGTTTTAGAGGCGTCTCAATCGGAGTGGAAAAAGTGCTTCGACAACTGGTTTGAGCGCTTGCAAAAGTGTATAAATCATGCTGGAGAATACTTTGAAAAACAATAAAACCCTTTTTGATTATATATATTCGCATTTTCACTATTAGGCCAGAAATATATAGAGCAGCTCTCGTATTGTACAGTTTCTTCCAGCCATTTAGCATACCTTCTTAAATATCGGTCCTCTTTTCGTTGTGCTAAACCCCAATACTTTTTGAAATTTATAACACACTGCTTTATTGCTTGTATATCCCCATCTCCTTGGCATTCTGAAATCACACACAATTTACTAGCTAAAAACTGCAACTATTCGTCAATGATTCTAGCATTAGATTCCTGTACTATTTGGAATAACTCAAATCTTGTGAAAATTTTTTCTATGTTATCTCTCAAAGTTGCAAAATTCTTATAATAAGAATTTTGCGCAATAAGCCATATATGTATATTTTTCAAAGTGCATTTTTCCGTTACATAGTTAATAACCTGATACTTGGGTGCATTTTTGATATACCTGCACCGTTTTTAAATGTAATTTTGATTTGTTACCCTATTAAATTAGGTATGTTTATATCTTACTATATTTTCAGAAGAAATAAAGTATCCTGAAGACGATGAAGTGTTATATAGACCGCATATAAACAAAAACAGTTTAGTAGGTGTGTATGCGTGGGTTAACTTACAGTTAGTAAATTTTAATTTATAAAGTAAAAACTGAATTAAAAGAAATTCCTTTTTTAAGGGCAGGTAATCCATTATGTTGGTAGTTGCTAAAAGTGATTAAATAATATTTTACAGCAATAATTCGAAAAACACAAAAGTTTATGACGAAAATAAAGTATAAGAAAAAGTGCCTTATGAGTAAAAATAGAAAAAAGGTAAAATTTTCAAAAAATCACGAAAAATATTGGCGCAAACTTTCCCAAACTTTTTTTCTTTTTTCTTAAATTAGAGATTTCATATTTTATTGTGGTATATAACATTATTTGTACAACAGCTACCTTCACTTTCAAAAAGCTTTTCCTTTTTTGTTTTTGGTAAGAATTGATGTATTTAAATACATAGTTTTTTTTATAATTAAAATTTTAAAAATAAATATTTAAGATAATTTTTTCTTTTTAAATATTGAAAATAGCTGCTGATGAAATCTTTCAGGCAAAAAAAAAATCAATGTAATACCTCTATTCGTTTAGCCATGAAAAAATATGATATAAATATCTTGAAATCGAAAAAATTCAATAAAAACGCATGCTATTTTCTTCACTTTCCTGACTTTAACAGCGTCCTACAACTACAAATCTTAACTTACACCCTTTAAATTGCACAATATGATGTAGAATTTTGTTCTCTATCGATCTGCGTAATTTTTGCTTAGGATTTCATCAAATTAATTTTTCCCTTTTTGGCCAGCTTTTTGGGTCGAATACTCCTCTGTGCGTCGATGGAAACCAAGTCTCTCAAGCCTTTGTATGCTATAGAGCCCCAGAACATGACTGTGCCACCTATATGACTAACTTTTTCGACAACAGGTGCGTTTTTTTCGAGTTTTATGGTCTAGTCTAACAAAAACTTTTTGACGAGTGCTATTCGAAAGAACTTTCGTCGGTCCATAAGACGCTTTGCCAAATTGGTAGGGGCTTCTCCACGTATCTATTTGCGAATTCTAACCTTTTAATTTGGTTCCTTGGGGCTATACATGGAATTGATCTTGCTACATATGTATGTATTAATGTTGGCTTCTTTTAGACGTCGTCGAACTGTTCTTTCGCTTATATGACTATCCATTCCAATGCTGCGGCTTTGGGTGTCAAACCTGGATTAAATTTAAATTTTCTGATAATTTGTCGATCTTCCACTGCCGTTGTTTTACGTTTTCTTCCTGATCGACGCAAATTAATGACAGAGTCTGTTTCTTTACATTTATTTATTTGATAATAAACGGTTTGTCTAGATATATTGTACTCCTTGGCAATATTTGTTACAGATATTCCAAGATTATACTTGGTTATAATTTCACTCTTGGCGGTGTTAGTTAATTCCGATATTTTCCCCATATTTACAAAATAGTAATAGAATTTTTTTATTTATCTTTCACCGAATGTTAATACTTAATACTCAAGATCGACCGCTTTGTATTAAAGCTTAACGCAAAAAACAAAATGAGATAAAATTTTAGAATGACAAAACAATTATGCCATTACAAATTCCTGTACCAAATTGCATTTCCCCGTAAAGAATGAGAATGGGTAAAGATTTTAACAAAATATTTTGCATACGTATGCTTAAGAAGTAGTGTAAGGAAAATATCATGATAACTGTGCTGTTATAGAAATTTCAATATTAAAAAACAATAAAACAATTCTTCACTATACTTTGTCAAAATAAATATGCCGACTACTTTAGGAAGTATATAATACTAAATAATATTTTATGCAAACAGTAATCATAAGGAAAAAGGTATTTTGATATCTACATTAAAAGCAGCTGTAATTAACCTGTTAACTGATTATGTCGTATATATGCGTCAATTTCAAAAGTTCATTTTTTATTTAATGTCGCATATGTGCGTCTGCTCATGTCGTAAATACGCGTCTTTGCTTGAAATTAATTCAGCACATTAAATCGAACTTGCAAAGAAAAACTAATCAGTTAACAGGTTAAATTTGCCTAGAAATATAGTATATCATAAAGAAGCACACAACAAATTTTTGTTTTTTTTTTTGCTACATATGTATGTGTGAAGTTTGGAAAAAAGAATAGTTGTTGTAAATAAGTATAAGCAAGAAAAAGCTATACAGCAAAGAAGCTGCTTTGATATACTTACATATGAAAGAATGAAAGAGTCAAAAGTACTTATATTTCTCTTTCACAAAGTAAAATTAAATTAAAGTTTGTATGTGTGCAAATATAAAAGAACGTTCTTACGCAGAACTGTTATTTGATCAACTAAATCACTGTAGTGACCAGTGATTTTTTAATCACAGTGATTAAATCACAGGTACTAAAATATCGCTCATCTCTAATGTACATCGTAAACATCATCTATTTAACCAACTAATCTTAATGTTAATTTGGTGAGACGAAGTTCACACACAACTTAAAGCTTTTTCTTTGTCATTCTCTTTGCAACTCGTCTTGTACATTTGTTGTTGCTTTTTTTGTACTAGCAATTTGATAGTCACAAATGCAACTTTTTTATTTTTAATTATTCATACTTGTTTGCTCACAACATTATAGACACTGTTTCAGTATCATATTGACTTTTATGAGTTAAGTATGAATGTAAAGACGCGGTGCCTAGCGTTTGTTTTAATTTTCACCCTGACCAGGATTCGAACCATCGATTTTACAAATTAATAAAATTTTCGGCTTTTGGTTCTTTTTAATTAATTTTCTAAACATTTTTAGAAAGAAAAATTATTTCCAAATGTATGCGGACGTTTTCCAAAGAAAACAAGAAAAATTAGACGCTAGCAGAATGAAATGCAGCATTTTCTGGACCGCCACATCCTTCATCAGCATTCTTTGCATCTATCTACCTTATGTTATGTACATCGTAAACATCATCTATTTAACCAACTAATCTTAATGTTAATTTGGTGAGACGAAGTTCACACACAACTTAAAGCTTTTTCTTTGTCATTCTCTTTGTAACTCGTCTTGTACATTTGTTGTTGCTTTTTTTGTACTAGCAATTTGATAGTCACAAATGCAACTTTTTTATTTTTAATTATTCATACTTGTTTGCGCACAACATTATAGACACTGTTTCAGTATCATATTGACTTTTATGAGTTAAGTATGAATGTAAATACGCGGTGCCTAGCGTTTGTTTTAATTTTTAATTTTCACCCTGACCAGGATTCGAACCATCGATTTTACAAATTAATAAAATTTTCGGCTTTTGGTACTTTTTAATTAATTTTCTAAACATTTTTAGAAAGAAAAATTATTTACAAATGTATGCGGACGTTTTCCAAAGAAAACAAGAAAAATTAGACGCTAGCAGAATGAAATGCTGCATTTTCTGGACCGCCACATCCTTCATCAGCATTCTTTGCATCTATCTACCTTATGTTATGTACATCGTAAACATCATCTATTTAACCAACTAATCTTATGCTATAAACACAATCAAAGGCTACCGACCATCGACTACCGACTACAAAAGTAGCTGGCTACAAAAATAGCCAAGTTGCCAGCTACTTAATTCTTTTAACGACCATCGACCACTAACTACAAAAAATAAACATCTGTTTTGACATACATGTATGTATTTAAGTTAACCAAAACAAAACAAACTTGATTTTTTAAAGTAAATTTGTGTAAAAAAAAAATTTTTAAATGTCTCAAGAAATTTTAATTAACTTTATAAGTACTATTGCTAAAATAGTGGAAACAATGACTTCAGTGTTTGAAGTGTCCACGTCCATATTTGCATGTAAATTGAACTAAACATTTACATTAAACAATATAATAGATACACATAAACAGTAAAATTTACTATTATATACTTATCAATTTCAATAAAAACCCAAAAAATAAATATAAATGAAACAAATTAGAAATTTATGAAAAAAGAACTAAAAGGAAAATTTCACAAACAAAAAGTAAATGAAAAATGTATTATTTTTTTTTTTTTGAAATCTTAATTTAATAATGGAAGGGGTACATAACCACAGCGCCAGGGTATCCCACAAGTATTTTGATATTACTAGTCTCTCCAGGAACTGCACATCAACCTATACCTTCGTATAGGAAGTGCAAAATCCTGTTGAATAAAAACTGTGCGCGTTGCGACTTCAATTATAACTTCACTTTTTTTTAAAAAATCTGCTCGCGCACAGATGTTCCCCCATCGAGATAAAGTAATAAACTGATGAAAAATGTAAACAAATTAACAGATGATTATTATTTTTCAATGGTGCCACTATAAAAGTTTTTAGCGTTTTTAATAGCGATATTTAATGTATTGCGTTTTTAAAAACACCATTTCATGCATTTATTGTATTGCCACCACTAATCTGTTTTTTGTAGCCAAGAAAAATAGATATTAGCCTAAGTTGGCTACGGGCTACAAAAGTAGCCGTGTAGTCGGTAGTCGTGTAGCTGCTAAATATTTATTCTCATAAGCACGCATGTATTCTATTTTTGACATCTTGTAGTCGATGGTCGGTGGACATGATTGTGTTTATAGCATTAATGTTAATTTGGTGAGACGAAGTTCACACACAACTTAAAGCTTTTTCTTTGTCATTCTCTTTGTAACTCGTCTTGTACATTTGTTGTTGCTTTTTTTGTACTAGCAATTTGAAAGTCACAAATGCAACTTTTTTATTTTTAATTATTTATACTTGATTGCTCACAACATTATAGACACTGTTTCAGTATCATATTGACTTTTATGAGTTAAGTATGAATGTAAATACGCGGTGCCTAGCGTTTGTTTTAATTTTTAATTTTCACCCTGACCAGGATTCGAACCATCGATTTTACAAATTAATGAAATTTTCGGCTTTTGGTTCTTTTTAATTAATTTTCTAAACATTTTTAGAAAGAAAAATTATTTACAAATGTATGCGGACGTTTTCCAAAGAAAACAAGAAAAATTAGACGCTAGCAGAATGAAATGCAGCATTTTCTGGACCGCCACATCCTTCATCAGCATTCTTTGCATCTATCTACCTTATGTTATGTACATCGTAAACATCATCTATTTAACCAACTAATCTTAATGTTAATTTGGTGAGACGAAGTTCACACACAACTTAAAGCTTTTTCTTTGTCATTCTCTTTGCAACTCGTCTTGTACATTTGTTGTTGCTTTTTTTGTACTAGCAATTTGATAGTCACAAATGCAACTTTTTTATTTTTAATTATTCATACTTGTTTGCTCACAACATTATAGACACTCTGCCTGGCCCACGATGTCGATTGATAACTAAAGCGAGCGACAACAAGTCACTCGTTATCGTTCTCATACGGGCCCCACTATCTTTCGACTTGTCGGTCGCTAGGACTTACGTTTTTAATGTAATCAATTTACTTATTGTCAGTTGATGATATTGCCACATCAACTATTTCAGACGTTAAACGCTTGTTTGAAAATAAAAATCGGTAAAACAAGTAAATTAGGCAATAAAAATGCAAAATTTTAGCACCAGTAAAATTTTATTTTATAAAAAATGGAAACATTTATATTTTTTTAAAAATTGTTGTAGATATTTTTGGCTGTGTTCTACGAACAATTGGGCGCAGCTAATTTACACAGTTCCTTACATTTTTCCACTCAACAACGCTACGCATTGGTGGCCCATGCGAATTCAGTTTCTTGGTGAGCTTTACCCACTGCTCTTCCATTGAGAGTTTGTTGCTTCCATAAACAGCAGATCCTCTTGGGAACTCTAGATTTGCTTCCATATAATCTACAAGAACTTGCAGCTGCTTCAAACTTAATTTTTTTATGCTAAACAAATAATTTTTGATGGTTTAAATTGTATAATATTATTACTAATTTTATATTTACCATTTATTTTCCATTATAAAATTTTTAACATAAACAATAAACTATTTTTTGGTTTGTTTTGTTAAATTTTTTTCCTTTTGTGTCTGTCGACAACCACAACACAAGTGACTGATTTCGACATTTATGATCGCAAGACATTTCATATTGGGGCGCAAAATTGTATGAAAATGATTACGTTTTTGTACGCATTTGTTGTCGATCGACTTGTCGTGTTGAAAACTTTAAGTGGGGCGCAAATCAGGTGTTTGTCGTTGAAAATCCGTGCGAACGATAGCAGTCGATATCGTGGGCCAGGCAGACTGTTTCAGTATCATATTGATTTTTATGAGTTAAGTATGAATGTAAATACGCGGTGCCTAGCGTTTGTTTTAATTTTTAATTTTCACCCTGACCAGGATTCGAACCATCGATTTTACAAATTAATGAAATTTTCGGCTTTTGGTTCTTTTTAATTAATTTTCTAAACATTTTTAGAAAGAAAAATTATTTACAAATGTATGCGGACGTTTTCCAAAGAAAACAAGAAAAATTAGACGCTAGCAGAATGAAATGCAGCATTTTCTGGACCGCCACATCCTTCATCAGCATTCTTTGCATCTATCTACCTTATGTTATGTACATCGTAAACATCATCTCAAGGCATATTGAACCAGGTGGCAGCGCTACGGCAGCTGACTTTTTTTTGCTACACTTTTTGTTTATGTACACAAATGTCAAAAGTATTTGTTTTGCTTACAAATGATAAAAAAAAACGTGTATAATTTATTGTGGTGTTTTTGTGGAAAAGTTTTCAAAACTTGATTTATCCAAAATATTTTGTATAATTTGTGTTAAAAGTGCGGGTTAATATATATAAAGTGTTAAACAAGTATTTTTATAAATTGTATTAACAAATATTGCTACAAACTGTATAACTATAACTAATGTATGTATGTTCCTGAAAGTGATACATTCCTCAACACCCTCAACAAAGAGAAGAGTGGAGTGAGGTTTGCCAAAAAATGTTAAAGAAAAGAAGCCGTATATGTATTAATTTAAATAGATGCATTGTAGTGATGTGCCTTTAAACAACTTATGTCCTGTCGAAAATCGTACAACATTAAAATTTGTGACACCACCGCAGGGGTTGCATTTTTTCACAATGAAAGAGGTAACAACTACAGCAACTTCAAAGTCTGCAAAAACTACCTCCTGGAAATAAGTCAATCGGTCCTTTTCAGGACCACCAATAATATTTAAAAAAGAGATTTTTATTTTCAAATGATTAGATTGTTTTTAATTTTTGAATATTTTATTATTTTTTAATATTTTATTTAAATTATTTTTACGAAATGTTTAGAGAAATAATAGAGAGAAATAATAATAATAATAAGAGAAATAATAAATGTTAAGAGAAACCACGGAAAACTATATCTTTAAAAATTAAATCGGCAATATCCACTGTGATAGGGGAACAAATCTAGTTTACGGGCACCGCACCAAAATAAAAAAAAAGTTGCCTACGGGGTGCAAGATGCAATTTTAAGCAAAAAATATCAAGTGAAAAAATTGGCGGCAACCCTTAGTTTCGGAGTTACGGACCTCCAAAGTTTTTGTATCCAATAAGGCATATATCGAGTATTCGATTATAGAATGGGACAATATGGGTATCATTTGAAAGGGAATTTAAGTGCCTATTCAATTAAATAGAAAAAAAGTAAAAATAAAATTAAAAAATGAGGTAAGGCTACAACAAAACTATTTTTTCCATATAAACATAACTGTATTCAAAAACGAAAGAATTTCCTCCTCTGTGGTAATACCAACACCGGCTTCGCTTTCTAAAGGGTTCCTGCGTAGCAGGCCTTCGGCCGGACGAAAGGATTTTCTCCTCTATGGTATAACCAACAGCGGCTTCGCTTTCTAAAGGTTAATTGCGTAGCAGGCCTTCGGCCGGGAGCACAGATTTTCTCCTCTATGGTATAACCAACACCGGCTTCGCTTTCTAAAGGTTTTCTACGTAGCCGGCCTTCGGCCGGACGAAAGAATTTTCTCCTCTATGGTTTAACCAATAGCGGCTTCGCTTTCTAAAGGTTTCCGAATAACTTAATTTATTTTTTAAAAAAAAATGTTTTTCCGCACCAGATTTTTTTATTTATTTATTTTTTCAATTTTTCCTGCTTCAATAAATAGCCTCTTATATTCCCTTTCCAATGATACTCATATTATCCCATTCCGCCATCAACTACTCGATAAATGCCATATTATATATAAAAACTTTGGAGGGCCGTAACTCCGAAACTAAGGGTTGCCGCCAAATTTTTCACTTTACTTTTTTTGCTTAAAATTGCATTTTGCACCCTTTTTTATTTTGGAGCGGTGCCCATAAACTAGATTTAAGCCCTATTGGCGCCATTTTGTATAACACAGTCACCAATAGAAAGTTTAACAAAATCTTTCAGCATACGATAAGTAGTACACGGGTTAACGGTTATTGTGGCAGCTTCAGCAAGACCAATTTTATCCGACATCGGCATTATTTGTTCTTCGTTGTAAATAGCATGTGTTTTCCAAGTACCTATACCAGGAGCGTTAGGTACCCTTTTATTAGTTTTCTTACTTTGTCCCCTACCTCTACTATCTGGGCTACACACTCATTCCCAGCTACAGCTGGAAAATTAGGCTTTACGGCATATTTACCTTAAAATTGTTGAACAAATATAAAAATTAAACGCTAGTATATTTACTTTATTTCTCACCTAGTATGGTATATAATTCTGCTGGATTTATTGGTGCCGCCAATATTTTCACTAATACTTCATTGTTTTTCGGCTTTTCCAGTGTTTCTTCTACAAGTTGCAAAACTTCAGCCGGTTTGCCGTGTTCTGTATATTTAATAGATTTAGCAATCACAGACATTTTTACTAACAATAATTGGTTTCTGATATTTTATTGCCTTTCATCTACAGTTAGTTGTAAATAATTAATCAACCAATATTGTATAAACTGTTATTAATGACTGGCTTATTGATAACCAAGCCAACCCGCCGCCATCATTAAGACAAAAAGGTAAACAAACTTTTAAATATGTATGCCTTTAATTCTCAGATGTTTTTGACAGGCGTATACATTTTACACAAACAAAAATGCCTGGTGTTGTTGTATTGTTGTTTTAATTTTTCTAACGCTGCCACCTGGTAATTGATATGCCTTGCATCATCTATTTAACCAACTAATCTTAATGTTAATTTGGTGAGACGAAGTTCACACACAACTTAAAGCTTTTTCTTTGTCACTCTCTTTGCAACTCGTCTTGTACATTTATTGTTGCTTTTTTTGTACTAGCAATTTGATAGTCACAAATGCAACTTTTTTATTTTTAATTATTCATACTTGTTTGCTCACAACATTATAGACACTGTTTCAGTATCATATTGACTTTTATGAGTTAAGTATGAATGTAAATACGCGGTGCCTAGCGTTTGTTTTAATTTTTAATTTTCACCCTGACCAGGATTCGAACCATCGATTTTACAAATTAATGAAATTTTCGGCTTTTGGTTCTTTTTAATTAATTTTCTAAACATTTTTAGAAAGAAAAATTATTTACAAATGTATGCGGACGTTTTCCAAAGAAAACAAGAAAAATTAGACGCTAGCAGAATGAAATGCAGCATTTTCTGGACCGCCACATCCTTCATCAGCATTCTTTGCATCTATCTACCTTATGTTATGTACATCGTAAACATCATCTATTTAACCAACTTATCTTAATGTTAATTTGGTGAGACGAAGTTCACACACAACTTAAAGCTTTTTCTTTGTCATTCTCTTTGTAACTCGTCTTGTACATTTGTTGTTGCTTTTTTTGTACTAGCAATTTGATAGTCACAAATGCAACTTTTTTATTTTTAATTATTCATACTTGTTTGCTCACAACATTATAGACACTGTTTCAGTATCATATTGACTTTTATGAGTTAAGTATGAATGTAAATACGCGGTGCCTAGCGATTGTTTTAATTTTTAATTTTCACCCTGACCAGGATTCGAACCATCGATTTTACAAATTAATAAAATTTTCGGCTTTTGGTTCTTTTTAATTAATTTTCTAAACATTTTTAGAAAGAAAAATTATTTACAAATGTATGCGGACGTTTTCCAAAGAAAACAAGAAAAATTAGACGCTAGCAGAATGAAATGCAGCTTTTTCTGGACCGCCACATCCTTCATCAGCATTCTTTGCATCTATCTACCTTATGTTATGTACATCGTAAACATCATCTATTTAACCAACTAATCTTAATGTTAATTTGGTGAGACGAAGTTCACACACAACTTAAAGCTTTTTCTTTGTCATTCTCTTTGTAACTCGTCTTGTACATTTGTTGTTGCTTTTTTTGTACTAGAAATTTGATAGTCACAAATGCAACTTTTTTATTTTTAATTATTCATACTTGTTTGCTCACAACATTATAGACACTGTTTCAGTATCATATTGACTTTTATGAGTTAAGTATGAATGTAAATACGCGGTGCCTAGCGTTTGTTTTAATTTTTAATTTTCACCCTGACCAGGATTCGAACCATCGATTTTACAAATTAATGAAATTTTCGGCTTTTGGTTCTTTTTAATTAATTTTCTAAACCTTTTTAGAAAGAAAAATTATTTACAAATGTATGCGGACGTTTTCCAAAGAAAACAAGAAAAATTAGACGCTAGCAGAATGAAATGCAGCATTTTCTGGACCGCCACATCCTTCATCAGCATTCTTTGCATCTATCTACCTTATGTTATGTACATCGTAAACATCATACATAACATAAGGTAGATAGATGCAAAGAATGCTGATGAAGGATGTGGCGGTCCAGAAAATGCTGCATTTCATTCTGCTAGCGTCTAATTTTTCTTGTTTTCTTTGGAAAACGTCCGCATACATTTGTAAATAATTTTTCTTTCTAAAAATGTTTAGAAAATTAATTAAAAAGAACCAAAAGCCGAAAATTTCATTAATTTGTAAAATCGATGGTTCGAATCCTGGTCAGGGTGAAAATTAAAAATTAAAACAAACGCTAGGCACCGCGTATTTACATTCATACTTAACTCATAAAAGTCAATATGATACTGAAACAGTGTCTATAATGTTGCGAGCAAACAAGTATGAATAATTAAAAATAAAAAAGTTGCATTTGTGACTATCAAATTGCTAGTACAAAAAAAAAAAAAAAAAAAAAAGCAACAACAAATGTACAAGACGCGTTACAAAGAGAATGACAAAGAAAAAGCTTTAAGTTGTGTGTGAACTTCGTCTCACCAAATTAAGATTAGTTGGTTAAATAGATGATGTTTACGATGTACATAACATAAGGTAGATAGATGCAAAGCATGCTGATGAAGGATGTGGCGGTCCAGAAAATGCTGCATTTCATTCTGCTAGCGTCTAATTTTTCTTGTTTTCTTTGGAAAACGTCCGCATACATTTGTAAATAATTTTTCTTTCTAAAAATGTTTAGAAAATTAATTAAAAAGAACCAAAAGCCGAAAATTTCATTAATTTGTAAAATCGATGGTTCGAATCCTGGTCAGGGAGAAAATTAAAAATTAAAACAAACGCTAGGCACCGCGTATTTACATTCATACTTAACTCATAAAAGTCAATATGATACTGAAACAGTGTCTATAATGTTGCGAGCAAACAAGTATGAATAATTAAAAATAAAAAAGTTGCATTTGTGACTATCAAATTGCTAGTACAAAAAAAAAAAAAAAAAAAAAAAGCAACAACAAATGTACAAGACGCGTTACAAAGAGAATGACAAAGAAAAAGCTTTAAGTTGTGTGTGAACTTCGTCTCACCAAATTAACATTAAGATTAGTTGGTTAAATAGATGATGTTTACGATGTACATAACATAAGGTAGATAGATGCAAAGCATGCTGATGAAGGATGTGGCGGTCCAGAAAATGCTGCATTTCATTCTGCTAGCGTCTAATTTTTCTTGTTTTCTTTGGAAAACGTCCGCATACATTTGTAAATAATTTTTCTTTCTAAAAATGTTTAGAAAATTAATTAAAAAGAACCAAAAGCCGAAAATTTCATTAATTTGTAAAATCGATGGTTCGAATCCTGGTCAGGGTGAAAATTAAAAATTAAAACAAACGCTAGGCACCGCGTATTTACATTCATACTTAACTCATAAAAGTCAATATGATACTGAAACAGTGTCTATAATGTTGTGAGCAAACAAGTATGAATAATTAAAAATAAAAAAGTTGCATTTGTGACCAGCGTTATCACACAAGAAATTTACTTTCTACCAATAATTTTCAAAAATCCTACCAAAATCGTTCCCAGCCTACCAAAAATTTAAAAATGCATTTCTTGCACATAAACTTTGTTATACTCACTTGGTTTTTTCCCCCGTAGTTGTTGAGATGGTAGTTTGTCTTTTGGTGATTTTTGAGTTGGGTGTTATTATTTAAAACAGTTTTAGAGCAGAATGAACACCCATCTCTTTCCTGGAGCCAATCAAATTCGCTCAACCATTATTTTTTTTTACTGTTTCTTTACATGCAATATTAGTAAATATTTATGTAATAAATAGGTACATATTTACAATTAAAAAAGTTTACTTTATTTTCCACTAGAAAATAAAACTTCACTCAAAAATTATGTTAAATTCAATTTCATAATATTGTTCGCGTTTCTTAAACCAGAGATGGTTATAGCTTTAATCATCTTTATGCAAAAAAGCAGATATGCTTTTTATTACACCTAAAACAGTTTTTGAAAACAGTAATAACACTTTTCAAAGTTATTGTTTATTTAATTCAAAGTTACATTTCTTTTTATTTTATGTTCTGAAATTTTAAGGTGAAAAATTTACTATTGCTAAAAAATTGCTAGAGGAGGAAAACCTACCAAAAATTAAAAAAATGCAACAAACCAACCAAACTACCAAACTGATTTTTAAAAACGAAAAACTACCAAGTTTGGTCCGATTGGACCAAAGCGGCAACGCTGTTTGTGACTATCAAATTGCTAGTACAAAAAAAGCAACAACAAATGTACAAGACGAGTTACAAAGAGAATGACAAAGAAAAAGCTTTAAGTTGTGTGTGAACTTCGTCTCACCAAATTAACATTAAGATTAGTTGGTTAAATAGATGATGTTTACGATGTACATAACATAAGGTAGATAGATGCAAAGAATGCTGATGAAGGATGTGCCGGTCCAGAAAATGCTGCATTTCATTCTGCTAGCGTCTAATTTTTCTTGTTTTCTTTGGAAAACGTCCGCATACATTTGTAAATAATTTTTCTTTCTAAAAATGTTTAGAAAATTAATTAAAAAGAACCAAAAGCCGAAAATTTCATTAATTTGTAAAATCGATGGTTCGAATCCTGGTCAGGGTGAAAATTAAAACAAACGCTAGCCACCACGTATTTACATTCATACTTAACTCATAAAAGTCAATATGATACTGAAACAGTGTCTATAATGTTGTGAGCAAACAAGTATGAATAATTAAAAATAAAAAAGATGCATTTGTGACCAGCGTTGCCACACAAGAAATTTACTTCCTACCAATAATTTTCAAAGATCCTACCAAAATCGTTAACAGCCTACCAAAAATTTTAAAATGCATTTCTTCAATAAAATCAAAATTTTTATTTTGGCCTTTATAGTAATATAATAAAAAATTCCGGTTTTTATAAAAAACATAAAAATATACATAAAATAACAACAAAAAAGCAATATTTCATTTAAAATAACGGATGTATGTATGTGTATACAAAATGTATACAGATAAAAAAAAACAAAAAGAAGTTAAAATACAAAAAATATCACATATAATTCATTGGTTTCAAAATAGTTTTAGAGCATACCATGCAGAAGCCAATCAAATTCGCTCAACCATTCGGTTCTAAATTTTCTTTTGACTGTTTCTTTACAATGTTCACTAAAAGTATTATATTATTTAAAAATGTTTTAAAACAAAAATTTTAAGAGTGGTTCTACCTGGTTGATGGAATGTCGTTTCTGAAATTATATTATT
Source organism: Gymnosoma rotundatum (assembly GCA_916610165.2). Lineage (NCBI taxonomy): Eukaryota > Metazoa > Arthropoda > Insecta > Diptera > Tachinidae > Gymnosoma > Gymnosoma rotundatum. The sequence continues at coordinate 60,804,247 of OU744337.1, forward strand.
ATATTATTTTCATTTAATTTTGGAGTTTTTGATAAAAATCGGAAAAAATACATGCAATATTAGTAAATATTTATGTAATTAATAGATACATATTTAGAATTAATAAAGTTTACTTACTTTTCCATTTTGTCTATTAATTTTTTAATACATACACATGAAAATAAACCTTCACTCAAAAATATTGTTAATTTAAATTTCATAAAATTGTTCGCGTTTTTTAAACCAGAGATGGTTATAGCTTTAATCATCTCTATGCAAATAAGCAGAGATGTTTTTTAGTACACCCAAAACAGTTTTTGAAAATTGTGGTAACACTATCAAAGTTAGTGTTTATTTTATTAAAAGTTACATTCTTTTTATTTTATATTCTGAATTTTTAAGATGAAAAATTTACTATGCTAAAAAATTGCTACAGGAGGAAAACCTACCAAAAATTGAAAAAAATTCAAGAAACCAACCAAACTACCAAACTGTTTTTTAAAAACGAAAAACTACCAAGTTTGGTCCGATTGGACCAAAGCGGCAACGCTGTTTGTGACTATCAAATTGCTAGTACAAAAAAAGCAACAACAAATGTACAAGACGAGTTACAAAGAGAATGACACAAAAAAAGCTTTAAGTTGTGTGTGAACTTCGTCTCACCAAATTAACATTAAGATTAGTTGGTTAAATAGATGATGTTTACGATGTACATAACATAAGGTAGATAGATGCAAAGAATGCTGATGAAGGATGCGGCGGTCCAGAAAATGCTGCATTTCATTCTGCTAGCGTCTAATTTTTCTTGTTTTCTTTGGAAAACGTCCGCATACATTTGTAAATAATTTTTCTTTCTAAAAATGTTTAGAAAATTAATTAAAAAGAACCAAAAGCCGAAAATTTCATTAATTTGTAAAATCGATGGTTCGAATCCTGGTCAGGATGAAAATTAAAAAAAAAAAAAAAAAAAAAAAAAAGATAACAAACTTTTTTTTTTCTCCGCAACCTAATGGTCGCCTAGAACAACTTGCGTAAAACCGCATTTTAAAATATAATAAAAATATTTTTTTTTTAATTTTATTAAATTGTAAAACCAAATTAAATTTAAACATTTGTGAATTAAAATTAATTAGATATTAATGGAAAATTGTTTAAAAGGTACAATCGATAAAATATTCCAAAAATACGAGACAATTGTAAAAAACACACCGTCGAAGCAAATACCCGAACACCTCCCCTTAGATAAAACTAGTGGGCCAAAGCCAATTACATTAGAAACTTATAGGAAAAGGCAAGAAAAATATAAAACTAAACCAAATACTGAAATTAAAGTAACGGAAAAGAAGAAAAAAAGAGGGGAGGTAAAAAAGTACAAATCCGTAGGAAAATTGCTAAGTTGTACCAAGAGCTACATTTTGAAAGCAATAGGGAAAAGAAATTAAAAATTAAGAAAGAAATTATTGAAACTAGGAAACTAGCATTAGTAAATAAAAGGAAATAATAATAAAATTGGAAAAATGTCAAACCCCAATAATCTTATTCGTCCGCCATTATTAAATAATGTAGCAAATGCGCAACAACTAGATAGGGAAGAGCTTGTAGCCCTAGTTAGCAGGCTAGCATTAGACGTTGTAAATAGACATACGCCAGCTGTAGTAAGAGCAACACTTAATCCAAATGCTGATTTAGCAAACATTGAGGACCAAACTATTAATGCAGAGCATGCAAACAATTTGTCTGGTCTCGATAAGATACCAGATGTTGTCAAATGTTTGAGAGAATTTTCTGGTCAACCGGGAGAATTCAATTCGTGGAAAAAAAGTGTTGACCGCATCTTAAAAATTTATAAAAATACGAAAGTTACCCGCCAGTACTATGGCATTATAAATGTTATCAGAAAAAAATTACTGGCAATGCAGATATTGCACTCGAGTCCTACAACACGCCTTTAGACTGGGGCGCTATTTGTAAATGTTTGTCCTTACCTTGCAGACAAACGGGACGTTTCCACTTTAGAATACCAAATGACCTCATTGGTCCAAGGTAATATGTCAGTAGAAGAATTCTACCAAGCAGTCTATTCAAATCTGTCGTTAATTCTTAATAAAGTAGGATCTATGAACGTAGGTATTGAGGCTCAAAACCTTTTCACGCAGTCATACAGAAATAAGGCACTCGACACTTTTGAGCGCGGCCTTAACGGTGATATGTCTAGACTTTTGGGTATGAGGGAACCAACAGATCTTCCCCAAGCACTCCACTTGTGCTTGAAATTGGAAAATCAAAAATACCGCAAGCAATACACACATAGTACTATTAGTCCCAGCCAAAAAATCAGGCAGCAAAACAATCTCCCACCGTTGCCACCGTTGACAACAACAATTTTACCCAGAAATAGCTTTTATACCACGCTCGCAACAGCAAGTTTTTTTCGCGACAAAATATTTTAGACCAACAATTAATTAATAACTCAAATGAACAAATGCACAGAACCTTTTAAATTTTTTCGGCTACCTTCCCTTACAATATTTTATGGCATCCTCGGCTACGACAGCCTAAAACAGCTTGATGCTGTAATAAATACAAGCAAAAATATATTGCAAACAAAAAATATTAACATAAAAATTAAACAGTTAGAAACTGCATCAGTAAATACTATTAGGATTCACGATGAAAATATAACGCCACATCAAAAGCAAATCTTACTACAGTTATTTGACAAACATCCTAAATTGTTTTTAGAACCAGATGTAAAATTAACATACACTACCAGAGTGGTAGGTGAAATTAGAACCTCTACAGACTCACCAGTCTATACCAAATTTTATCCTTACCCTGCTTCACTTAGGAATGAAGTAGACAGTCAAGTCAAACAGTTACTAAATGATGGTGTAATTAGACCATCCAGGTCACCTTAAACTCGCCGGTATGGATAGTACCGAAAAAACCTGATTCCAACGGCAACAAACAGTTCCGAATGGTGATCGCCTATTGGAAGTTAAATTCTGTAACAATAGCCGACACATACCCAATACCCGAAATAGAAGGTATCCTAGCTCAGGTTGGAAATAACTCGTTTTTCACTGCATTAGATCTTAAAAGTGGATTCCACCAGATCCCATTAAAAAAGTCCGACATAGAGAAAACTGCTTTTTCTGTGAAAAGTGGAAAATTTTAATTTGTTCGATTGCCATTTGGGCTCAAGAATGCGCCTGCTATATTCCAGCGTGCTCTTGACGATATCCTTCATGAACACATTGGCAAGATTTGCTACGTGTACATTGACGATATCATAATTGTCAGTAAAACTGAAGAAGAACATATTAAGAATCTTGGAAAAATTTTTGAAACACTAGAACAAGCTAATTTGAAGGTCCAATTGGACAAATGCCATTTCTTTCAGAGGGAAGTCGAATTTCTCGGTTTTATGGTATCAGGAGAGGGTATAAAAACAAATCCAAAGAAAGTTGAGGCAATAGCAAATTTTCCTGAACCGGTAAATATAAAACAATTACGTTCATTTTTAGGCCTGTCCGGTTACGACCGCAGGTTCATTCGCGATTATGCGAAATTAGCAAAACCACTAACTATTCACCTAAGAGGGAAAAAGGTAAAATTTCAAAAAACAAATCTGCTAAAATACCAATAGTGGTTGATGAGCAGGCAAAAGAAGCACTTTCTAAAATAAAAAATGCGTTAGTTTCGGAAGAAACAATATTATCCTTTCCCGACTATGCCTTAGATTTTGAACTTACAACAGATGCCTCTAATTTTGCCCTTGGTGCCGTCCTTTCACAAAAAGGAAAACCCATTTCATTTATTTCGAGGACATTGACAAAGACAAAAGAGCATTATGCCACCAACGAAAAAGAAATGCTCGCTATAATGTGGGCATTATCCTCATTGCGAAACTTTTTGTACGGGCATGCAAAAGCCAAAATTTACCTCTAACCGCGGTCTTAAGCAATAAAAATACAAACAGTAAACTGAAACGGTGGAAAGCCAAACTAGAGGAATACAATTATGAAATGTTTTATAAAGTTAGTCACACAAATGTAGTGGATGATGCATTGCCAAGAATGCAAGCACAAACACAAATAAATTCGTGATCGATTGCCACTCACAGCGACGACAGTTCATCGCAAAATTTAATACAATCAGTGGATGTGCCAATAAATGTTTTCAAGAATCAAATATTCTTAGACTGGTCAGCAGAACCCAGTTTTAGCTTTCAGATAATCTTTCCCACTTTCCATCGCCACATTATTAAGGAACAAGAATTTAATCAAGATAAGCTCATTGCATTGTTAAAAAAGTACCTTAATCCATAAGTTATTAATGGGATTACGGTCCCCGAAACCATAATGGGGATAATTCAAGAAATATTTCCAATTCACTTTAGTAAGTATCGCATTAGATTTACATGGAGGGAAGTAGAAAATATAACAAATCATCAAAGACAAGAGGAAATAATCATTGAAACACATAAGCGAGCACATCGCAATGCTAAAGAAAACAAGATGCACATTCTGGAAAAATACTTTTTTCCCAGCATGAATGGTAAAATAAATAAAATAATTAAACTTTGCACAATCTGCAAAGCGAACAAATAAGATAGACACCCAAATAAAGCTGAAATACAGGAAACTCCTATACCCTCACAGCCTGGTCAAATAGTACACATAGATATCTATCAAACAGAAGGTCATTTAGTGCTTACCGCTATAGATAATTTTTCAAAATATGCACAGGTAAAGCAAATACAGTCAAGGGCTATTGAGGATATAAAAACGATTATCTTTGATAATGAGAAATCATTGAATTCTGCGTCTATTACTTTTATAGTTGAAGACATTTTAAAAATACAAATATACAAATCTCCACCTTACAAAAGTTCTGTTAATGGACAAGTCGAGAGATTCCACTCGACATTATCTGAGGTTATGCGCTGTTTAAAGGCAGAAAATAAAGATCAGACATTTACTCAACTTTTGGACAGAGCAGTTTACGAATATAATTACTCTTTTCATAGTTCCATAAAAGGCAGACCAATAGAAATTTTTTTCGGTAGGACAGTTAGCACGGATCCCAAGCAAATACTCAATAATATTCAAAGACTAAAAGATAAACAACAACAGGACTTAAAGATCCATAACAAAAAAATTCATCCAATTATTCACTATAAACAAGGGTAAATTATATACGTTAGGATACATAATAGATTAGGTTCGAAAACACCGAGATTCAAGAAGGAAATAGTTAAGGAAAATAGAGCAACTACAGTTCTAGCCGAATCTAATAGAATAGTGCATAAAAGTAATATTAAAAGTTAAAGACAACATTTTTTTTCAGACTAATGTTAACGATGACGACAATGGCTTTAACTGACTTTTCAATAACGAACTTAATAAAAATAACAATAGACAGTTTTTAATAAACCAAGCTCTAACTGAACGAATGAATAATTTGACGCTACTTACCAACCAACTGACAAACTCCATTAGAAGTAGTAATAGTTTCAATAACGAATTAGTATTAAGTATCCAAAATAGATTACGATTAGTCAAAGAGGAAATTAATAATGTAAGGTATGCCGTGCAATGGTCAAAATTAAAAATTATTAGTAGCGTCTTACTTAATGAAAAAGAATTAGATATAGCTCTTAAGACATTGCAAAGCGAAAAAATGACATTTGCATCTGCAGAGAAAGCTTTGGGTTTTGCCGAAACAAGTGTTTTATATAATGCAACAATGTTAGCCTATATTATAAAGATACCAATAACAGAAATCGAATCTTATACCCGTATATTAGTTAAACCAGTTAAAAGAAATAATTCAATTATTGATATTCCCTTTGAAAATGTACTAAAAAATAAGAATAGTATATTTGCAGTAATAAATGAATGTAAAACAGTAAATTCTATATCAATTTGTAAAAACAATCAAATTAATAACATAAGTATCGAAACTTGCGTAACAAAACTACTATACAGTGAAAAGAACCCAATCTCTAAATTTAGCAATGCACATCTCGTCAAATCATTAGAAATACTACAAGATGGAATGATACTTTTGAATGATTTTAATGGCACTATTAACAACACTGCAGAAGAAATAACAGTTGGTGGCATAGGGTTGCCAGACGGGTCTGATTTGGCCTGATTGTCAAGTTTTTTAATGCGCGTCAAGTGTCAAGTGAAAAAGTGATTTGTCAATGTTTTTTGTAAGTTAATTTTTTTTCCTCAAATTTATTCTAGCTACATATGTAATAATACTTAAAAAAGTATGTTTATATTTCTAAAAAACACATCGATAGTGTTGAGGAACCATTCATCTTAACGCAACTCTGACGTTTCTTTAATACTTATAAATGCATTCTTTCAACTACATACTTTTTTATACATCTCTTGTAATTTCATGTTATATTACTTTTTTCTTATTAACAAAAAGACGGTCATACACACAACATCATACAGTCCACACATACGTATAACTTTTAATTGTGAAGAGAACAAGTAAAACTAATAAAGAACAATATTAAATCAAATTAAACACAAGTTCTCTTATTCGGTTTTCCAACAGATAGAGCATATTTTTACTATCTATATTTCTTAAGATAGTACCTATATTTTTTTTAAATAACGCCTAAGTTTTCTCTAAAATATATAACGACTGAATTTTTATTCTTATATTGTTTTTTGTTTCTTTCACATTGTTTCTGTTATTTTTACTTTAACGATATTTTTGTTTTTATTCTAATAATTTTTATGAAAAAAATAATTAAAAAAATAAAATAATAACCAATAGTATGAGTGTTTTTATTTGTCAAGTTTTTTTTTCAAAATCAAGTTTTTTTTTGGGCAATGTCAAGCTTTTTGGCAAATTGGATCTGGCAAGCCTATGGTGGCACGTACATTGTAAAATTCACAAATATTACGTAAAAATAAACAACGAGTCTTTCTTTAACAGGGAAGCCTACACGATAAAAGAAGAACCAGCCAGAATTCAGTTTACTCCAGTAGAAGAAGAAAGAATTCATCTTCTCTCAATTGAATCCATTAACGAACTTTATATAAACAACATAGAACGCCTGGGTCGATTACAAACAAACTCCAAATTAAACCAAATCCTTATAACCATTTACGCATTATTAACACTAACAGCGTTTTCAATCCTACTTTGTTACAAAAAAAAAAGCAACAGATAGTGCTACGATCAGTTCTCCCACCAATTACACCGTCAAATATGCGAGTTATAACGGAGGGCACGAAAAAAATAGAGTTACCTCTTCAACTAGACCTTAATAATCTACCATATTTTTGATCGATTGGGGACAATCGATTCTAAGGAGGGAGGAGTTAGTAACAATAAAGTAAAAAACATATTTTTTAAATACTTTTGTAAACAATAAATATCGTCAGGTGCATTGACACTTAAACTACAACAACAAATTTCACTTTACTTAAAACCAAGTGCATTATCACCAAAATAGCTGACATCACATTAAAACTTTGTTCCAATTTAAACAAAGTGCATTACCACCAAAATAACCGACGAATTGCGCAAGCTTCGATTACTGATAATATTGCAAATTTAATAATAAAGTAAGTTGCTGCAATTATGCTAATTAAACAAATTTGCAGCATAAATAGCTAAGTAAATTTATTTTTAAGCGATTAATATTTTATCTTTAAAAGAATAAAGATAACAAAAAACTAAAAGTTGTGTTTTTTTCATCATTTGGATAATAACCAACTTAACTTACATACCGAATTCGATTGAGAATATTGCCAAGATTCTAGATCAAGTAGAGAAAATTTAAATGCACCAACCGATCAGACATAGTGTCAAAAAACGTGCTATCGGAAATCAGAAAGATCGGTCCATGTCCCTCGAGGCAGCGGGCGAAACACTACTCCTACCTCTAATTTCTTCATATCATTTGAAACAATGAAGTAACTCCAATAAAAACAATTAATACATAGGGCGCTAGAGAAATCAAATATAAGAAAAAAACATCCAGAGACAAATTTGGCGCTCGCCCATATTTTCCGAGTTTCGAGCTTCTAAAATTTTCAAAATATCAATATGGGTATCATTTTAAAGCTTTTGAAGAGATTCTTAAAGAAATACTAAAGCTTTTTACAAATGCTGAACCCATTAAAAGCCCATGACATTTATATGTATGTAGTATTTAAAATTTGTATACCCTTCACATATATTGGAAAAAGGGTAACATCTACAATATTCATTCCCGACCCCATAAAGAATATATATTCTGACTTTTTATGCATAGCGAAGTCGATTGAGCGATGACCTTCGTGTTAGAGTTGAAATCAAGTTTGCCGAGGCACTACATAAGCCAGAGAAAAATATAAAAAAGTACCCCAATCGATCAGACATGGTGTCAAAAGAGGTGCTATTGGAAATCAGCGTGAAAAAATAAAAAAATGGTTCTGCATATATTAGTATTATTTTACATAAAAATGCCATTGGCTCTTAATGGGTTAAGCATTTTTTTAAAATTTTATTATTTCATTAAAGATCTCTTTAAAAGATTTAAAATGATGCCATATAGAGATTTTTCAAAAATGTAAAAATTTCAGAGCCCCGTAACTCAAAAATATGGGTGAACGCCAATTTTTTCACTTGATGTTTCTTTCTTATGTTTTAATTCTCTATCGTCCCATAGATTTCTTTTTATTTTTTTTTTTTTTTGATTGTAGTTACTTTATTGTTCCAAATGACATGAACAAATTAGAGGTATGCGTTGATATCAACACTACTTAAAAAAAAAAAAAACTATGGATACTATATATAAATAAAGCAAATTTGAGACCACTTTAAGATTCTGTATGTATGTAAATACATATGAATAATAATCATAAAAATTAAAAAATTCAAGCATAAAATACAAAACATAAAATTACAAATTTAAATTAACTGCAAATCATAAAATTTCAAAGAAATCACACAAAACATAATCAAAATGATATTAAAAAACTTTGGTTTCAAATATTAAGTTACCCAATAATTTTTGTTAATGAATAAAAGCTTAACAACAGTTCTTGGTTTTAAGAAACTTCTACGATCTGAAATTATGAATCCAGTTTGCAAATATTCTCCATTTTTTATAGAATCGCCAACTTTATACAAATATATGTTTTTCTGTTTATGTTTTGCTAAAAACTTTACCAAGGCGAATGAATTACTGGGTGGCAGCGTTAGAGAATTTATTATTTTTTGCTGGTAGAAACGAATGTCAAACTTCATATATAAAAAATAGTACACAGATTTTTTATATATGGAGTTTGACAGTAGTGTTCACTGCAAAAATTATTGAATTCGCTTACACTGCCACCTGGTAATTGATTCGCCGATAGTATCGCTATCGACAAAAAACTATCGATAGTCAGTCAAAAATAAAACTGTCGATACTATCGATAGTACTATCGATTGTTTTGCAGCTCTACTTCACCATCTATATAAATCTAGTTTAGTGAAGTAATTTCAATCAAACAAGCAAATATTGGGGTACTAGAGAACTAAAAAGTAAAAACAATTGGTACTGAATTTTAGTATTTCCTAAAAGATCTTCTCAAAGCCTTTAAAATGATATCCATATTGATAATTTAAGAAATTTGAAAATTTCAGATGCCCGTAACTTGGAAAAGACGGATCGGAAGTGGATATTGTAGAAATTACAAACGGAATGAGAAACTTAGTCATAGCCTTTAGCCACTATTTTTGCTGAAGGGTATAAAAATAAGGTACTACATATATATTATTGTACATAAATACACCATCAGCTCTTAATGGCTTTAGCCTTTTTTAAAAAATTTTAGTATTCTCTTAAAGATCTCTTCAAAACCTTTAAAACGATATCCATATTGATATTTAAAAAAATTTTAAAATTTCAGAGGCCCGTAACTCAAAAATATGGGGTCGGAAATGGATATTGTAGAAATTACAAACGGAATGAGAAATTAAGTTATACCCTTTTTTTTACTTTTTGTAGTGAATATTATAAAAATTAAGTACTAAATTTATATAATTTAAATAAAGTTGCCATCGGCTCTAAGCATTTAAGCATTTAAAAAAAATTGTATTTCCTTAAAGATCTCTTCGAAACCTTTAAGATAATACCCAAATTGATATTTAAAAAAAAAAATTTGAGAACTACAGAGCCTGCATACGGCGATCGCAACCATCGTGAAGTTACTGGTTTATGAAAGGCGAATCAATTATAATTGATTCGCCTTGGGTTTATGCAAGGTGAATTAATACAGGTGACCGCACGGCTACAACAATCCAACAACACAAAAAACAACAGGCAATTTGTTGCTACAAAATTATGTATGTTGTCAAAAAAATATTGTAAAAAAACAAACAAAATAAAAAAATATATTTGATGAAAAAAGCGGTTGTAATTATCAGAATAAGAAAATTATAAAAACTAACAAACCACTAGTTTGCCCAAATCACATGCATCGTTCCGTTCTTGCACGTTGACCATTTGAAGACTAACACAATCTTCCACAAAAAAACCAAGAAATTATAAATGTGTTAACAATAATTTCACTATCTTTTTACGCATATTTTGATTATACACATCAGGAACTGCAAATACGGTTCCATGTTGTGGTAGTATTCTCTAGGAATTTCAATTGTTTGTTTTCTATTAGCAATCAAAAAAAAATTAAATTAAAAAAAATTTAACATATTATTTATTTTTGACAAATTTTTTTGACAACTATAATGTGTACAGCTGATGGGCTTTTTCGCCCGTGCGTTCACCTGTATTATTTCGCCATGGGTTTATGCTAATAAACCAGCAGGAATTGACGCGTTGGAGGCAGAGACCTGGGGTTTTGATCGGCGGCGGCGGCTTACTGAAAAGTGGGCGGCGGCGGCTGTAAGCCGGCTATTAGAAAATGTTTTATCAGCTAGCCTTTTTATGTACGGCTCATACAAATAATCGGCTAGAATGAACCACCAAAATTTATTCAAATAAGTAAAAAAGTCAAAAAATATTGATCACAATTAGGTTTTATTTATCATGAAAAAAACTCTGTTACCAGTTAGAGAATTTAAATTAAACCTCTTTGCACTGGAAATAGCTCTTCAGCAGCTGTACTCGTGGACGATGTAATTAATATGTAGGGAGCAACCTATGCAATATTCATACAAACTAAAAAAATTTTTTTGCTAGTGTTTGTGAACTAGGTAGTAGTGTCTAAATATACTTATATAAAAATAAATTTTTATACCCTTCACCACAAAAGGTAGAAAAGAAGGTACATATATCTAAGTTTTTTATTCCGTTTGAAGTTTCTACTATATCCATTTGTGACCCCATTAAGTATATATATTCAGAGTTCATATGCATAGCGGAGTCGATTAGGCGATGTCCGTCTGTCCTTCCGTGATAGTGTTGAAATCGAATTTGCCGAGACACTAGATCAGATATAGTTTTGAAAGAGTTTCTACTGGAAATCAGCAAGTTCATTCCATGCAGTGAGCAAAACACCACGCCTACCTTTAATTTTTTTATATTATATGGAACAATGAAGAAACTCCAATAAAAAAAAAACAAATATATGGGGCAATAGAGAATTAAAAAATTAGAAAAACCATCAAGTGAAATAATTTGAGATCGTCCATATTTTCCGAGTTATTGGACGAATGTACACCATATTTTTTCAGATATCAATTTAAGTATCATTTAAATGCTTTTAAATGGACTAAAATTTTTTAAAAATGGTTAGTCAAATATCAAAAAATCTCGTTATCAAAATAAACTATTTGTAACAAGTTAAGACTCGGAAATGATTTGGATATAGAATTTTAACTATAATCATTTCATATATTCGTTCTATTATAAAAACCTAGCCAAGAAGCTAATCTCGGTCACAATATACTACTCAATAAATGTGTTTACTTTAAATTATAGCGGGCATAAAAGTATACACTTCCGTTTGTTATCTAGCTAATAGTTTTTCCATATAAATTATAAATCAGTATAAACCTGTTTATAAAATTAATCAGTTTATGAAAAATATATTGCAGAGATTTTTTTGTGCAAATCTGTTTTATTACATTATTCTGGCAATCCATGTAAACTAATAAACGAATTTGATTGTTGTATGCACTATTTTCACAAAATTTCACGCAAAATAGTATCAGTCGGTTATTTACTTTCACTATATTTAAATTTGTTAAACATTAACAGCATACATGCCAAAATGTAAATTGTTAACGGTAAGGTTTATAAAATTTGATTTTTAATATTAAATTAGTTCTATAGTTTCCTTGTTACAGTTTATTACGGTCCACATTTATACTACTATTTTTTGATGCAATTTTTTTTTAAGTTGCACCGATATTCGTAATTAAAAAAAAAACAGAACTAACATAAACATACCCTCAACACTGAAGCCATGCTATATTGCTTACCCGTCTTTCTTCACAATCAAAATTTTCTTGCTTGTTTCATGAAAAATTACATGTGTAAATGCCGTAATGCTCTCCCTTTTCTATAAAAACACTTTGTGTTGTATTGGGACAGTTTTTAGCTTTTAAACTTTTGACTTTTTTTTATTAGAACCAGTCATGTTGTTGCAGACATAAACAACACTAAGTCCAAGTTTACAGATGGGATTATTTCATGCCATTTTTTCAACTTCTGTTTAAAATTTGCAGCGAGTTTCATCGCGTCCTTATAATAAAATTTTTCATCGCATCGAAATTTTTACATTCCGCTTTTAATTTCATGTTCTTTACTGTAGTTGTTTGTGTAAGACTGCATTCATAGAAGCAACTTTTACTTTGACAAAGTTTTGTTAATTTTCTTTTAAACTTTGTTTGGTGTTCAGACAAAAATTTTTTTTACAAATTTTTGTTTTCTTCTCTTTGATCGTTCCTTATTTTTGGACGTTTTGTATGTGGTGTTTGTATGTATATGTAAATATATACAACTGTGTATAAGCAACGAAAGAAAACCAAAGCGACTTTGCGAGTACATCAAAGTCTGTACTGCTCATCATGCTTTTTCCCTCTCTCTGACATAAAATCAAAACTTTGCAAAGTAAAATTTGCCTGTGTGAATGAGGTATTATTTCAAATAATACATAAACAACAAACCATATGCAGCAAAGGTACACAAAGCAAGTGTAACAAAATCTCCTCAAAATTCAAGTATCTCTAAACTTCGTGCCAACAAACAAAAATTTCATGAAACTAGTTACATGAAAAATGCCGTCGTGTAAAATATGTATATCATAAAACATTTATTGATACCTTTCTTCAGTTTTGTATGTTGGGTAAAAAGTGTAACTAAACGTCGGCGGCTAAATTTTAGCTGAAAAAATGTCGGCGGCGGCGGCGGCTATCGAAAATCTTCGGCGGCGGCTGTAAGCCATACTTTTTGTCTCTCACCTTGTCATAAGATTTATCTAAAGAGAATAATGAAAACTCAAAATAAATAAAAAAAAAAATAAATTTTAAAGTTTTTTATTTGTTCTTTTAGAATTAAGTTAATATTATCTCTATCACTTAATGGACGTAGTCGGTTCAGTCCGCTGATAATTTGGGAACAGCGCACAGTGGCTCAAAATTGTTTTGCATTGGCCAAGAGTCGATTTTTTTGTCACCGGTTTTTATTAAGGTAGTGGCATGCTGTCAAACTCAACTGATTTTTAATTTCAGAGAAAGGTGTTTTTTATTTGTTTTTTGTCAATAATAAATGGTTATTACACGCAGGCTATCATCGATAGTTGCCTGCGGTCTTTTTTATAATGTTGGTAGGATTACTGTCTTTAATTTTTGTAAGTAATTACCGCTCTAGCGTTTTATATTATGGGCGTTATGAAATATTTATGAAACTACTATATTTTTCTGAGATTTAAACTTTAGTGGAATAGAACTTCTAGGGAACAAGAAACGTATACCACCCGAAGAAAAGTGAAAGTGTCTTCTTTAACTCTATATAGCAAGTCCAGTTTTGTTTAATTTAAGTACCACCTGCTACGAAATTGAAGATCAATGTGTGAATAACATGTATCTAAAAATTTATAGAACTACAGATTCGATAAGGGATTACTCAATAATAATCCTTTACGTGTACGGACGTATATTTGCAAGTGATAAAACATAAATAAAAATATTCAAAAAAATATGGAGAGCTTCAATTCTAAAGAACTGGCCGAAGAGTATTTTAGAAAGAAAAACCAGGATCGCATAGAGAAAAATATTTTATGAATTATCATACTTTTTGAGCAATTTGTAACACATCGGTCGTCTGAGTATAATAGTGAATCCTGGCCTTTAAAAGAACTAAAGGCCAGGATTCACTATCATTATCAAAGTACGATGTAACTTATAAGTTACACGGTCAAGTTTTAATGCATTCACGAACTTGCTTTCAATTTTTCTTTCAAGTTGAGTATTTCAAGTTACGTTCAAGAAAACAGCTGATTACAATTCTTTTGAATTATTTTTCCTTTTTGTTTCTACAAATGTTTTGTCGCCATAATTTTGTGCCATTTTGACCATAAAGTTGCTTTTAAGTTACGTGAGCCAACGTTACAGCTGTTCGTTTAAATTAATTTTAACAAGCAGTATGTGTAAAAAACTTGAAAGGAAAACTTGATCGTAGGGATGCAGGGTATGGGCATGACGTACTATCATATGGTGAAAAGCCAATGCAAGCGGCATGCGGCAACAGTATTAAATATTTGAAGACAATAGTTTGTTTTTAAAAATATTTAGACAAAAGTTTTAATACGTTAATTTAATTTATCTTGGCAATGCTGTTAAAAATGAATTGAATTGTGTTTAATTTTTTGTCTGCCGCTGTATTTTGTCAAATCATTCATAGTCTTTTTTAATTTTTCCTCTCCTCACTAAATCGCTGTTTCTTTTATTATTTTTTTTTTCCCCGGCAAAAAGAATAGCTGACTGCCACCCATGTCCGCATGCCGCTTACATTGCCTTTAACTAATACTTAGTGGCGATTAAAAGTGTGAGTGACAGACTTTTTGATAGATCTGTACGATTTTATAATCTTTTTATAATATTTCATAAAATGTTTTTCTCTGTGCGATCAGAGTTGAGTTTTTTAATATGAATAGAAAAAAAAACAGCAAAATATTAATACCATAAGTTTTTTGCATCTTTTTTGTATAATAGTGTGGCACCTTCTGCGCCATTTTAAAACGATTGTCAGATTTTAGTGTGGTTAAATTATACGATTGTGTATGGTATTAAATCCTGGCCTTTAATCACACAAAAATCTGACTTTTTCAAATTATTTCAAAAGATTTTAAAATCGTACAGATCTATCAAAAACTCTGTTACACACATACACCTTTAATCCACACTATAATACTTTTTGTAGTACTAGTATTTCTATTTAGTAGTATTCAGAATACTTTCAATTTTACAATTTTAATATTTTTATAACAAAAAAAAAAAAATCGCGCATGTAATTTTTGACATATCGTACGACTGGTATATACAGTATGTTAATATGTTAATTATTTTTTGTAGATTCTCACAATAAGCTAGCTAACGGAGTTTTTAATTTTTTTTTTTTTTGTTCTGACGCCTTTTCCACAATTTACCAATATATAAATATGTACTCGTACATATGTAAATAATCAGACGTGATCTCCTTTTTAACCGACTTCAAAATAAAAGAAGGATGTCATCAATTCAACTGCAGGTTTTTTTCGGTGTTTGCGCCTGCAGAGCTCAGTAATATCTAAAACGATTTTGAAAATTATTTGTAGTATGATTAAATATGCTTACAAATTGGTCCCGTTTTAAAAACAGTTTATAATCTTAAAAATTAAAGTAAAATACATACTTTTTGCTTGTATTATGAACTGTAAAGGGCACTTAGTAAAATTGAAAATGACTAGGTATTACTATAGCTCAAAATAACAAAAAGTAACACAAAAAAAGTCTAAAAATTATAGGGTGCCCCTATAATAGATGTTAATTTACTTATATGGGCCGTTATAGACAAACGCTTTAAACCGTTATAGACAAACGCTTTAAAATTGGAAAAATGGTGATTGCTAAATTAAAGGATGCGCAAATGGTGCATTTAATTTGATATATATGGCCATACTTTTGAACAGTTGTAGACAGATGGTTGAAATTTACAACGAACCTGTATTGCAAAGTTCGCTATAAGACCAAGTATTAAATTTGGATTTGGAAGTTAAATGGTGTCCCAATAGTTCATGCAATTTCAAGTATGTGGCCGAGCTCTTTAACCGTTATAGTCAGAACGCTGAAACTTGTATTGCTAAGCGCGGTATATCAACGAGCTTATAATTTGAATTTAGAAAATAAAGGACGTTCCATAATTGATGTAGATTTACTTTTATTAGCCTATCTTTGGAACAGTTATAGACAAACGATTGCAAATTGGACAGAATGTTGTTTGCTATGGCAGTTATAGTAACAAGTATTAATATTTAAAATTATAAATTAAAGGGTGCCCCAATAAATAAATAAATAAATACCTTAAGAACTTGATATAACTGATGTATATGGCTAAACTGTTGAACCGTTATAGAAAGTCGATTGAAATTTATTTTTATAAATTTCACCGCAAAAAGTGGAAAAAGGGTATATTAAAGTTTGTCATTCCGTGTGGATATTGTATCCATTTCCGACCCCATAAATTATATATATATTCTGATTTCTTATACATAACGGAGTCGATTGAGCGATGTCCGTCTGTCTATCTGTCCAACCGTGTAAGTGTTTTGATTTCACAGATTTCGTGGTAGCAGGGAAAACAACACGCCTACCTCTAATTTTTTCATGTCATTTGAAACAATAAAGTAACTCTAATCAAAAAAAAAAAATAAATATATGGGGCGATAGATACTTAAAAATAAGAAAAAAACATCAAGTGAAAAATTTGGCACTCGCCCATATTTTCCGAGTTACGGGCCTCTGAAATTTAAAAATTTTTTAAAATATCAATAAGGGTATCATTTTAAAGCTTTTGAAGAGATCCTTAAAGAAATTCTAAAGCTTTTAAAAAATGCTTAACCCATTAAAAGCCGATGACATTTTTATGTAAAATTATATGTACGTAGTATTTAAAATTTTTATACCCTTCACCACAAAAATTGGAAAAAGGGTAACTTATACAATATCCATTTCCGATCCCAGAAAGTATATATATTCTAACTTTTTATGCATAGCGAAGTCGATTGAGCGATATCCTTCGTGTTAGTGTTGACATCAAGTTTGCACTAGATAAGCTAGAGAAAAATTAAGTACGCCAATCGATCAGACATGGTGTCAAAAGACGTGCTATTGGAAATCAGCGTAAAAAAAGTTGGCTCTGCATATATATTATTTTACATAAAAATGCCATTGGCTCTTAGTACGTTAAGAACTTTTTTTAAATTTTATTTTTTCCTTAAAGATCTCTTCAAGAGCTTTAAAATGATACCCCATATTGATATTTTAAAAAAATTCGAAAATTTCAGAGCCCCGTAAATCACTTGATGTTTTTTTCTTATGTTTTAATTCTCTATCGCCCCAAAGATTTCTTTTTTTTTGTTTTTTTGATTGGAGTTACTTTATAGTTTCTTTATTGTAGTATGCGTGATATCAAATTTGATGTCAACACTAGTTACGATGGTCTGAAATTTTGAATTTTTTTAAAATATCGATAAATGTATCATATTTCTGACGACATCTTTAAGTAAATACGAAAATTTGTTAAAGTGCGATCGGCTCGCATTTTTATGTAAAATTATATATATATATATATAAAATAATATATATGTTTTTAGTTTATTAATAAATGCTTGTGAGAAGTTTCCTGAAGAGCTAAATAAGCGTTAGCGAAATGGCCATCAACCGTGCTTTCACCTTTAATATTCAAATTGGGTGATTTTAATAATTTAATCGGCATAATTAGCACAATATTTTTAAAGATAATAAATTTAATTTAAAATTCCCGTTGTTTAATTTTAATCATTAATTTGCAAGTGCTTGTGTAAAAAACATGAATAAATTGTCGTAGTGGTTTGTGATATTTTATTTGTTGTTTTAATTTTATTTTTCATTATCTTTTAACTGTAAAGAAAAGACGAAAAAAAGTCAGCCGTATACAGTAGATAAGGAAAAATAAAATCAGTGTTGATTATTGTTATTTTTGTATAAACCTTGATTTTTGTCTTTACTTTATTGTTTAGACAAAAAGTTTGTTTAAAATGTTTGTGAGAAGTGTCCTGTTCGGGATAATTAGCACTATATTTTTAAAGATAATAAATTTAATTTAAAACTCCCGTAATTTAATTGTAATTATTAATTTGCAAGTGTCCTTCTAAAAAACATAAATATATTATCGTGGTAGCTTGTGATATATTATTTGTTATATTAATTTTATTTCTCGTCATCTTTTAACTGTATAGAAGAGCGAAAAAAAGTCAGCCGTATACAGTAGATAAAGAAAATTAAAATCAGTGTTGATTTTTGTTGTTTTTGCTTAATATTTGATTTTTGTCTTTACTTTATCGTTTGGACAAAAAATTTTAGTTTATTTAAAATGTTTGTGAGAAGTTTCCTATTCGGGATATTAGCACAATATTTTTAAAGATAATAAATTTAATTTTAAATTCCCATAATTTAAATTTAATTTTTAATTCGCAAGTACCCATGTAAAAAAACATAAATAAATTATTGTGGTGGTTTGTGATATATTATTTGTTGTTTTAATTTTATTTTTGTCATCTTTTAACTGTTAATTTTATTTTTCAACTCCGAAAAAAGTCAGCTGTATACAGTAGAAAAAGAAAAATAAACTCAGTGTTGATTATTGTTGTTTTTGCTTAATCTTTGATTTATGTCATTACTTTATTGTTTGGACAAAAATTTTTAGTTTATTTAAAATGTTTGTGAAAAGTTTCTTGAAGAGCTAAATAAGCGGTAGGGAAATGGCCATCGAGACGTGCTTTCACCTAAACTTTGATTTTTGTCTTTAATTTATTGTTTGAACAAAAATTTTTAGTTTATTTAAAATGTTTGTGAGAAGTTTCCTGAAGAGCTAAATAAGCGGTAGCGAAATGGCCATCGAGACGTGCTTTCACCTTCAATAATTAAAATCGGTGATTTTATTTATTTTTCAGGATACTTAGTACAATATTTTTAAAGATAATAAATTTAATTTTAAATTCCCGTAATTTAATTTGCAAGTGCCCGTGTAGAAAACGTAAATAAATTATCGTGGTGCTTTGTGATATTTTATGTGTTGTTTTAATTTTTTTCGTCATATTTTAACTGTAAAGAAAAGCCGAAAAAAGTCAGCCATATACAGTAGATAAAGAAAAATAAAATCAGTGTTGATTATTGTTGTTTTTGCTTGAACTTTGATTTTTGTCTCTACTTTATGTTTTGGACAAAAATTTTTAGTTTATTTAAAATTTTTGTGAGAAGTTTTCTGAAGAGCTAAATAAGCGGTAGAAAAATGGCCATCGAGACGTGCTTTCAACTTCAATAATCAAAATCGGTGATTTTAATAATGTGGTCATTATTGTTGTTTTTGCTTAAACTTTGATTTTTGTCTTTACTTTATTGTTTGGACAAAAATTATTAGTTTATTTAAAATGTTTGTGAGAAGTTTCCTGAGGAGCTAAATAAGCGGTAGTGAAATGGCCATCGAGACGTGCTTTCACATTTAATAATCAAAATTGGTGATTTTAATAATTTGTTGATTGTTGTTTTTGCTTAAACTTTTATTTTTGTCTTTACTATAATGTTTCGACAAAAATTTTTAGTTTATTCAAAATGTTTGTGAGAAGTTTCCTGAAGAGCTAAATAAGCGGTAGCGAATCGAGACGTGCTTCCACCTTCAATAATCAAAATCGGTGATTTTAGGAATTTGTTGAGTATTGTTGTTTTTGCTTAAACTTTGATTTTTGTCTTTACTTTATTGTTTGGACAAAAATTTTTAGTTTATTCAAAATGTTTGTGAGAAGTTTCCTGAAGAGCTAAATAAGCGGTAGCGAATTGGCTTTTGAGACGTGCTTTCACCTTCAATAATCAAATTTCGGTGATTTTAATAATTTGTTCGGGATAATTAGCACAATATTTTTAAAGATAATAAATTTAATTTAAAATTCCCATAATTTAATTTTAATTATTAATTTGCAAGTGTCCGTGTAAAAAACAGAAATAAATTATCGTGGTGGTTTGTGATATTTTATTTGTTGTTTTAATTTTATTTTTCATCATCTTTTAGTTGTATAGACGACCCGACAAAAAGTCAGCCGTATACAGTAGATAAAGAAAAATAAAATCAGTGTTGATTACTGTTGTTTTTGCTTAATCTTTGATTTTTGTCATTACTTTATTGTGTGGACAAAAATTTTTAGTTTATTTAAAATGTTTGTGAGAAGTTTCCGGCAGAGCTAAATAAACTGTAGCAAAATGGTCATCGAGACGTGCTTTCACCTTCAATAATCAAAATCGGTGATCTTAATACTTTGTTCGGGATAATTAGCACGATATTTTAAAGATAATAAATTTAATTTAAAATTCCCGTAATTTAAGTTTAATTATTAATTGCAAGTGCCCGTGTAATAAGCGTAAATAAATTATCGTGGTGGTTAGTGATATTTTATTTGTTGTTTTAATTTTATTTTTCATCATCGTTTAACTGTAGAGAAAATACGAAAAAAAGTCAGCCGTGTACAGTAGATAAAGAAAAATGAGATCAGTGTTGATTATTGTTGTTTTCGCTTAAACTTTGATTTTTGTCATTACTTTATTATTTGGACAAAAATTTTTAGTTTATTTAAAATGTTTGTGAGAAGTTTCCTGAAGAGCTAAATAAGCGGTAGCAAAATGGCCATCGAGACGTGCTTTCACCTAAACTTTGATTTTTGTCTTTAATTTATTGTTTGAACAAAAATTTTTAGTTTATTTAAAATGTTTGTGAGAAGTTTCCTGAGGAGCTAAATAAGCGGTAGCGAAATGGCCATCGAGACGTGCCTTCTCCTTCAATAATTAAAATCGGTGATTTTATTTATTTTTCAGGATACTTAGTACAATATTTTTAAAGATATCAAAATGATATATTTGCATGTGCACATTGCTTATTAATAAAAATTGTTTTTCAATTTTTATTTTTATTTTTTCATTGAATCTTTCAAATACGTATGAACGGTTCCCAATGGGATCCCTTGTGTAGAAAAATTAAAGAAAAAATAAAAATAGTTACTAAATGTTTGCTGTGTTTTTCTGTAGAACATTTTCCAGTTGTTATTGTCTTCTGTCTTATTGATTCAATGGAGTTCTCATTTAATCAATTTGGCTTTTGATATAAGACTTTCTGTTTTTCTACACAAAATTTGGGTAAAATCCACTGATGAGCTTTTTAAGCAGTAGTGAAATGGCCATATGGATGTGCTTTCCCCGCAGTAAGAGTAGAAATACAACCTCACGGTTGCGGCGACTAATTCCGCATGTCAGAGAAAAAACAAATAAAATGAGTTGCGGCGACGGATGCGGTTTTTATTGTCATTTTTTTTTATTTGTTTACTAAATTTTTCATTCTTCTTTATTGAAATATATTTAAAAAAATTTTTTTAAATGTAAATAAGCAATAAATTGAAAAATTTCAAAATTATTGTTGATTTTCAATGACTTTTTACATTTTCTTTCTCTTCTTTTTTCGTAGTCATTCACAAAAAATATTAACAAATAGAATTTTTTGGTAGAAAAACAATAAAACTGTGGCAACATGCTGAAAGAGAAAAAATTCAATATAAAAAAAAAAAAACAACCGCATCCGCAACCGTGAGGTTGTATTTCTACTCTAATACATTTCATTTTGTAGTTAAGTCTAAAATAATAAATATTTTATGAGAATATCATTCCCGTAATTTAAGTTTAATTATTAATTGCAAGTGCCCGTGTAATAAGCGTAAATAAATTATCGTGGTGATTAGTGATATTTTATTTGTTGTTTTAATTTTATTTTTCATCATCGTTTAACTGTAGAGAAAATACGAAAAAAAGTCAGCCGTGTACAGTAGATAAAGAAAAATGAGATCAGTGTTGATTATTGTTGTTTTCGCTTAAACTTTGATTTTTGTCATTACTTTATTATTTGGACAAAAATTTTTAGTTTATTTAAAATGTTTGTAAAAAGTTTCCTGAAGAGCTAAATAAGCGGTAGCAAAATGGCCATCGAGACGTGCTTTCACCTAAACTTTGATTTTTGTCTTTAATTTATTGTTTGA
Source organism: Gymnosoma rotundatum (assembly GCA_916610165.2). NCBI lineage: Eukaryota > Metazoa > Arthropoda > Insecta > Diptera > Tachinidae > Gymnosoma > Gymnosoma rotundatum. Next base: position 60,826,509 of record OU744337.1, read on the forward strand.
ACAAAAATTATTAGTTTATTTAAAATGTTCGTGAGGTGTTTCCTGAAGAGCTAAATAAGCGGTAGCGAAATGGCCATCGAGACGTGCTTTCAACTTTAATAATCAAAATCGGTGATTTTAATAATTCGGTCATTATTCTTGTTTTTGCTTAAAGTTTTATTTTTGTCTTTACTATAATGTTTCGACAAAAATTTTTAGTTTGTGAGAAGTTTCCTGAAGAGCTAAATAAGCGGTAGCGAAATGGCCTTCGAGACGTGCTTTTACCTTTAACCCTTTGCACTCGAAGCTGTTTTTCACTCATAATACCAGCAACTCGAATCAATTTTAATAGAAAAACCATATTCACATATAAGTAAATGATATGCGCATAAAAAGAAAAGTCATAGTTGTATTTTAAATCTTTTTTAATTAATTATAGATACAAATGTTATAATATATTTAATGATTAAATTTAAATTAAATTAAATCCTTATGTTATGAACTGAAAATTATTTGCATTGTCTCCATAGCGGAGCCCTCGAGTTTGAAGATAAATTTTAAATGGCTCCGCTCCGGAGCCTTCGAGTGCAAAGGGTGATTTTAATAATTTGTTCGGGATAATTAGCGCAATATTTTTAAAGATAATAAATTTAAATTAAAATTCCCATAATTTAATTTTAATTATTGATTTGCAAGTGTCCGTGTAAAAAACATAAATAAATTATCGTGGTGGTTTGTGATGTTTTATTTGTTGTTTTAATTTTATTTTTTATCTTTTAGTTGTATAGAAGAACCGAAAAAAAGTCAGCCGTATACAGTAGATAAAGAAAAATAGAGTCAGTGTTGATTATTGTTGTTTTTGCTTAAACTTTGACTTTTGTATTTACTTTATTGTTTGGACAAACATTTTTAGTTTATTTAAAAGGTTTGTGAGAAGCTTCCTGTTCGCGTTAATTAGCACAATATTTGTAAAAAATTTCCATAATTTAATTTTAATTTGCAATTTATTTTTCATCACCTTTTACTTGTATAGAAGAGCCCACAAAAAGTCAGCCGTATACAGTAGATGAAGAAAAATAAAATTAGTGTTGATTATCGTTGTTTTTGCTTAAACTTTGATTTTTGTCTTTTAATTTATTGTTTGAACAAAAATTTTTAGTTTATTTAAAATTTTTGTGAGAAATTTCCTGAAAAGCTAAATAAGCGGTAGCGAAATTGCCATCCAGATGTGCTTTCACCTTCGATAATCAAAATCGGTGATCTTAATAAATTGTTCGGGATAATTAGCACAATATTTTTAAAGACAATAAATTTAATTTAAAATTCCCGTAATTTAATTTTAATTATTAATTTGCAAGTGTCCGTGTAAAAAACATAAATAAATTATCGTGGTGGTTTGTGCTGTTTTATTTGTTGTTTTAATTTTATTTTTCATCTTTTAGTTGTATAGAAGAGCCGAAAAAAAGTCAGCCGTATACAGTAGATAAAGAAAAATAAAATCAGTGTTGATTATTGTTGTTTTTGCTTAACTTTGATTTTTGTCATTAGTTTATGTAAAATGTTTGTGAGAAGTTTCCTGAAGAGCAAGATAAACGGTAGCAAAATGGCCATCGAGACGTGCTTTCACCTTCAATAATCAAAATCGGTGATCTTAATAATTTGTTCGGGATAATTAGCACGACATTTCTAAAGATAATAAATTTAATTTAAGTTCCCGTAATTTAAGTTTAATTATTATTTGCAAGTGCCCGTGTAAAAAGCGTAAATAAATTATTGTGGTGGTTTGTGATATTTTATTTGTTGTTTTAATTTTTTTTCGTCATCTTTTAACTGTAGAGAAAAGCCGAAAAAAGTCAGCCATATACAGTAGATAAAGAAAAATAAAATTAGTGTTGATTATTGTTGTTTTTTGCTTGAACTTTGATTTTTGTCTCTACTTTTTTTTTTGGACAAAAATTTTTAGTTTATTTAAAATGTTTGTGAGAAGTTTCCTGAAGAGCTAAATAAGCGGTAGCGAAATGGCCATCGAAACGTGCTTTCAACTTCAATAATCAAAATCGGTGATTTTGCTTAAACTTTGATTTTTGTCTTAACTTTATTGTTTGGACAAAAATTTTTAGTTTATTTAAAATGTTTGTGAGAAGTTTCCTGAGGAGCTAAATAAGCGGTAGTGAAATGGCCATCGAGACGTGCTTTCACCTTCAATAATCAAAATCGGTGATTTTAGAAATTTGTTAATTATTGTTGTTTTTGCTTAAACTTTTATTTTACTATAATGTTTGGACAAAAATTTTTAGTTTATTCAAAATGTTTGTGAGAAGTTTCCTGAAGAGCTAAATAAGCGGTAGCGAAATGGCCTTTGAAACGTGCTTTCACCTTCAATAATCAAAATCGGTGATTTTAATAATTTGTTCGGGATAATCAGCACGATATTTTTAAAGATAATAAATTTAATTTAAAATTTGTGATATTTTATTTGTTGTTTTAATTTTATTTTTCATCATCATTTAGTTGTATACTCGTAGAGGAGTCGACAAAAAGTCAGCCGTATACAGTAGATAAAGAAAAATAAAATCAGTGTTGATTATTGTTGTTTTTGCTTAAACTTTGATTTTTGTCATTACTTTATTATTTGGACAAAAATTTTTAGTTTATTTAAAATGTTTGTGAGAAGTTTCCTAAAGAGCTAAATAAACGGTAGCAAAATGGCCATCGAGACGTGCTTTCACCTAAACTTTGATTTTTGTCTTTAATTTATTGTTTGAACAAAAATTTTTAGTTTATTTAAAATGTTTGTGAGAAGTTTCCTGAAGAGCTAAATAAGCGGTAGCGAAATGGCCATCGAGACGTGCTTTCACCTTCAATAATTAAAATCGGTGATTTTATTTATTTTTCAGGATACTTAGTACAATATTTTAAAAGATAATAAATTTAATTTCAAATTCCCGTAATTTAATTTGCAAGTGCCCGTGTAGAAAACGTAAATAAATAATCGTGGTGCTTTGTGATATTTTATGTGTTGTTTTAATTTTTTTCGTCATATTTTAACTGTAGAGAAAAGCCGAAAAAAGTCAGCCATATACAGTAGATAAAGAAAAATAAAATCAGTGTTGATTATTGTTGTTTTTGCTTGAACTTTGATTTTTGTCTCTACTTTATTTTTTGGACAAAAATTTTTAGTTTATTTAAAATGTTTGTGAGAAGTTTTCTGAAGAGCTAAATAAGCGGTAGAAAAATGGCCATCGAGACGTGCTTTCAACTTCAATAATCAAAATCGGTGATTTTAATAATGTGGTCATTATTGTTGTTTTTGCTTAAACTTTGATTTTTGTCTTTACTTTATTGTTTGGACAAAATTTTTAGTTTATTTAAAATGTTTGTGAGAAGTTTCCTGAGGAGCTAAATAAGCGGTAGTGAAATGGCCATCGAGACGTGCTTTCACATTTAATAATCAAAATCGGTGATTTTAATAATTTGTTGATTATTGTTGTTTTTGCTTAAACTTTTATTTTTGTCTTTACTATAATGTTTCGACAAAAATTTTTAGTTTATTCAAAATGTTTGTGAGAAGTTTCCTGAAGAGCTAAATAAGCGGTAGCGAATCGGCCTTCGAGATGTGCTTCCACCTTCAATAATCAAAATCGGTGATTTTAGGAATTTGTTGAGTATTGTTGTTTTTGCTTAAACTTTAATTTTTGTCTTTACTTTATTGTTTGGAAAAAAATTTTTAGTTTATTCAAAATGTTTGTGAGAAGTTTCCTGAAGAGCTAAATAAGCGGTAGCGAATTGGCTTTTGAGACGTGCTTTCACCTTCAATAATCAAATTTCGGTGATTTTAATAATTTGTTCGGGATAATTAGCACAATATTTTTAAAGATAATAAATTTAATTTAAAATTCCCATAATTTAATTTTGATTATTAATTTGCAAGTGTCCGTGTAAAAAACAGAAATAAATTATCGTGGTGGTTTGTGATATTTTATTTGTTGTTTTAATTTTATTTTTCATGATCTTTTAGTTGTATAGACGACCCGACAAAAAGTCAGCCGTATACAGTAGATAAAGAAAAATAAAAGCAGTGTTGATTACTGTTGTTTTTGCTTAATCTTTGATTTTTCTCATTACTTTATTGTTTGGACAAAAATTTTTAGTTTATTTAAAATGTTTGTGAGAAGTTTCCGGCAGAGCTAAATAAACTGTAGCAAAATGGTCATCGAGACGTGCTTTCACCTTCAATAATCAAAATCGGTGATCTTAATACTTTGTTCGGGATAATTAGCACGATATTTTAAAGATAATAAATTTAATTTAAAATTCCCGTAATTTAAGTTTAATTATTAATTGCAAGTGCCCGTGTAAAAAGCGTAAATAAATTATCGTGGTGGTTAGTGATATTTTATTTGTTGTTTTAATTTTATTTTTCATCATCGTTTAACTGTAGAGAAAATACGAAAAAAAGTCAGCCGTGTACAGTAGATAAAGAAAAATGAGATCAGTGTTGATTATTGTTGTTTTTGCTTAAACTTTGATTTTTGTCATTACTTTATTATTTGGACAAAAATTTTTAGTTTATTTAAAATGTTTGTGAGAAGTTTCCTGAAGAGCTAAATAAGCGGTAGCAAAATGGCCATCGAGACGTGCTTTCACCTAAACTTTGATTTTTGTCTTTAATTTATTGTTTGAACAAAAATTTTTAGTTTATTTAAAATGTTTGTGAGAAGTTTCCTGAAGATCTTAATAAGCGGTAGCGAAATGGCCATCGAGACGTGCCTTCTCCTTCAATAATTAAAATCGGTGATTTTATTTATTTTTCAGGATACTTAGTACAATATTTTTAAAGATATCAAAATGATATATTTGCATGTGCACATTGCTTATTAATAAAAATTGTTTTTCAATTTTTATTTTTTCATTGAATCTTTCAAATACGTATGAATGGTTGCCAATGGGATCCCTTGTGTAGAAAAATTAAAGAAAAAATAAAAATAGTTACTAAATGTTTGCTGTGTTTTTCTGTAGAACATTTTCGAGTTGTTATTGTCTTCTGTCTTATTGATTCAATGGAGTTCTCATTTAATCAATTTGGCTTTTGATATAAGACTTTCTGTTTTTCTATACAAAATTTGGGTAAAATCCACTGATGAGCTTTTTAAGCAGTAGTGAAATGGCCATATGGATATGCTTTCCCCGCAGTAATACATTTCATTTAGTAGTTAAGTCTAAAATAATAAATATTTTATGAGAATATCATGAAATATTTATATTTGAAGGAATCAAGCACGAATAAAGTAAATTAATTATATTTTTAAAGATAATAAATTTAATTTAAAATTCCAGTAATTTAATTTGCAAGTGCCCGTGTCGAAAACGTAAATAAATTATCGTGGTGCTTTGTGATATTTTATTTGTTTTTTTAATTTTTTTTCGTCATCTTTTAGCTGTAGAGAAAAGCCGAAAAAAGTCAGCCGTATACAGTAGATTAAGAAAAATAAAATCAGTGTTGATTATTGTTGTTTTTGCTTGAACTTTTATTTTTGTCTCTACTTTATTTTTTGGACAAAAATTTTTAGTTTATTTAAAATGTTCGTGAGGTGTTTCCTGAAGAGCTAAATAAGCGGTAGCGAAATGGCCATCGAGACGTGCTTTCAACTTCAATAATCAAAATCGGTGATTTTAATAATTCGGTCATTATTCTTGTTTTTGCTTAAACTTTGATTTTTGTCTTTACTTTATTGTTTGGACAAAAATTTTTAGTTTATTTAAAATGTTTGTGAGAAGTTTCCTGAGGAGCTAAATAAGCGGTAGTGAAATGGCCAACGAGACGTGCTTTCACCTTTAATAATCAAAATCGGTGATTTTAATAATTTGTTGATTATTGTTGTTTTTGCTTAAAGTTTTATTTTTGTCTTTACTATAATGTTTCGACAAAAATTTTTAGTTTGTGAGAAGTTTCCTGAAGAGCTAAATAAGCGGTAGCGAAATGGCCTTCGAGACGTGCTTTCACCTTTAACCCTTTGCACTCGAAGCTGTTTTTCACTCATAATACCAGCAACTCGAATCAATTTTAATAGAAAAACCATATTCACATATAAGTAAATGATATGCGCATAAAAAGAAAAGTCATAGTTGTATTTTAAATCTTTTTTAATTAATTATAGATACAAATGTTATAATATATTTAATGATTAAATTTAAATTAAATTAAATTAAATCCTTATGTTATGAACTGAAAATTATTTGCATTGTCTCCATAGCGGAGCCCTCGAGTTTGAAGATAAATTTTAAATGGCTCCGCTCCGGAGCCCTCGAGTGCAAAGGGTGATTTTAATAATTTGTTCGGGATAATTAGCGCAATATTTTTAAAGATAATAAATTTAAATTAAAATTCCCATAATTTAATTTTAATTATTGATTTGCAAGTGTCCGTGTAAAAAACATAAATAAATTATCGTGGTGGTTTGTGATGTTTTATTTGTTGTTTTAATTTTATTTTTCATCTTTTAGTTGTATAGAAGAACCGAAAAAAAGTCAGCCGTATACAGTAGATAAAGAAAAATAGAGTCAGTGTTGATTATTGTTGTTTTTGCTTAAACTTTGACTTTTGTATTTACTTTATTGTTTGGACAAACATTTTTAGTTTATTTAAAAGGTTTGTGAGAAGCTTCCTGTTCGCGTTAATTAGCACAATATTTGTAAAAAATTTCCATAATTTAATTTTAATTTGCAATTTATTTTTCATCACCTTTTACTTGTATAGAAGAGCCCACAAAAAGTCAGCCGTATACAGTAGATGAAGAAAAATAAAATTAGTGTTGATTATCGTTGTTTTTGCTTAAACTTTGATTTTTGTCTTTTAATTTATTGTTTGAACAAAAATTTTTAGTTTATTTAAAATTTTTGTGAGCTAAATAAGCGGTAGCGAAATTGCCATCCAGATGTGCTTTCACCTTCGATAATCAAAATCGGTGATCTTAATAAATTGTTCGGGATAATTAGCACAATATTTTTAAAGATAATAAATTTAATTTAAAATTCCCGTAATTTAATTTTAATTATTAATTTGCAAGTGTCCGTGTAAAAAACATAAATAAATTATCGTGGTGGTTTGTGATGTTTTATTTGTTGTTTTAATTTTATTTTTCATCTTTTAGTTGTATAGAAGAGCCGAAAAAAAGTCAGCCGTATACAGTAGATAAAGAAAAATAAAATCAGTGTTGATTATTGTTGTTTTTGCTTAACTTTGATTTTTGTCATTAGTTTATGTAAAATGTTTGTGAGAAGTTTCCTGAAGAGCAAGATAAACGGTAGCAAAATGGCCATCGAGACGTGCTTTCACCTTCAATAATCAAAATCGGTGATCTTAATAATTTGTTCGGGATAATTAGCACGACATTTCTAAAGATAATAAATTTAATTTAAGTTCCCGTAATTTAAGTTTAATTATTATTTGCAAGTGCCCGTGTAAAAAGCGTAAATAAATTATTGTGGTGGTTTGTGATATTTTATTTGTTGTTTTAATTTTTTTTCGTCATCTTTTAACTGTAGAAAAAAGCCGAAAAAAGTCAGCCATATACAGTAGATAAAGAAAAATAAAATCAGTGTTGATTATTGTTGTTTTTTGCTTGAACTTTAATTTTTGTCTCTACTTTTTTTTTTGGACAAAAGTTTTTAGTTTATTTAAAATGTTTGTGAGAAGTTTCCTGAAGAGCTAAATAAGCGGTAGTGAAATGGCCATCGAGACGTGCTTTCACCTTCAATAATCAAAATCGGTGATTTTAGAAATTTGTTGATTATTGTTGTTTTTGCTTAAACTTTTATTTTACTATAATGTTTGGACAAAAATTTTTAGTTTATTCAAAATGTTTGTGAGAAGTTTCCTGAAGAGCTAAATAAGCGGTACCGAAATGGCCTTTGAGACGTGCTTTCACCTTCAATAATCAAAATCGGTGATCTTAATAATTTGTTCGGGATAATTAGCACGACATTTCTAAAGATAATTAATTTAATTTAAGTTCCCGTAATTTAAGTTTAATTATTATTTGCAAGTGCCCGTGTAAAAAGCGTAAATAAATTATTGTGGTGGTTTGTGATATTTTATTTGTTGTTTTAATTTTATTTCGTCATCTTTTAACTGTAGAGAAAAGCCGAAAAAAGTCAGCCATATACAGTAGATAAAGAAAAATAAAATCAGTGTTGATTATTGTTGTTTTTTGCTTGAACTTTGATTTTTGTCTCTACTTTATTATTTGGACAAAAATTTTTAGTTTATTTAAAATGTTTGTGAGAAGTTTCCTAAAGAGCTAAATAAACGGTAGCAAAATGGCCATCGAGACGTGCTTTCACCTAAACTTTGATTTTTGTCTTTAATTTATTGTTTGAACAAAAATTTTTAGTTTATTTAAAATGTTTGTGAGAAGTTTCCTGAAGAGCTAAATAAGCGGTAGCGAAATGGCCATCGAGACGTGCTTTCACCTTCAATAATTAAAATCGGTGATTTTATTTATTTTTCAGGATACTTAGTACAATATTTTTAAAGATAATAAATTTAATTTAAAATTCCCGTAATTTAATTTGCAAGTGCCCGTGTAGAAAACGTAAATAAATTATCGTGGTGCTTTGTGATATTTTATGTGTTGTTTTAATTTTTTTCGTCATATTTTAACTGTAGAGAAAAGCCGAAAAAAGTCAGCCATATACAGTAGATAAAGAAAAATAAAATCAGTGTTGATTATTGTTGTTTTTGCTTGAACTTTGATTTTTGTCTCTACTTTATTTTTTGGACAAAAATTTTTAGTTTATTTAAAATGTTTGTGAGAAGTTTTCTGAAGAGCTAAATAAGCGGTAGAAAAATGGCCATCGAGACGTGCTTTCAACTTCAATAATCAAAATCGGTGATTTTAATAATGTGGTCATTATTGTTGTTTTTGCTTAAACTTTGATTTTTGTCTTTACTTTATTGTTTGGACAAAATTTTTAGTTTATTTAAAATGTTTGTGAGAAGTTTCCTGAGGAGCTAAATAAGCGGTAGTGAAATGGCCATCGAGACGTGCTTTCACATTTAATAATCAAAATCGGTGATTTTAATAATTTGTTGATTATTGTTGTTTTTGCTTAAACTTTTATTTTTGTCTTTACTTTATTGTTTGGACAAAATTTTTAGTTTATTTAAAATGTTTGTGAGAAGTTTCCTGAGGAGCTAAATAAGCGGTAGTGAAATGGCCATCGAGACGTGCTTTCACATTTAATAATCAAAATCGGTGATTTTAATAATGTGGTCATTATTGTTGTTTTTGCTTAAACTTTGATTTTTGTCTTTACTTTATTGTTTGGACAAAAATTTTTAGTTTATTCAAAATGTTTGTGAGAAGTTTCCTGAAGAGCTAAATAAGCGGTAGCGAATTGGCTTTTGAGACGTGCTTTCACCTTCAATAATCAAATTTCGGTGATTTTAATAATTTGTTCGGGATAATTAGCACAATATTTTTAAAGATAATAAATTTAATTTAAAATTCCCATAATTTAATTTTGATTATTAATTTGCAAGTGTCCGTGTAAAAAACAGAAAAAAATTATCGTGGTGGTTTGTGATATTTTATTTGTTGTTTTAATTTAATTTTTCATGATCTTTTAGTCAAAAAGTCAGCCGTATACAGTAGATAAAGAAAAATAAAAGCAGTGTTGATTACTGTTGTTTTTGCTTAATCTTTGATTTTTGTCATTACTTTATTGTTTGGACAAAAATTTTTAGTTTATTTAAAATGTTTGTGAGAAGTTTCCGGCAGAGCTAAATAAACTGTAGCAAAATGGTCATCGAGACATCCTTTCACCTTCAATAATCAAAATCGGTGATCTTAATACTTTGTTCGGGATAATTAGCACGATATTTTAAAGATAATAAATTTAATTTAAAATTCCCGTAATTTAAGTTTAATTATTAATTGCAAGTGCCCGTGTAAAAAGCGTAAATAAATTATCGTGGTGGTTGTTGTTTTAATTTTATTTTTCATCATCGTTTAACTGTAGAGAAAATACGAAAAAAAGTCAGCCGTGTACAGTAGATAAAGAAAAATGAGATCAGTGTTGATTATTGTTGTTTTTGCTTAAACTTTGATTTTTGTCATTACTTTATTATTTGGACAAAAATTTTTAGTTTATTTAAAATGTTTGTGAGAAGTTTCCTGAAGAGCTAAATAAGCGGTAGCAAAATGGCCATCGAGACGTGCTTTCACCTAAACTTTGATTTTTGTCTTTAATTTATTGTTTGAACAAAAATTTTTAGTTTATTTAAAATGTTTGTGAGAAGTTTCCTGAAGAGCTTAATAAGTGGTAGCGAAATGGCCATCGAGACGTGCCTTCTCCTTCAATAATTAAAATCGGTGATTTTATTTATTTTTCAGGATACTTAGTACAATATTTTTAAAGATATCAAAATGATATATTTGCATGTGCACATTGCTTATTAATAAAAATTGTTTTTCAATTTTTATTTTTATTTTTTCATTGAATCTTTCAAATACGTATGAATGGTTCCCAATGGGATCCCTTGTGTAGAAAAATTAAAGAAAAAATAAAAATAGTTACTAAATGTTTGCTGTGTTTTTCTGTAGAACATTTTCGAGTTGTTATTGTCTTCTGTCTTATTGATTCAATGGAGTTCTCATTTAATCAATTTGGCTTTTGATATAAGACTTTCTGTTTTTCTATACAAAATTTGGGTAAAATCCACTGATGAGCTTTTTAAGCAGTAGTGAAATGGCCATATGGATATGCTTTCCCCGCAGTAATACATTTCATTTAGTAGTTAAGTCTAAAATAATAAATATTTTATGAGAATATCATGAAATATTTATATTTGAAGGAATCAAGCACGAATAAAGTAAATTAATTATATTTTTAAAGATAATAAATTTAATTTAAAATTCCAGTAATTTAGTTTGCAAGTGCCCGTGTCGAAAACGTAAATAAATTATCGTGGTGCTTTGTGATATTTTATTTGTTGTTTTAATTTTTTTTCGTCATCTTTTAGCTGTAGAGAAAAGCCGAAAAAAGTCAGCCGTATACAGTAGATTAAGAAAAATAAAATCAGTGTTGATTATTGTTGTTTTTGCTTGAACTTTTATTTTTGTCTCTACTTTATTTTTTGGACAAAAATTTTTTATTTAAAATGTTTGTGAGGTGTTTCCTGAAGAGCTAAATAAGCGGTAGCGAAATGGCCATCGAGACGTGCTTTCAACTTCAATAATCAAAATCGGTGATTTTAATAATTCGGTCATTATTCTTGTTTTTGCTTAAACTTTGATTTTTGTCTTTACTTTATTGTTTGGACAAAAATTTTTAGTTTATTTAAAATGTTTGTGAGAAGTTTCCTGAGGAGCTAAATAAGCGGTAGTGAAATGGCCATCGAGACGTGCTTTCACCTTTAATAATCAAAATCGGTGATTTTAATAATTTGTTGATTATTGTTGTTTTTGCTTAAAGTTTTATTTTTGTCTTTACTATAATGTTTCGACAAAAATTTTTAGTTTGTGAGAAGTTTCCTGAAGAGCTAAATAAGCGGTAGCGAAATGGCCTTCGAGACGTGCTTTCACCTTTAACCCTTTGCACTCGAAGCTGTTTTTCACTCATAATACCAGCAACTCGAATCAATTTTAATAGAAAAACCATATTCACATATAAGTAAATGATATGCGCATAAAAAGAAAAGTCATAGTTGTATTTTAAATCTTTTTTAATTAATTATAGATACAAATGTTATAATATATTTAATGATTAAATTTAAATTAAATTAAATCCTTATGTTATGAACTGAAAATTATTTGCATTGTCTCCATAGCGGAGCCCTCGAGTGCAAAAGGTGATTTTAATAATTTGTTCGGGATAATTAGCGCAATATTTTTAAAGATAATAAATTTAAATTAAAATTCCCATAATTTAATTTTAATTATTGATTTGCAAGTGTCCGTGTAAAAAACATAAATAAATTATCGTGGTGGTTTGTGATGTTTTATTTGTTGTTTTAATTTTATTTTTCATCTTTTAGTTGTATAGAAGAACCGAAAAAAAGTCAGCCGTATACAGTAGATAAAGAAAAATAGAGTCAGTGTTGATTATTGTTGTTTTTGCTTAAACTTTGACTTTTGTATTTACTTTATTGTTTGGACAAACATTTTTAGTTTATTTAAAAGGTTTGTGAGAAGCTTCCTGTTCGCGTTAATTAGCACAATATTTGTAAAAAATTTCCATAATTTAATTTTAATTTGCAATTTATTTTTCATCACCTTTTACTTGTATAGAAGAGCCCACAAAAAGTCAGCCGTATACAGTAGATGAAGAAAAATAAAATTAGTGTTGATTATCGTTGTTTTTGCTTAAACTTTGATTTTTGTCTTTTAATTTATTGTTTGAACAAAAAATTTTAGTTTATTTAAAATTTTTGTGAGAAATTTCCTGAAGAGCTAAATAAGCGGTAGCGAAATGGCCATCCAGATGTGCTTTCACCTTCGATAATCAAAATCGGTGATCTTAATAAATTGTTCGGGATAATTAGCACAATATTTTTAAAGATAATAAATTTAATTTAAAATTCCCGTAATTTAATTTTAATTATTAATTTGCAAGTGTCCGTGTAAAAAACATAAATAAATTATCGTGGTGGTTTGTGATGTTTTATTTGTTGTTTTAATTTTATTTTTCATCTTTTAGTTGTATAGAAGAGCCGAAAAAAAGTCAGCCGTATACAGTAGATAAAGAAAAATAAAATCAGTGTTGATTATTGTTGTTTTTGCTTAACTTTGATTTTTGTCATTAGTTTATGTAAAATGTTTGTGAGAAGTTTCCTGAAGAGCTAAATAAGCGGTAGCGAAATGGCCTTTGAGACGTGCTTTCACCTTCAATAATCAAAATCGGTGATTTTAATAATTTGTTCGGGATAATCAGCACGATATTTTTAAAGATAATAAATTTAATTTAAAATTTGTGATATTTTATTTGTTGTTTTAATTTTATTGTTCATCATCATTTAGTTGTATACTCGTAGAGGAGTCGACAAAAAGTCAGCCGTATACTGTAGATAAAGAAAAATAAAATCAGTGTTGATTATTGTTGTTTTTGCTTAAACTTTGATTTTTGTCATTACTTTATTATTTGGACAAAAATTTTTAGTTTATTTAAAATGTTTGTGAGAAGTTTCCTAAAGAGCTAAATAAACGGTAGCAAAATGGCCATCGAGACGTGCTTTCACCTAAACTTTGATTTTTGTCTTTAATTTATTGTTTGAACAAAAATTTTTAGTTTATTTAAAATGTTTGTGAGAAGTTTCCTGAAGAGCTAAATAAGCGGTAGCGAAATTGCCATCGAGACGTGCTTTCACCTTCAATAATTAAAATCGGTGATTTTATTTATTTTTCAGGATACTAAGTACAATATTTTTAAAGATAATAAATTTAATTTAAAATTCCCGTAATTTAATTTGCAAGTGCCCGTGCAGAAAACGTAAATAAATTATCGTGGTGCTTTGTGATATTTTATGTGTTGTTTTAATTTTTTTTGTCATATTTTAACTGTAGAGAAAAGCCGAAAAAAGTCAGCCATATACAGTAGATAAAGAAAAATAAAATCAGTGTTGATTATTGTTGTTTTTGCTTGAACTTTGATTTTTGTCTCTACTTTATTTTTTGGACAAAAATTTTTAGTTTATTTAAAATGTTTGTGAGAAGTTTTCTGAAGAGCTAAATAAGCGGTAGAAAAATGGCCATCGAGACGTGCTTTCAACTTCAATAATCAAAATCGGTGATTTTAATAATGTGGTCATTATTGTTGTTTTTGCTTAAACTTTGATTTTTGTCTATACTTTATTGTTTGGACAAAAATTTTTATTTTATTTAAAATGTTTGTGAGAAGTTTCCTGAGGAGCTAAATAAGCGGTAGTGAAATGGCCATCGAGACGTGCTTTCACATTTAATAATCAAAATCGGTGATTTTAATAATTTGTTGATTAATGTTGTTTTTGCTTATACTTTTATTTTTGTCTTTACTATAATGTTTCGACAAAAATTTTTAGTTTATTCAAAATGTTTGTGAGAAGTTTCCTGAAGAGCTAAATAAGCGGTAGCGAAATGGCCTTTGAGACGTGCTTTCACCTTCAATAATCAAAATTGGTGATTTTAATAATTTGTTCGGGATAATCAGCACGATATTTTTAAAGATAATAAATTTAATTTAAAATTTGTGATATTTTATTTGTTGTTTTAATTTTATTTTTCATCATCATTTAGTTGTATACTCGTAGAGGAGTCGACAAAAAGTCAGCCGTATACAGTAGATAAAGAAAAATAAAATCAGTGTTGATTATTGTTGTTTTTGCTTAAACTTTGATTTTTGTCATTACTTTATTATTTGGACAAAAATTTTTAGTTTATTTAAAATGTTTGTGAGAAGTTTCCTAAAGAGCTAAATAAACGGTAGCAAAATGGCCATCGAGACGTGCTTTCACCTAAACTTTGATTTTTGTCTTTAATTTATTGTTTGAACAAAAATTTTTAGTTTATTTAAAATGTTTGTGAGAAGTTTCCTGAAGAGCTAAATAAGCGGTAGCGAAATGGCCATCGAGACGTGCTTTCACCTTCAATAATTAAAATCGGTGATTTTATTTATTTTTCAGGATACTTAGTACAATATTTTTAAAGATAATAAATTTAATTTAAAATTCCCGTAATTTAATTTGCAAGTGCCCGTGTAGAAAACGTAAATAAATTATCGTGGTGCTTTGTGATATTTTATGTGTTGTTTTAATTTTTTTCGTCATATTTTAACTGTAGAGAAAAGCCGAAAAAAGTCAGCCATATACAGTAGATAAAGAAAAATAAAATCAGTGTTGATTATTGTTGTTTTTGCTTGAACTTTGATTTTTGTCTCTACTTTATTTTTTGGACAAAAATTTTTAGTTTATTTAAAATGTTTGTGAGAAGTTTTCTGAAGAGCTAAATAAGCGGTAGAAAAATGGCCATCGAGACGTGCTTTCAACTTCAATAATCAAAATCGGTGATTTTAATAATGTGGTCATTATTGTTGTTTTTGCTTAAACTTTGATTTTTGTCTTTACTTTATTGTTTGGACAAAAATTTTTAGTTTATTTAAAATGTTTGTGAGAAGTTTCCTGAGGAGCTAAATAAGCGGTAGTGAAATGGCCATCGAACGTGCTTTCACATTTAATAATCAAAATCGGTGATTTTAATAATTTGTTGATTATTGTTGTTTTTGCTTAAACTTTTATTTTTGTCTTTACTATAATGTTTCGACAAAAATTTTTAGTTTATTCAAAATGTTTGTGAGAAGTTTCCTGAAGAGCTAAATAAGCGGTAGCGAAATGGCCTTTGAGACGTGCCTTCACCTTCAATAATCAAAATCGGTGATTTTAATAATTTGTTCGGGATAATCAGCACGATATTTTTAAAGATAATAAATTTAATTTAAAATTTGTGATATTTTATTTGTTGTTTTAATTTTATTTTTCATCATCATTTAGTTGTATACTCGTAGAGGAGTCGACAAAAAGTCAGCCGTATACAGTAGATAAAGAAAAATAAAATCAGTGTTGATTATTGTTGTTTTTGCTTAAACTTTGATTTTTGTCATTACTTTATTATTTGGACAAAAATTTTTAGTTTATTTAAAATGTTTGTGAGAAGTTTCCTAAAGAGCTAAATAAACGGTAGCAAAATGGCCATCGAGACGTGCTTTCACCTAAACTTAGATTTTTGTCTTTAATTTATTGTTTGAACAAAAATTTTTAGTTTATTTAAAATGTTTGTGAGAAGTTTCCTGAAGACCTAAATAAGCGGTAGCGAAATGGCCATCGAGACGTGCTTTCACCTTCAATAATTAAAATCGGTGATTTTATTTATTTTTCAGGATACTTAGTATAATATTTTTAAAGATAATAAATTTAATTTAAAATTCCCGTAATTTAATTTGCAAGTGCCCGTGTAGAAAACGTAAATAAATTATCGTGGTGCTTTGTGATATTTTATGTGTTGTTTTAATTTTTTTCGTCATATTTTAACTGTAGAGAAAAGCCGAAAAAAGTCAGCCATATACAGTAGATAAAGAAAAATAAAATCAGTGTTGATTATTGTTGTTTTTGCTTGAACTTTGATTTTTGTCTCTACTTTATTTTTTGGACAAAAATTTTTAGTTTATTTAAAATGTTTGTGAGAAGTTTTCTGAAGAGCTAAATAAGCGGTAGAAAAATGGCCATGGAGACGTGCTTTCAACTTCAATAATCAAAATCGGTGATTTTAATAATGTGGTCATTATTGTTGTTTTTGCTTAAACTTTGATTTTTGTCTTTACTTTTTTGTTTGGACAAAAATTTTTAGTTTATTTAAAATGTTTGTGAGAAGTTTCCTGAGGAGCTAAATAAGCGGTAGTGAAATGGCCATCGAGACGTGCTTTCACATTTAATAATCAAAATCGGTGATTTTAATAATTTGTTGATTATTGTTGTTTTTGCTTAAACTTTTATTTTTGTCTTTACTATAATGTTTCGACAAAAATTTTTAGTTTATTCAAAATGTTTGTGAGAAGTTTCCTGAAGAGCTAAATAAGCGGTAGCGAATCGGCCTTCGAGACGTGCTTCCACCTTCAATAATCAAAATCGGTGATTTTAGGAATTTGTTGAGTATTGTTGTTTTTGCTTAAACTTTGATTTTTGTCTTTACTTTATTGTTTGGACAAAAATTTTTAGTTTATTCAAAATGTTTGTGAGAAGTTTCCTGAAGAGCTAAATAAGCGGTAGCGAATTGGCTTTTGAGACGTGCTTTCACCTTCAATAATCAAATTTCGGTGATTTTAATAATTTGTTCGGGATAATTAGCACAATATTTTTAAAGATAATAAATTTAATTTAAAATTCCCATAATTTAATTTTAATTATTAATTTGCAAGTGTCCGTGTAAAAAACAGAAATAAATTATCGTGGTGGTTTGTGATATTTTATTTGTTGTTTTAATTTTATTTTTCATCATCTTTTAGTTGTATAGACGACCCGACAAAAAGTCAGCCGTATACAGTAGATAAAGAAAAATAAAAGCAGTGTTGATTACTGTTGTTTTGCTTAATCTTTGATTTTTGTCATTACTTTATTGTTTGGACAAAAATTTTTAGTTTATTTAAAATGTTTGTGAGAAGTTTCTGGTAGAGCTAAATAAACTGTAGCAAAATGGTCATCGAGACGTGCTTTCACCTTCAATAATCAAAATCGGTGATCTTAATACTTTGTTCGGGATAATTAGCACGATATTTTAAAGATAATAAATTTAATTTAAAATTCCCGTAATTTAAGTTTAATTATTAATTGCAAGTGCCCGTGTAAAAAGCGTAAATAAATTATCGTGGTGGTTAGTGATATTTTATTTGTTGTTTTAATTTTATTTTTCATCATCGTTTAACTGTAGAGAAAATACGAAAAAAAGTCAGCCGTGTACAGTAGATAAAGAAAAATGAGATCAGTGTTGATTATTGTTGTTTTTGCTTAAACTTTGATTTTTGTCATTACTTTATTATTTGGACAAAAATTTTTAGTTTATTTAAAATGTTTGTGAGAAGTTTCCTGAAGAGTTAAATAAGCGGTAGCAAAATGGCCATCGAGACGTGCTTTCACCTAAACTTTGATTTTTGTCTTTAATTTATTGTTTGAACAAAAATTTTTAGTTTATTTAAAATGTTTGTGAGAAGTTTCCTAAAGAGCTAAATAAGCGGTAGCGAAATGGCCATCGAGACGTGCCTTCTCCTTCAATAATTAAAATCGGTGATTTTATTTATTTTTCAGGATACTTAGTACAATATTTTTAAAGATATCAAAATGATATATTTGCATGTGCACATTGCTTATTAATAAAAATTGTTTTTCAATTTTTATTTTTATTTTTTCATTGAATCTTTCAAATACGTATGAACGGTTCCTAATGGGACCCTATGTGTAGAAAAATTAAAGAAAAAATAAAAATAGTTACTAAATGTTTGCTGTGTTTTTCTGTAGAACATTTTCGAGTTGTTATTGTCTTCTGTCTTATTGATTCAATGGAGTTCTCATTTAATCAATTTGGCTTTTGATATAAGACTTTCTGTTTTTCTATACAAAATTTGGGTAAAATCCACTGATGAGCTTTTTAAGCAGTAGTGAAATGGCCATATGGATATGCTTTCCCCGCAGTAATACATTTCATTTTGTAGTTAAGTCTAAAATAATAAATATTTTATGAGAATATCATGAAATATTTATATTTGAAGGAATCAAGCACGAATAAAGTAAATTAATTATATTTTTAAAGATAAATAATTTAATTTAAAATTCCAGTAATTTAATTTGCAAGTGCCCGTGTCGAAAACGTAAATAAATTATCGTGGTGCTTTGTGATATTTTATTTGTTGTTTTAATTTTTTTTCGTCATCTTTTAGCTGTAGAGAAAAGCCGAAAAAAGTCAGCCGTATACAGTAGATTAAGAAAAATAAAATCAGTGTTGATTATTGTTGTTTTTGCTTGAACTTTTATTTTTGTCTCTACTTTATTTTTTGGACAAAAATTTTTTATTTAAAATGTTTGTGAGGTGTTTCCTGAAGAGCTAAATAAGCGGTAGCGAAATGGCCATCGAGACGTGCTTTCAACTTCAATAATCAAAATCGGTGATTTTAATAATTCGGTCATTATTCTTGTTTTTGCTTAAACTTTGATTTTTGTCTTTACTTTATTGTTTGGACAAAAATTTTTAGTTTATTTAAAATGTTTGTGAGAAGTTTCCTGAGGAGCTAAATAAGCGGTAGTGAAATGGCCATCGAGACGTGCTTTCACCTTTAATAATCAAAATCGGTGATTTTAATAATTTGTTGATTATTGTTGTTTTTGCTTAAAGTTTTATTTTTGTCTTTACTATAATGTTTCGACAAAAATTTTTAGTTTGTGAGAAGTTTCCTGAAGAGCTAAATAAGCGGTAGCGAAATGGCCTTCCAGACGTGCTTTCACCTTTAACCCTTTGCACTCGAAGCTGTTTTTCACTCATAATACCAGCAACTCGAATCAATTTTAATAGAAAAACCATATTCACATATAAGTAAATGATATGCGCATAAAAAGAAAAGTCATAGTTGTATTTTAAATCTTTTTTAATTAATTATAGATACAAATGTTATAATATATTTAATGATTAAATTTAAATTAAATTAAATCCTTATGTTATGAACTGAAAATTATTTGCATTGTCTATATAGCGGAGCCCTCGAGTGCAAAAGGTGATTTTAATAATTTGTTCGGGATAATTAGCGCAATATTTTTAAAGATAATAAATTTAAATTAAAATTCCCATAATTTAATTTTAATTATTGATTTGCAAGTGTCCGTGTAAAAAACATAAATAAATTATCGTGGTGGTTTGTGATGTTTTATTTGTTGTTTTAATTTTATTTTTCATCTTTTAGTTGTATAGAAGAACCGAAAAAAAGTCAGCCGTATACAGTAGATAAAGAAAAATAGAGTCAGTGTTGATTATTGTTGTTTTTGCTTAAACTTTGACTTTTGTATTTACTTTATTGTTTGGACAAACATTTTTAGTTTATTTAAAAGGTTTGTGAGAAGCTTCCTGTTCGCGTTAATTAGCACAATATTTGTAAAAAATTATCATAATTTAATTTTAATTTGCAATTTATTTTTCATCACCTTTTACTTGTATAGAAGAGCCCACAAAAAGTCAGCCGTATACAGTAGATGAAGAAAAATAAAATTAGTGTTGATTATCGTTGTTTTTGCTTAAACTTTGATTTTTGTCTTTTAATTTATTGTTTGAACAAAAAATTTTAGTTTATTTAAAATTTTTGTGAGAAATTTCCTGAAGAGCTAAATAAGCGGTAGCGAAATGGCCATCCAGATGTGCTTTCACCTTCGATAATCAAAATCGGTGATCTTAATAAATTGTTCGGGATAATTAGCACAATATTTTTAAAGATAATAAATTTAATTTAAAATTCCCGTAATTTAATTTTAATTATTAATTTGCAAGTGTCCGTGTAAAAAACATAAATAAATTATCGTGGTGGTTTGTGATGTTTTATTTGTTGTTTTAATTTTATTTTTCATCTTTTAGTTGTATAGAAGAGCCGAAAAAAAGTCAGCCGTATACAGTAGATAAAGAAAAATAAAATCAGTGTTGATTATTGTTGTTTTTGCTTAACTTTGATTTTTGTCATTAGTTTATGTAAAATGTTTGTGAGAAGTTTCCTGAAGAGCTAAATAAGCGGTAGCGAAATGGCCTTTGAGACGTGCTTTCACCTTCAATAATCAAAATCGGTGATTTTAATAATTTGTTCGGGATAATCAGCACGATATTTTTAAAGATAATAAATTTAATTTAAAATTTGTGATATTTTATTTGTTGTTTTAATTTTATTGTTCATCATCATTTAGTTGTATACTCGTAGAGGAGTCGACAAAAAGTCAGCCGTATACTGTAGATAAAGAAAAATAAAATCAGTGTTGATTATTGTTGTTTTTGCTTAAACTTTGATTTTTGTCATTACTTTATTATTTGGACAAAAATTTTTAGTTTATTTAAAATGTTTGTGAGAAGTTTCCTAAAGAGCTAAATAAACGGTAGCAAAATGGCCATCGAGACGTGCTTTCACCTAAACTTTGATTTTTGTCTTTAATTTATTGTTTGAACAAAAATTTTTAGTTTATTTAAAATGTTTGTGAGAAGTTTCCTGAAGAGCTAAATAAGCGGTAGCGAAATGGCCATCGAGACGTGCTTTCACCTTCAATAATTAAAATCGGTGATTTTATTTATTTTTCAGGATACTTAGTACAATATTTTTAAAGATAATAAATTTAATTTAAAATTCCCGTAATTTAATTTGCAAGTGCCCGTGTAGAAAACGTAAATAAATTATCGTGGTGCTTTGTGATATTTTATGTGTTGTTTTAATTTTTTTCGTCATATTTTAACTGTAGAGAAAAGCCGAAAAAAGTCAGCCATATACAGTAGATAAAGAAAAATAAAATCAGTGTTGATTATTGTTGTTTTTGCTTGAACTTTGATTTTTGTCTCTACTTTATTTTTTGGACAAAAATTTTTAGTTTATTTAAAATGTTTGTGAGAAGTTTTCTGAAGAGCTAAATAAGCGGTAGAAAAATGGCCATCGAGGCGTGCTTTCAACTTCAATAATCAAAATCGGTGATTTTAATAATGTCTTCATTATTGTTGTTTTTGCTTAAACTTTGATTTTTGTCTTTACTTTATTGTTTGGACAAAAATTTTTAGTTTATTTAAAATGTTTGTGAGAAGTTTCCTGAGGAGCTAAATAAGCGGTAGTGAAATGGCCATCGAGACGTGCTTTCACATTTAATAATCAAAATCGGTGATTTTAATAATTTGTTGATTATTGTTGTTTTTGCTTAAACTTTTATTTTTGTCTTTACTATAATGTTTCGACAAAAATTTTTAGTTTATTCAAAATGTTTGTGAGAAGTTTCCTGAAGAGCTAAATAAGCGGTAGCGAAATGGCCTTTGAGACGTGCTTTCACCTTCAATAATCAAAATCGGTGATTTTAATAATTTGTTCGGGATAATCAGCACGATATTTTTAAAGATAATAAATTTAATTTAAAATTTGTGATATTTTATTTGTTGTTTTAATTTTATTTTTCATCATCATTTAGTTGTATACTCGTAGAGGAGTCGACAAAAAGTCAGCCGTATACAGTAGATAAAGAAAAATAAAATCAGTGTTGATTATTGTTGTTTTTGCTTAAACTTTGATTTTTGTCATTACTTTATTATTTGGACAAAAATTTTTAGTTTATTTAAAATGTTTGTGAGAAGTTTCCTAAAGAGCTAAATAAACGGTAGCAAAATGGCCATCGAGACGTGCTTTCACCTAAACTTTGATTTTTGTCTTTAATTTATTGTTTGAACAAAAATTTTTAGTTTATTTAAAATGTTTGTGAGAAGTTTCCTGAAGAGCTAAATAAGCGGTAGCGAAATGGCCATCGAGACGTGCTTTCACCTTCAATAATTAAAATCGGTGATTTTATTTATTTTTCAGGATACTTAGTACAATATTTTTAAAGATAATAAATTTAATTTAAAATTCCCGTAATTTAATTTGCAAGTGCCCGTGTAGAAAACGTAAATAAATTATCGTGGTGCTTTGTGATATTTTATGTGTTGTTTTAATTTTTTTCGTCATATTTTAACTGTAGAGAAAAGCCGAAAAAAGTCAGCCATATACAGTAGATAAAGAAAAATAAAATCAGTGTTGATTATTGTTGTTTTTGCTTGAACTTTGATTTTTGTCTCTACTTTATTTTTTGGACAAAAATTTTTAGTTTATTTAAAATGTTTGTGAGAAGTTTTCTGAAGAGCTAAATAAGCGGTAGAAAAATGGCCATCGAGACGTGCTTTCAACTTCAATAATCAAAATCGGTGATTTTAATAATGTGGTCATTATTGTTGTTTTTGCTTAAACTTTGATTTTTGTCTTTACTTTATTGTTTGGACAAAAATTTTTAGTTTATTTAAAATGTTTGTGAGAAGTTTCCTGAGGAGCTAAATAAGCGGTAGTGAAATGGCCATCGAGAAGTGCTTTCACATTTAATAATCAAAATCGGTGATTTTAATAATTTGTTGATTATTGTTGTTTTTGCTTAAACTTTTATTTTTGTCTTTACTATAATGTTTCGACAAAAATTTTTAGTTTATTCAAAATGTTTGTGAGAAGTTTCCTGAAGAGCTAAATAAGCGGTAGCGAATCGGCCTTCGAGACGTGCTTCCACCTTCAATAATCAAAATCGGTGATTTTAGGAATTTGTTGAGTATTGTTGTTTTTGCTTAAACTTTGATTTTTGTCTTTACTTTATTGTTTGGACAAAAATGTTTAGTTTATTCAAAATGTTTGTGAGAAGTTTCCTGAAGAGCTAAATAAGCGGTAGCGAATTGGCTTTTGAGACGTGCTTTCACCTTCAATAATCAAATTTCGGTGATTTTAATAATTTGTTCGGGATAATTAGCACAATATTTTTAAAGATAATAAATTTAATTTAAAATTCCCATAATTTAATTTTAATTATTAATTTGTAAGTGTCCGTGTAAAAAACAGAAATAAATTATCGTGGTGGTTTGTGATATTTTATTTGTTGTTTTAATTTTATTTTTCATCATCTTTTAGTTGTATAGACGACCCGACAAAAAGTCAGCGGAATACAGTAGATAAAGAAAAATAAAAGCAGTGTTGATTACTGTTGTTTTTGCTTAATCTTTGATTTTTGTCATTACTTTATTGTTTGGACAAAAATTTTTAGTTTATTTAAAATGTTTGTGAGAAGTTTCCGGCAGAGCTAAATAAACTGTAGCAAAATGGTCATCGAGACGTGCTTTCACCTTCAATAATCAAAATCGGTGATCTTAATACTTTGTTCGGGATAATTAGCACGATATTTTAAAGATAATAAATTTAATTTAAAATTCCCGTAATTTAAGTTTAATTATTAATTGCAAGTGGCCGTGTAAAAAGCGTAAATAAATTATCGTGGTGGTTAGTGATATTTTATTTGTTGTTTTAATTTTATTTTTCATCATCGTTTAACTGTAGAGAAAATACGAAAAAAAGTCAGCCGTGTACAGTAGATAAAGAAAAATGAGATCAGTGTTGATTATTGTTGTTTTTGCTTAAACTTTGATTTTTGTCATTACTTTATTATTTGGACAAAAATTTTTAGTTTATTTAAAATGTTTGTGAGAAGTTTCCTGAAGAGCTAAGTAAGCGGTAGCAAAATGGCCATCGAGACGTGCTTTCACCTAAACTTTGATTTTTGTCTTTAATTTATTGTTCGAACAAAAATTTTTAGTTTATTTAAAATGTTTGTGAGAAGTTTCCTGAAGAGCTAAATAAGCGGTAGCGAAATGGCCATCGAGACGTGCCTTCTCCTTCAATAATTAAAATCGGTGATTTTATTTATTTTTCAGGATACTTAGTACAATATTTTTAAAGATATCAAAATGATATATTTGCATGTGCACATTGCTTATTAATAAAAATTGTTTTTCAATTTTTATTTTTATTTTTTCATTGAATCTTTCAAATACGTATGAATGGTTCCCAATGGGATCCCTTGTGTAGAAAAATTAAAGAAAAAATAAAAATAGTTACTAAATGTTTGCTGTGTTTTTCTGTAGAACATTTTCGAGTTGTTATTGTCTTCTGTCTTATTGATTCAATGGAGTTCTCATTTAATCAATTTGGCTTTTGATATAAGACTTTCTGTTTTTCTATACAAAATTTGGGTAAAATCCACTGATGAGCTTTTTAAGCAGTAGTGAAATGGCCATATGGATATGCTTTCCCCGCAGTAAAACATTTCATTTTGTAGTTAAGTCTAAAATAATAAATATTTTATGAGAATATCATGAAATATTTATATTTGAAGGAATCAAGCACGAATAAAGTAAATCAATTATATTTTTAAAGATAATAAATTTAATTTAAAATTCCAGTAATTTAATTTGCAAGTGCCCGTGTCGAAAACGTAAATAAATTATCGTGGTGCTTTGTGATATTTTATTTGTTGTTTTAATTTTTTTTCGTCATCTTTTAGCTGTAGAGAAAAGCCGAAAAAAGTCAGCCGTATACAGTAG
This sequence comes from Gymnosoma rotundatum, assembly GCA_916610165.2. Lineage (NCBI taxonomy): Eukaryota > Metazoa > Arthropoda > Insecta > Diptera > Tachinidae > Gymnosoma > Gymnosoma rotundatum. The sequence goes on from OU744337.1 coordinate 60,851,165, forward strand.
ATTAAGAAAAATAAAATCAGTGTTGATTATTGTTGTTTTTGCTTGAACTTTTATTTTTGTCTCTACTTTATTTTTTGGACAAAAATTTTTAGTTTATTTAAAATGTTCGTGAGGTGTTTCCTGAAGAGCTAAATAAGCGGTAGCGAAATGGCCATCGAGACGTGCTTTCAACTTCAATAATCAAAATCGGTGATTTTAATAATTCGGTCATTATTCTTGTTTTTGCTTAAACTTTGATTTTTGTCTTTACTTTATTGTTTGGACAAAAATTTTTAGTTTATTTAAAATGTTTGTAAGAAGTTTCCTGAGGAGCTAAATAAGCGGTAGTGAAATGGCCATCGAGACGTGCTTTCACCTTTAATAATCAAAAACGGTGATTTTAATAATTTGTTGATTTTTGTTGTTTTTGCTTAAAGTTTTATTTTTGTCTTTACTATAATGTTTCGACAAAAATTTTTAGTTTGTGAGAAGTTTCCTGAAGAGCTAAATAAGCGGTAGCGAAATGGCCTTCCAGACGTGCTTTCACCTTTAACCCTTTGCACTCGAAGCTGTTTTTCACTCATAATACCAGCAACTCGAATCAATTTTAATAGAAAAACCATATTCACATATAAGTAAATGATATGCGCATAAAAAGAAAAGTCATAGTTGTATTTTAAATCTTTTTTAATTAATTATAGATACAAATGTTATAATATATTTAATGATTAAATTTAAATTAAATTAAATCCTTATGTTATGAACTGAAAATTATTTGCATTGTCTCCATAGCGGAGCCCTCGAGTTTGAAGATAAATTTTAAATGGCTCCGCTCCGGAGCCCTCGAGTGCAAAGGGTGATTTTAATAATTTGTTCGGGATAATTAGCGCAATATTTTTAAAGATAATAAATTTAAATTAAAATTCCCATAATTTAATTTTAATTATTGATTTGCAAGTGTCCGTGTAAAAAACATAAATAAATTATCGTGGTGGTTTGTGATGTTTTATTTGTTGTTTTAATTTTATTTTTCATCTTTTAGTTGTATAGAAGAACCGAAAAAAAGTCAGCCGTATACAGTAGATAAAGAAAAATAGAGTCAGTGTTGATTATTGTTGTTTTTGCTTAAACTTTGACTTTTGTATTTACTTTATTGTTTGGACAAACATTTTTAGTTTATTTAAAAGGTTTGTGAGAAGCTTCCTGTTCGCGTTAATTAGCACAATATTTGTAAAAAATTTCCATAATTTAATTTTAATTTGCAATTTATTTTTCATCACCTTTTACTTGTATAGAAGAGCCCACAAAAAGTCAGCCGTATACAGTAGATGAAGAAAAATAAAATTAGTGTTGATTATCGTTGTTTTTGCTTAAACTTTGATTTTTGTCTTTTAATTTATTGTTTGAACAAAAATTTTTAGTTTATTTAAAATTTTTGTAAGAAATTTCCTGAAGAGCTAAATAAGCGGTAGCGAAATGGCCATCCAGATGTGCTTTCACCTTCGATAATCAAAATCGGTGATCTTAATAAATTGTTCGGGATAATTAGCACAATATTTTTAAAGATAATAAATTTAATTTAAAATTCCCGTAATTTAATTTTAATTATTAATTTGCAAGTGTCCGTGTAAAAAACATAAATAAATTATCGTGGTGGTTTGTGATGTTTTATTTGTTGTTTTAATTTTATTTTTCATCTTTTAGTTGTATAGAAGAGCCGAAAAAAAGTCAGCCGTATACAGTAGATAAAGAAAAATAAAATCAGTGTTGATTATTGTTGTTTTTGCTTAACTTTGATTTTTGTCATTAGTTTATGTAAAATGTTTGTGAGAAGTTTCCTGAAGAGCAAGATAAACGGTAGCAAAATGGCCATCGAGACGTGCTTTCACCTTCAATAATCAAAATCGGTGATGTTAATAATTTGTTCGGGATAATTAGCACGACATTTCTAAAGATAATTAATTTAATTTAAGTTCCCGTAATTTAAGTTTAATTATTATTTGCAAGTGCCCGTGTAAAAAGCGTAAATAAATTATTGTGGTGGTTTGTGATATTTTATTTGTTGTTTTAATTTTATTTCGTCATCTTTTAACTGTAGAGAAAAGCCGAAAAAAGTCAGCCATATACAGTAGATAAAGAAAAATAAAATCAGTGTTGATTATTGTTGTTTTTTGCTTGAACTTTGATTTTTGTCTCTACTTTATTATTTGGACAAAAATTTTTAGTTTATTTAAAATGTTTGTGAGAAGTTTCCTAAAGAGCTAAATAAACGGTAGCAAAATGGCCATCGAGACGTGCTTTCACCTAAACTTTGATTTTTGTCTTTAATTTATTGTTTGAACAAAAATTTTTAGTTTATTTAAAATGTTTGTGAGAAGTTTCCTGAAGAGCTAAATAAGCGGTAGCGAAATGGCCATCGAGACGTGCTTTCACCTTCAATAATTAAAATCGGTGATTTTATTTATTTTTCAGGATACTTAGTACAATATTTTTAAAGATAATAAATTTAATTTAAAATTCCCGTAATTTAATTTGCAAGTGCCCGTGTAGAAAACGTAAATAAATTATCGTGGTGCTTTGTGATATTTTATGTGTTGTTTTAATTTTTTTCGTCATATTTTAACTGTAGAGAAAAGCCGAAAAAAGTCAGCCATATACAGTAGATAAAGAAAAATAAAATCAGTGTTGATTATTGTTGTTTTTGCTTGAACTTTGATTTTTGTCTCTACTTTATTTTTTGGACAAAAATTTTTAGTTTATTTAAAATGTTTGTGAGAAGTTTTCTGAAGAGCTAAATAAGCGGTAGAAAAATGGCCATCGAGACGTGCTTTCAACTTCAATAATCAAAATCGGTGATTTTAATAATGTGGTCATTATTGTTGTTTTTGCTTAAACTTTGATTTTTGTCTTTACTTTATTGTTTGGACAAAAAATTTTAGTTTATTTAAAATGTTTGTGAGAAGTTTCCTGAGGAGCTAAATAAGCGGTAGTGAAATGGCCATCGAGACGTGCTTTCACATTTAATAATCAAAATCGGTGATTTTAATAATTTGTTGATTATTGTTGTTTTTGCTTAAACTTTTATTTTTGTCTTTACTATAATGTTTCGACAAAAATTTTTAGTTTATTCAAAATGTTTGTGAGAAGTTTCCTGAAGAGCTAAATAAGCGGTAGCGAAATGGCCTTTGAGACGTGCTTTCACCTTCAATAATCAAAATCGGTGATTTTAATAATTTGTTCGGGATAATCAGCACGATATTTTTAAAGATAATAAATTTAATTTAAAATTTGTGATATTTTATTTGTTGTTTTAATTTTATTTTTCATCATCATTTAGTTGTATACTCGTAGAGGAGTCGACAAAAAGTCAGCCGTATACAGTAGATAAAGAAAAATAAAATCAGTGTTGATTATTGTTGTTTTTGCTTAAACTTTGATTTTTGTCATTACTTTATTATTTGGACAAAAATTTTTAGTTTATTTAAAATGTTTGTGAGAAGTTTCCTAAAGAGCTAAATAAACGGTAGCAAAATGGCCATCGAGAAATGCTTTCACCTACACTTTGATTTTTGTCTTTAATTTATTGTTTGAACAAAAATTTTTAGTTTATTTAAATGTTTGTGAGAAGTTTCCTGAAGAGCTAAATAAGCGGTAGCGAAATGGCCATCGAGACGTGCTTTCACCTTTAATAATTAAAATCGGTGATTTTATTTATTTTTCAGGATACTTAGTACAATATTTTTAAAGATAATAAATTTAATTTAAAATTCCCGTAATTTAATTTGCAAGTGCCCGTGTAGAAAACGTAAATAAATTATCGTGGTGCTTTGTGATATTTTATGTGTTGTTTTAATTTTTTTCGTCATATTTTAACTGTAGAGAAAAGCCGAAAAAAGTCAGCCATATACAGTAGATAAAGAAAAATAAAATCAGTGTTGATTATTGTTGTTTTTGCTTGAACTTTGATTTTTGTCTCTACTTTATTTTTTGGACAAAAATTTTTAGTTTATTTAAAATGTTTGTGAGAAGTTTTCTGAAGAGCTAAATAAGCGGTAGAAAAATGGCCATCGAGACGTGCTTTCAACTTCAATAATCAAAATCGGTGATTTTAATAATGTGGTCATTATTGTTGTTTTTGCTTAAACTTTGATTTTTGTCTTTACTTTATTGTTTGGACAAAAATTTTTAGTTTATTTAAAATGTTTGTGAGAAGTTTCCTGAGGAGCTAAATAAGCGGTAGTGAAATGGCCATCGAGACGTGCTTTCACATTTAATAATCAAAATCGGTGATTTTAATAATTTGTTGATTATTGTTGTTTTTGCTTAAACTTTTATTTTTGTCTTTACTATAATGTTTCGACAAAAATTTTTAGTTTATTCAAAATGTTTGTGAGAAGTTTCCTGAAGAGCTAAATAAGCGGTAGCGAATCGGCCTTCGAGACGTGCTTCCACCTTCAATAATCAAAATCGGTGATTTTAGGAATTTGTTGAGTATTGTTGTTTTTGCTTAAACTTTGATTTTTGTCTTTACTTTATTGTTTGGACAAAAATTTTTAGTTTATTCAAAATGTTTGTGAGAAGTTTCCTGAAGAGCTAAATAAGCGGTAGCGAATTGGCTTTTGAGACGTGCTTTCACCTTCAATAATCAAATTTCGGTGATTTTAATAATTTGTTCGGGATAATTAGCACAATATTTTTAAAGATAATAAATTTAATTTAAAATTCCCATAATTTAATTTTAATTATTAATTTGCAAGTGTCCGTGTAAAAAACAGAAATAAATTATCGTGGTGGTTTGTGATATTTTATTTGTTGTTTTAATTTTATTTTTCATCATCTTTTAGTTGTATAGACGACCCGACAAAAAGTCAGCCGTATACAGTAGATAAAGAAAAATAAAAGCAGTGTTGATTACTGTTGTTTTTGCTTAATCTTTGATTTTTGTCATTACTTTATTGTTTGGACAAAAATTTTTAGTTTATTTAAAATGTTTGTGAGAAGTTTCCGGCAGAGCTAAATAAACTGTAGCAAAATGGTCATCGAGACGTGCTTTCACCTTCAATAATCAAAATCGGTGATCTTAATACTTTGTTCGGGATAATTAGCACGATATTTTAAAGATAATAAATTTAATTTAAAATTCCCGTAATTTAAGTTTAATTATTAATTGCAAGTGGCCGTGTAAAAAGCGTAAATAAATTATCGTGGTGGTTAGTGATATTTTATTTGTTGTTTTAATTTTATTTTTCATCATCGTTTAACTGTAGAGAAAATACGAAAAAAAGTCAGCCGTGTACAGTAGATAAAGAAAAATGAGATCAGTGTTGATTATTGTTGTTTTTGCTTAAACTTTGATTTTTGTCATTACTTTATTATTTGGACAAAAATTTTTAGTTTATTTAAAATGTTTGTGAGAAGTTTCCTGAAGAGCTAAATAAGCGGTAGCAAAATGGCCATCGAGACGTGCTTTCACCTAAACTTTGATTTTTGTCTTTAATTTATTGTTTGAACAAAAATTTTTAGTTTATTTAAAATGTTTGTGAGAAGTTTCCTGAAGAGCTAAATAAGCGGTAGCGAAATGGCCATCGAGACGTGCCTTCTCCTTCAATAATTAAAATCGGTGATTTTATTTATTTTTCAGGATACTTAGTACAATATTTTTAAAGATATCAAAATGATATATTTGCATGTGCACATTGCTTATTAATAAAAATTGTTTTTCAATTTTTATTTTTATTTTTTCATTGAATCTTTCAAATACGTATGAATGGTTCCCAATGGGATCCCTTGTGTAGAAAAATTAAAGAAAAAATAAAAATAGTTACTAAATGTTTGCTGTGTTTTTCTGTAGAACATTTTCGAGTTGTTATTGTCTTCTGTCTTATTGATTCAATGGAGTTCTCATTTAATCAATTTGGCTTTTGATATAAGACTTTCTGTTTTTCTATACAAAATTTGGGTAAAATCCACTGATGAGCTTTTTAAGCAGTAGTGAAATGGCCATATGGATATGCTTTCCCCGCAGTAATACATTTCATTTTGTAGTTAAGTCTAAAATAATAAATATTTTATGAGAATATCATGAAATATTTATATTTGAAGGAATCAAGCACGAATAAAGTAAATTAATTATATTTTTAAAGATAATAAATTTAATTTAAAATTCCAGTAATTTAATTTGCAAGTGCCCGTGTCGAAAACGTAAATAAATTATCGTGGTGCTTTGTGATATTTTATTTGTTGTTTTAATTTTTTTTCGTCATCTTTTAGCTGTAGAGAAAAGCCGAAAAAAGTCAGCCGTATACAGTAGATTAAGAAAAATAAAATCAGTGTTGATTATTGTTGTTTTTGCTTGAACTTTTATTTTTGTCTCTACTTTATTTTTTGGACAAAAATTTTTTATTTAAAATGTTTGTGAGGTGTTTCCTGAAGAGCTAAATAAGCGGTAGCGAAATGGCCATCGAGACGTGCTTTCAACTTCAATAATCAAAATCGGTGATTTTAATAATTCGGTCATTATTCTTGTTTTTGCTTAAACTTTGATTTTTGTCTTTACTTTATTGTTTGGACAAAAATTTTTAGTTTATTTAAAATGTTTGTGAGAAGTTTCCTGAGGAGCTAAATAAGCGGTAGTGAAATGGCCATCGAGACGTGCTTTCACCTTTAATAATCAAAATCGGTGATTTTAATAATTTGTTGATTATTGTTGTTTTTGCTTAAAGTTTTATTTTTGTCTTTACTATAATGTTTCGACAAAAATTTTTAGTTTGTGAGAAGTTTCCTGAAGAGCTAAATAAGCGGTAGCGAAATGGCCTTCGAGACGTGCTTTCACCTTTAACCCTTTGCACTCGAAGCTGTTTTTCACTCATAATACCAGCAACTCGAATCAATTTTAATAGAAAAACCATATTCACATATAAGTAAATGATATGCGCATAAAAAGAAAAGTCATAGTTGTATTTTAAATCTTTTTTAATTAATTATAGATACAAATGTTATAATATATTTAATGATTAAATTTAAATTAAATTAAATTAAATCCTTATGTTATGAACTGAAAATTATTTGCATTGTCTCCATAGCGGAGCCCTCGAGTTTGAAGATAAATTTTAAATGGCTCCGCTCCGGAGCCCTCGAGTGCAAAGGGTGATTTTAATAATTTGTTCGGGATAATTAGCGCAATATTTTTAAAGATAATAAATTTAAATTAAAATTCCCATAATTTAATTTTAATTATTGATTTGCAAGTGTCCGTGTAAAAAACATAAATAAATTATCGTGGTGGTTTGTGATGTTTTATTTGTTGTTTTAATTTTATTTTTCATCTTTTAGTTGTATAGAAGAACCGAAAAAAAGTCAGCCGTATACAGTAGATAAAGAAAAATAGAGTCAGTGTTGATTATTGTTGTTTTTGCTTAAACTTTGACTTTTGTATTTACTTTATTGTTTGGACAAACATTTTTAGTTTATTTAAAAGGTTTGTGAGAAGCTTCCTGTTCGCGTTAATTAGCACAATATTTGTAAAAAATTTCCATAATTTAATTTTAATTTGCAATTTATTTTTCATCACCTTTTACTTGTATAGAAGAGCCCACAAAAAGTCAGCCGTATACAGTAGATGAAGAAAAATAAAATTAGTGTTGATTATCGTTGTTTTTGCTTAAACTTTGATTTTTGTCTTTTAATTTATTGTTTGAACAAAAATTTTTAGTTTATTTAAAATTTTTGTGAGAAATTTCCTGAAGAGCTAAATAAGCGGTAGCGAAATGGCCATCCAGATGTGCTTTCACCTTCGATAATCAAAATCGGTGATCTTAATAAATTGTTCGGGATAATTAGCACAATATTTTTAAAGATAATAAATTTAATTTAAAATTCCCGTAATTTAATTTTAATTATTAATTTGCAAGTGTCCGTGTAAAAAACATAAATAAATTATCGTGGTGGTTTGTGATGTTTTATTTGTTGTTTTAATTTTATTTTTCATCTTTTAGTTGTATAGAAGAGCCGAAAAAAAGTCAGCCGTATACAGTAGATAAAGAAAAATAAAATCAGTGTTGATTATTGTTGTTTTTGCTTAACTTTGATTTTTGTCATTAGTTTATGTAAAATGTTTGTGAGAAGTTTCCTGAAGAGCAAGATAAACGGTAGCAAAATGGCCATCGAGACGTGCTTTCACCTTCAATAATCAAAATCGGTGATCTTAATAATTTGTTCGGGATAATTAGCACGACATTTCTAAAGATAATAAATTTAATTTAAGTTCCCGTAATTTAAGTTTAATTATTATTTGCAAGTGCCCGTGTAAAAAGCGTAAATAAATTATTGTGGTGGTTTGTGATATTTTATTTGTTGTTTTAATTTTTTTTCGTCATATTTTAACTGTAGAGAAAAGCCGAAAAAAGTCAGCTATATACAGTAGATAAAGAAAAATAAAATCAGTGTTGATTATTGTTGTTTTTTGCTTGAACTTTGATTTTTGTCTCTACTTTTTTTTTTGGACAAAAATTTTTAGTTTATTTAAAATGTTTGTGAGAAGTTTCCTGAAGAGCTAAATAAGCGGTAGCGAAATGGCCATCGAAACGTGCTTTCAACTTCAATAATCAAAATCGGTGATTTTGCTTAAACTTTGATTTTTGTCTTTACTTTATTGTTTGGACAAAAATTTTTAGTTTATTTAAAATGTTTGTGAGAAGTTTCCTGAGGAGCTAAATAAGCGGTAGTGAAATGGCCATCGAGACGTGCTTTCACCTTCAATAATCAAAATCGGTGATTTTAGAAATTTGTTGATTAGTGTTGTTTTTGCTTAAACTTTTATTTTACTATAATGTTTGGACAAAAATTTTTAGTTTATTCAAAATGTTTGTGAGAAGTTTCCTGAAGAGCTAAATAAGCGGTAGCGAAATGGCCTTTGAGACGTGCTTTCACCTTCAATAATCAAAATCGGTGATCTTAATAATTTGTTCGGGATAATTAGCACGACATTTCTAAAGATAATAAATTTAATTTAAGTTCCCGTAATTTAAGTTTAATTATTATTTGCAAGTGCCCGTGTAAAAAGCGTAAATAAATTATTGTGGTGGTTTTTGATATTTTATTTGTTGTTTTAATTTTTTTTCGTCATCTTTTAACTGTAGAGAAAAGCCGAAAAAAGTCAGCCATATACAGTAGATAAAGAAAAATAAAATCAGTGTTGATTATTGTTGTTTTTTGCTTGAACTTTGATTTTTGTCTCTACTTTTTTTTTTGGACAAAAATTTTTAGTTTATTTAAAATGTTTGTGAGAAGTTTCCTGAAGAGCTAAATAAGCGGTAGCGAAATGGCCATCGAAACGTGCTTTCAACTTCAATAATCAAAATCGGTGATTTTGCTTAAACTTTGATTTTTGTCTTTACTTTATTGTTTGGACAAAAATTTTTAGTTTATTTAAAATGTTTGTGAGAAGTTTCCTGAGGAGCTAAATAAGCGGTAGTGAAATGGCCATCGAGACGTGCTTTCACCTTCAATAATCAAAATCGGTGATTTTAGAAATTTGTTGATTAGTGTTGTTTTTGCTTAAACTTTTATTTTACTATAATGTTTGGACAAAAATTTTTAGTTTATTCAAAATGTTTGTGAGAAGTTTCCTGAAGAGCTAAATAAGCGGTAGCGAAATGGCCATCGAGACGTGCTTTCACCTTCAATAATTAAAATCGGTGATTTTATTTATTTTTCAGGATACTTAGTACAATATTTTTAAAGATAATAAATTTAATTTAAAATTCCCGTAATTTAATTTGCAAGTGCCCGTGTAGAAAACGTAAATAAATTATCGTGGTGCTTTGTGATATTTTATGTGTTGTTTTAATTTTTTTCGTCATATTTTAACTGTAGAGAAAAGCCGAAAAAAGTCAGCCATATACAGTAGATAAAGAAAAATAAAATCAGTGTTGATTATTGTTGTTTTTGCTTGAACTTTGATTTTTGTCTCTACTTTATTTTTTGGACAAAAATTTTTAGTTTATTTAAAATGTTTGTGAGAAGTTTTCTGAAGAGCTAAATAAGCGGTAGAAAAATGGCCATCGAGACGTGCTTTCAACTTCAATAATCAAAATCGGTGATTTTAATAATGTGGTCATTATTGTTGTTTTTGCTTAAACTTTGATTTTTGTCTTTACTTTATTGTTTGGACAAAAATTTTTAGTTTATTTAAAATGTTTGTGAGAAGTTTCCTGAGGAGCTAAATAAGCGATAGTGAAATGGCCATCGAGACGTGCTTTCACATTTAATAATCAAAATCGGTGATTTTAATAATTTTTTGATTATTGTTGTTTTTGTTTAAACTTTTATTTTTGTCTTTACTATAATGTTTCGACAAAAATTTTTAGTTTGTTCAAAATGTTTGTGAGAAGTTTCCTGAAGAGCTAAATAAGCGGTAGCGAATCGGCCTTCGAGACGTGCTTCCACATTCAATAATCAAAATCGGTGATTTTAGGAATTTGTTGAGTATTGTTGTTTTTGCTTAAACTTTGATTTTTGTCTTTACTTTATTGTTTGGACAAAAATTTTTAGTTTATTCAAAATGTTTGTGAGAAGTTTCCTGAAGAGCTAAATAAGCGGTAGCGAATTGGCTTTTGAGACGTGCTTTCACCTTCAATAATCAAATTTCGGTGATTTTAATAATTTGTTCGGGATAATTAGCACAATATTTTTAAAGATAATAAATTTAATTTAAAATTCCCATAATTTAATTTTAATTATTAATTTGCAAGTGTCCGTGTAAAAAACAGAAATAAATTATCGTGGTGGTTTGTGATATTTTATTTTTTGTTTTAATTTTATTTTTCATCATCTTTTAGTTGTATAGACGACCCGACAAAAAGTCAGCCGTATACAGTAGATAAAGAAAAATAAAAGCAGTGTTGATTACTGTTGTTTTTGCTTAATCTTTGATTTTTGTCATTACTTTATTGTTTGGACAAAAATTTTTAGTTTATTTAAAATGTTTGTGAGAAGTTTCCGGCAGAGCTAAATAAACTGTAGTAAAATGGTCATCGAGACGTGCTTTCACCTTCAATAATCAAAATCGGTGATCTTAATACTTTGTTCGGGATAATTAGCACGATATTTTAAAGATAATAAATTTAATTTAAAATTCCCGTAATTTAAGTTTAATTATTAATTGCAAGTGCCCGTGTAAAAAGCGTAAATAAATTATCGTGGTGGTTAGTGATATTTTATTTGTTGTTTTAATTTTAATTTTCATCATCGTTTAACTGTAGAGAAAATACGAAAAAAAGTCAGCCGTGTACAGTAGATAAAGAAAAATGAGATCAGTGTTGATTATTGTTGTTTTTGCTTAAACTTTGATTTTTGTCATTACTTTATTATTTGGACAAAAATTTTTAGTTTATTTAAAATGTTTGTGAGAAGTTTCCTGAAGAGCTAAATAAGCGGTAGCAAAATGGCCATCGAGACGTGCTTTCACCTAAACTTTAATTTTTGTCTTTAATTTATTGTTTGAACAAAAATTTTTAGTTTATTTAAAATGTTTGTGAGAAGTTTCCTGAAGAGCTAAATAAGCGGTAGCGAAATGGCCATCGAGACGTGCCTTTTCCTTCAATAATTAAAATCGGTGATTTTATTTATTTTTCAGGATACTTAGTACAATATTTTTAAAGATATCAAAATGATATATTTGCATGTGCACATTGCTTATTAATAAAAATTGTTTTTCAATTTTTATTTTTATTTTTTCATTGAATCTTTCAAATACGTATGAATGGTTCCCAATGGGATCCCTTGTGTAGAAAAATTAAAGAAAAAATAAAAATAGTTACTAAATGTTTGCTGTGTTTTTCTGTAGAACATTTTCGAGTTGTTATTGTCTTCTGTCTTATTGATTCAATGGAGTTCTCATTTAATCAATTTGGCTTTTGATATAAGACTTTCTGTTTTTCTATACAAAATTTGGGTAAAATCCACTGATGAGCTTTTTAAGCAGTAGTGAAATGGCCATATGGATATGCTTTCCCCGCGGTAATACATTTCATTTTGTAGTTAAGTCTAAAATAATAAATATTTTATGAGAATATCATGAAATATTTATATTTGAAGGAATCAAGCACGAATAAAGTAAATTAATTATATTTTTAAAGATAATAAATTTAATTTAAAATTCCAGTAATTTAATTTGCAAGTGCCCGTGTCGAAAACGTAAATAAATTATCGTGGTGCTTTGTGATATTTTATTTGTTGTTTTAATTTTTTTTCGTCATCTTTTAGCTGTAGAGAAAAGCCGAAAAAAGTCAGCCGTATACAGTAGATTAAGAAAAATAAAATCAGTGTTGATTATTGTTGTTTTTGCTTGAACTTTTATTTTTGTCTCTACTTTATTTTTTGGACAAAAATTTTTAGTTTATTTAAAATGTTCGTGAGGTGTTTCCTGAAGAGCTAAATAAGCGGTAGCGAAATGGCCATCGAGACGTGCTTTCAACTTCAATAATCAAAATCGGTGATTTTAATAATTCGGTCATTATTCTTGTTTTTGCTTAAACTTTGATTTTTGTCTTTACTTTATTGTTTGGACAAAAATTTTTAGTTTATTTAAAATGTTTGTGAGAAGTTTCCTGAGGAGCTAAATAAGCGGTAGTGAAATGGCCATCGAGACGTGCTTTCACCTTTAATAATCAAAATCGGTTATTTTAATAATTTGTTGATTATTGTTGTTTTTGCTTAAAGTTTTATTTTTGTCTTTACTATAATGTTTCGACAAAAATTTTTAGTTTGTGAGAAGTTTCCTGAAGAGCTAAATAAGCGGTAGCGAAATGGCCTTCGAGACGTGCTTTCACTCATAATACCAGCAACTCGAATCAATTTTAATAGAAAAACCATATTCACATATAAGTAAATGATATGCGCATAAAAAGAAAAGTCATAGTTGTATTTTAAATCTTTTTTAATTAATTATAGATACAAATGTTATAATATATTTAATGATTAAATTAAAATTAAATTAAATCCTTATGTTATGAACTGAAAATTATTTGCATTGTCTCCATAGCGGAGCCCTCGAGTTTGAAGATAAATTTTAAATGGCTCAGCTTCGGAGCCCTCGAGTGCAAAGGGTGATTTTAATAATTTGTTCGGGATAATTAGCGCAATATTTTTAAAGATAATAAATTTAAATTAAAATTCCCATAATTTAATTTTAATTATTGATTTGCAAGTGTCCGTGTAAAAAACATAAATAAATTATCGTGGTGGTTTGTGATGTTTTATTTGTTGTTTTAATTTTATTTTTCATCCTTTAGTTGTATAGAAGAACCGAAAAAAAGTCAGCCGTATACAGTAGATAAAGAAAAATAGAGTCAGTGTTGATTATTGTTGTTTTTGCTTAAACTTTGACTTTTGTATTTACTTTATTGTTTGGACAAAAATTTTTAGTTTATTTAAAAGGTTTGTGAGAAGCTTCCTGTTCGCGTTAATTAGCACAATATTTGTAAAAAATTTCCATAATTTAATTTTAATTTGCAATTTATTTTTCATCACCTTTTATTTGTATAGAAGAGCCCACAAAAAGTCAGCCATATACAGTAGATGAAGAAAAATAAAATTAGTGTTGATTATCGTTGTTTTTGCTTAAACTTTGATTTTTGTCTTTTAATTTATTGTTTGAACAAAAATTTTTAGTTTATTTAAAATTTTTGTGAGAAATTTCCTGAAGAGCTAAATAAGCGGTAGCGAAATGGCCATCCAGATGTGCTTTCACCTTCGATAATCAAAATCGGTGATCTTAATAAATTGTTCGGGATAATTAGCACAATATTTTTAAAGATAATAAATTTAATTTAAAATTCCCGTAATTTAATTTTAATTATTAATTTGCAAGTGTCCGTGTAAAAAACATAAATAAATTATCGTGGTGGTTTGTGATGTTTTATTTGTTGTTTTAATTTTATTTTTCATCTTTTAGTTGTATAGAAGAGCCGAAAAAAAGTCAGCCGTATACAGTAGATAAAGAAAAATAAAATCAGTGTTGATTATTGTTGTTTTTGCTTAACGTTGATTTTTGTCATTAGTTTATGTAAAATGTTTGTGAGAAGTTTCCTGAAGAGCAAGATAAACGGTAGCAAAATGGCCATCGAGACGTGCTTTCACCTTCAATAATCAAAATCGGTGATCTTAATAATTTGTTCGGGATAATTAGCACGACATTTCTAAAGATAATAAATTTAATTTAAGTTCCCGTAATTTAAGGTTAATTATTATTTGCAAGTGCCCGTGTAAAAAGCGTAAATAAATTATTGTGGTGGTTTGTGATATTTTATTTGTTGTTTTAATATTTTTCCTCATCTTTTAACTGTAGAGAAAAGCCGAAAAAAGTCAGCCATATACAGTAGATAAAGAAAAATAAAATCAGTGTTGATTATTGTTGTTTTTTGCTTGAACTTTGATTTTTGTCTCTACTTTATTTTTTGGACAAAAATTTTTAGTTTATTTAAAATGTTTGTGAGAAGTTTCCTGAAGAGCTAAATAAGCGGTAGCGAAATGGCCATCGAAACGTGCTTTCAACTTCAATAATCAAAATCGGTGATTTTGCTTAAACTTTGATTTTTGTCTTTACTTTATTGTTTGGACAAAAATTTTTAGTTTATTTAAAATGTTTGTGAGAAGTTTCCTGAGGAGCTAAATAAGCGGTAGTGAAATGGCCATCGAGACGTGCTTTCACCTTCAATAATCAAAATCGGTGATTTTAGAAATTTGTTGATTATTGTTGTTTTTGCTTAAACTTTTATTTTACTATAATGTTTGGACAAAAATTTTTAGTTTATTCAAAATGTTTGTGAGAAGTTTCCTGAAGAGCTAAATAAGCGGTAGCGAAATGGCCTTTGAGATTTGCTTTCACCTTCAATAATCAAAATCGGTGATTTTAATAATTTGTTCGAGATAATCAGCACGATATTTTTAAAGATAATAAATTTAATTTCAAATTTGTGATATTTTATTTGTTGTTTTAATTTTATTTTTCATCATCTTTTAGTTGTATACTCGTAGAGGAGTCGACAAAAAGTCAGCCGTATACAGTAGATAAAGAAAAATAAAATCAGTGTTGATTATTGTTGTTTTTGCTTAAACTTTGATTTTTGTCATTACTTTATTATTTGGACAAAAATTTTTAGTTTATTTAAAATGTTTGTGAGAAGTTTCCTAAAGAGCTAAATAAACGGTAGCAAAATGGCCATCGAGACGTGCTTTCACCTAAACTTTGATTTTTGTCTTTAATTTATTGTTTGAACAAAAATTTTTAGTTTATTTAAAATGTTTGTGAGAAGTTTCCTGAAGAGCTAAATAAGCGGTAGCGAAATGGCCATCGAGACGTGCGTTCTCCTTCAATAATTAAAATCGGTGATTTTATTTATTTTTCAGGATACTTAGTACAATATTTTTAAAGATATCAAAATGATATATTTGCATGTGCACATTGCTTATTAATAAAAATTTTTTTCTATTTTAGTTTTTATTTTTTCATTGAATCTTTCAAATACGTATGAATGGTTCCCAATGGGATCCCTTATGTAGAAAAATGAAAGAAAAAATAAAAATAGTTACTAAATGTCTGCTGAGTTTTTGTGTAAAACATTTTCGAGTTGTTATTGTCTTCTATCTTATTGATTCAATGGAGTTCTCATTTAATCAATTTGGCTTTTGATATAAGACTTTCTGTTTTTCTATACAAAATTTGGGTAAAATCCACTGATGAGCTATTTAAGCAGTAGTGAAATGGCCATATGGATATGCTTTCCCCGCAGTAATACGTTTCATTTTGTAGTTAAGTCTAAAATAATAAATAATAATAATAAATATTTTATGAGAATATCATGAAATATTTATATTTGAAGGAATCAAGCACGAATAAAGTAAATTAATTATATTTTTAAAGATAATAAATTAAATTTAAAATTCCCGTAATTTAATTTGCAAGTGCCCGTGTAGAAAACGTAAATAAATTATCGTGGTGCTTTGTGATATTTTATTTTTTTTTTTAATTTTTTTTCGTCATCTTTTAGCTGTAGAGAAAAGCCGAAAAAAGTCAGCCGTATACAGTAAATTAAGAAAAATAAAATCAGTGTTGATTATTGTTGTTTTTGCTTGAACTTTTATTTTTGTCTCTACTCTATTTTTTGGACAAAAATTTTTAGTTTATTTAAAATGTTCGTGAGGTGTTTCCTGAAGAGCTAAAAAGCGGTAGCGAAATGGCCACCGAGACGTGCTTTCAACTTCAATAATCAAAATCGGTGATTTTAATAATTTGTTAGCACAATATTTTTAAAGATAATAAATTAAATTTAAAATTCCCATAATTTAATTTTAATTATTGATTTGCAAGTGTCCGCGTAAAAAACATAAATAAATTATCGTGGTGGTTTGTGATATTTTATTTGTTGTTTTAATTTTATTTTTCATCATCTTTTAGTTGTATAGAAAAGCCGACATAAAGTAGGCCGTATACAGTAGATAAAGAAAAATAAAATCAGTGTTGATTATTGTTGTTTTTGCTTGAACTTTGATTTTTGTCTCTACTTTACTTTTTGGACAAAAATTTTTAGTTTATTTAAAAGGTTTGTAAGGAGTTTCCTGAAGAGCTAAATAAGCGGTACCGAAATGGCCATCGAGACGTGCTTTCAACTTCAATAATCAAAATCGGTAATTTTAATAATGTGGTCATTATTGTTGTTTTTGCTTAAACTTTGATTTTTGTCTTTACTTTATTGTTTGGACAAAAATTTTTAGTTTATTTAAAATGTTTGTGAGTAGTTTCCTGAGGAGCTAAATAAGCTGTAGCGAAATGGCCTTCGAGACGTGCTTTCACTTTTAATAATCAAAATCGGTGATTTTAATAATTTGTTCGGGACAATTAGCACAATATTTTAAAAGATAATAAATTTAATTTAAAATTCCCATAATTTAATTTTAATTATTGATTTGCAAGTGTCCGTGTAAAAAACGTAAAAAAAATATCGTGGTGGTTTGTGATATTTTATTTGTTGTTTTAATTTTATTTTTCATCATCTTTTAGTTGTATAGAAAAGCCGACATAAAGTAGGCCGTATACAGTAGATAAAGAAAAATAAAATCAGTGTTGATTATTGTTGTTTTTGCTTGAACTTTGATTTTTGTCTCTACTTTACTTTTTGGACAAAAATTTTTAGTTGATTTAAAAGGTTTGTAAGAAGTTTCCTGAAGAGCTAAATAAGCGGTAGCGAAATGGCCATCGAGACGTGCTTTCAACTTCATTAATCAAAATCGGTAATTTTAATAATGTGGTCATTATTGTTGTTTTTGCTTAAACTTTGATTTGTGTCTTTACTTTATTGTTTGGACAAAAATTTTTAGTTTATTTAAAATGTTTGTGAGTAGTTTCCTGAGGAGCTAAATAAGCTGTAGCGAAATGGCCTTCGAGACGTGCTTTCACCTTTAATAATCAAAATCGGTGATTTTAATAATTTGTTCGGGATAATTAGCACAATATTTTAAAAGATAATAAATTTAATTTAAAATTCCCATAATTTAATTTTAATTATTGATTTGCAAGTGTCCGTGTAAAAAACGTAAAAAAAATATCGTGGTGGTTTGTGATATTTTATTTGTTGTTTTAATTTTATTTTTCATCATCTTTAAGTTGTATAGAAAAGCTGACATGAAGTCAGCCGTATACAGTAGATAAAGAAATATAAAATCAGTGTTGATTATTGTTGTTTTTGCTTAACCTTTGATTTTTGTCATTGCTTTATTGTTTGGACAAAAATTTTTAGTTTATTTAAAGTGTTTGTGAGATGTTTCCTGAAGAGCTAAATAAACGGTAGCAAAATGGCCATCGAGACGTGCTTTCACCTTCAATAATCAAAATCGATGATTTTAATAATTTGCTGATTATTGTTGTTTTTGCTTAAACTTTGACTTTTGTATTTACTTTATTGTTTGGACAAACATTTTTAGTTTATTTAAAAGGTTTGTGAGAAGCTTCCTGTTCGCGATAATTAGCACAATATTTGTAAAAAATTCCCATAATTTAATTTTAATTTGCAAGTGCCCGTGTAAAAAAACATAAATAAATTATCGTGGTGGTTTTGATATTTTATTTGTTGTTTTAATTTTATTTTTCATCACCTTTTACTTGTATAGAAGAGCCCACAAAAAGTCAGCCGTATACAGTAGGTAAAGAAAAATAAAATCAGTGTTGTTGTTGTTTTTGTTAAAACATTGACTTGTTTGGACAAAAATTTTTAGTTTATTTAAAATGTTTGTGAGAAGTTTCCTGAGGAGCTAAACAAGCGGTAGCGAAATGGCCATCGAGACGTCAATAATCAAAATCGGTGATTTTAGTAATTTGTTCGGGATAATTAGCACAATATTTTTAAAGATAATTGTTGAAATGGTAACTCTGTTTACATAGCAATGCAACACTTCCAAACTTACATCTTTTCTTACACATATATAATTTTTCAGTTATGACGATTTCACTTGCCGTTTGAATTTCAAATAATAAAGACCTTAATTTTTGTAACTAAAATAAAACATAATTTATTTCCAGTAGGTTATGGGCTCAGGCACCCAAAGAAAGGAAAGAAAAAGAAGAAAAAATAATTAAATAGAAAATATATATATATTATTTTTGGAAACATTAAAATGAGTGGGCAATTTTTTAATATAGAGAAATTGGACGTTTCAAGGCCAGACTTGTGGCAAAAGCTTGCTCACAGAAATATGGTGTTAACTATTGGAAACTTTTTCGCCAATAGTGCGTTATGAAACCATCAGAATGATTTTCGCCATATCAGCCGAATATGAATTATATCTCCATCAAATGGATGTTTCGCCAGCTTATTTGAACAGCGAAATTGAAGATAATATTTACATGACTCAACCTGAAAAATTTGAAGACAAAAATAATCCACATATAGTCCTAAAATTCAATATAGCACTTTGTGGTCTGAAGCAATCAGGATGTCAATGAAATTTGAAACTGGACAGCATTTGAAAGAAGATTGGATTTCAACCGTGTGAAAGTGAGCCATGTGCATATATATGACACATTCATGTTTCAATTAATATCATACCCGTCTACGTAGATGATTTGCTCTTAGCCTCTAAATTGCTAAAGAAGTGAAAGTGGTAGACAAGGGTTCAGTAAAATATTTTTTAAGCCTGGAGGTGAATCGCGACGGCGAAAAGAGAAGCTTATCTGTTAGTCAAAAATTACAAAGGAACACAACCTGGTGGAATGTAGACCTATGGCAATGTGATAATGAGAACTGCGAAATAGAAGATCAGACCCGGTATCAGTCATTGATAGGTTCCTTAATGTATATAGCCCTAAAAACTAGGCCCGACATATTGCATTCAGTATGCAAACTTTCACAAAGAAATACTGACCCACATACAGAACACTTGGCAGCTGAAAAAATAATACTGAGGTACTTATCTTCAACACAGAATAAACAACTTGTATAAAGAAGAACTGAAAAGCCAATAGAATGCTACGCTGATGCTGACTGGGGCAACTCAACAGTGGCCCTTAGCAGCACAGAGGGTGAATATGTGTCGCTTCCTTCTGTATCCAAGGAAGCTGTTTTTTTTAATTAATTAATGAAATGAATATTCAGTGTCCGAAGTCAATTGTCATCAATGCTGACAACAAAAGTGCCATAAGCTTAGTCAAAAACCCAGTTTTCCATCAAAGAAGCAAGCACATCGATATAAAGTACCATTATGTGAGAGAGGTATTTCAAAATGGCTTTATAGAACCCAAGTATTGTTGCAGTAATGAGAATATAGCAGACATTTTTACCAAAAATTTGCCGAAGCCTAGTCACGAAAAATTTGTCAAAAAGCTAGGATTAGTTTAAGATTTTTTTTATTGTATTTCTTTTATTGAATGGTTTGGAAATTTCGATAGAGGAGGGGTGTTGAAATGGTAACTCTGTTTATATGTAATAATTTTTTCAGTTATGACGACTTTTCTTGCCTTTTGAATTTCAAATAATAAAGACCTTAATTTTTGTAACTGAAATAAAACATAATTTATTTCCAATAATAATAAATTTAATTTAAAAGTCCCGTAATTTAATTTTAATTACTAATTTGCAAGTGCCCATGTAAAAAACATAAATAAATGATCGTGGTGGTTTGTGATATTTTATTTGTTGTTTTAATTTTATTTTTCATCATCTTTGAACTGTATAGAGGAGCCGAAAAAAGTCAGTAAAATCAGTGTTGTGTATTGTTGTTGTTGCTTAAACTTTCATTTTTGTATTTACTTTATTGTTTGGACAAAAATTTTTAATTTATTTTAAATGTTTGTGAAAAGTTTTCTGAAGAGTTAATAAACGGTAGCGAAATGGCCATCGAGACGTGCATTCACCTTCAAGAATTAATATAGGTGATTTTAATAATTTGTTCGGGATAATTAGGACGATATTTTTAAAGACAATAAATTTAATTTAAAATTCCCGTAATTTAAGTTTAATTATTAATTTGCAAGTGCCCGTGTAAAAAGCGTAAGTAAATTGTCGTGGCGGTTTGTGATATTTTATTTGTTGTTTTAATTATATTTTTCACCATCTTTTAACTGTATAAAACGTTCCCTCCTTTCTGGTTTTCTTTCGAGCCCATCGAGAATAGAAAATCGGCGGGACATTAAAACCGCGGTAAATCCATTAACCAATGCGTTTGAGCGCGCGACTTCGGAATCTTGCAGATTAAATATCTGCCGTTGTAAGAGCAAACCACCCTGGTGGAACCCGGATATTGCGGAGGCACGAAAAGCATCCCGTAGGCTCTTCAATGAGGCTAAGAGATCAGGAAACTGGTCTGCTTATAAGTCCTCAGTGAATAGGTTCAAGAAAATGGTAAGAAATGCGAAGCAAAGGTCTTGGAGAACCTTCTGCAGTGGAGTGGAGGGTTCCTCCGAGACGAGCAGACTTCGTAAGATTCTATCGGCAACGCCCATTGTCCCTAGTTTCATTAAGAAACCATGTGGCAATTGGACCTTGAGTGCACAAGAGACCCTTGAGGTTCTCATGGAGACTCACTTTCCGGGCTGTGCTCCTTTTAGGGTAGAAGACTCAGCCTCTCTTGACTGCCGTGCATCAGTTCCCTTCCCTATAAATAGGGAGGGACTTATGTGGGCTTTGCGTAGTTTTGACCCGTTTAAATCAGCGGGGCCTGACGGCATTATACCGGGTGATTTGCAGCATAATGCGGATATTGTTATACCATGGTTAATTCCGATATACACAGCATGTATTGCATGGTCGTATATCCCTGAACCGTGGTCTTTTTCCTCTGTGGTCTTCATTCCCAAGGGAGGGAAGACTTCGCACGCTGAACCGAAGGACTTTAGACCTGTAAGTCTATCCTCCTTCCTTTTGAAAACTCTGGAACGGATAATTGACCTTCACTTGAGGAGGACGATTAATCCGGACCGACTCTCTACCTCTCAACACGCAAATGTCAGGGGCAGATCTGTTGAGACGGCACTACACACGCTTGTGGGATGCATAGAGAAATCCCTAGAGCATAAGGAATATGCATTGGTTTTTAGTGTATAAACAAAAACCATAGTTCATTCGTTTTTCTTAACCTATTTTGTTTTGTTGCGATAGGTCAGTAATTGAATTGCTTGACTCATAATTCAACAATGTTTGAATTCAATGCACTTAAAAAATTTTTCTAAGCAATAAGACCCTAGCGACTTGAACTGTTAACCAATTATGCTTTACATGCAGTATTTTAATTATGGATACTGGACACTTGAAATTTACGACATACATACGCACACACTCAAATATAAGTAAATACATTATTGTTAGTAAACGTTCTATTTTTCTGATTGACTGATACGTCACAATTAGAAACAAAATGTATGAAACAAAGTGACGTCACACACAGAAGAATGTTTAAATTGAAATTTGGATATTTGACGCTTTGAAGAATGTTTTTTGGTAAGCAAAGAATTTGAAGTAATGAGTGACTTCAATATTGAACTTTGAAATGAACTCAATAATTTTTGGAGCAAATGGCATTTCACTTATTATTTCTGGTTCCCTGATAGATTAAGAATAAAATATATGTAAATAGATTGTAAGTAAAATTGAACTAGATAATGAAAATCACTTAATTGAAAATCTAGTAAATTCTCATAAGTAGTATATAAGGCAAAGAAATTTTAAATAAAGTATCAATTAATCTTGATCATAAATAGTGAACGCTAGAGTGTATTATTTAAACATTACATGGCGATCCTGATTTCCTAACTTATTTTAGAAAAAACAGCAAAAAGGACTATATAGCAAATTTGCTTATCCTTTCTGCTACATCTAAAATAAAAACGGACAATAGAATGCAGCATACATAGCTTATGCTCAGCTGAATTCTACTGAAGGACCTAGAATTTTTTTAGAAGCTAGTTTTTCGAATATTTGATGAACCAACCATGGGAGGAGGTCCTCAAGGAACTGCAAGAGGCCGTTGGGCTAGACTCCTCGAAGAAAACCGCTTATCTGAAAAGCCAGCAATCCTACAACAAGGACCGAGACCACGAGTTATAAAAAGAAAGACCGAATCAGCTATAAAGTACCCCAAATTTCCGGTACAAAACTGCAACAAATCCAGAGGAGGCGGTTTAAATCGTATGAAGAAGGATCGAAAAGTACTTTTGGACTTACAGAAATACGACACAGAGAACGCTCAGCAGATAGGGCAACAAATTGAAGAACTGAAAAACACAATTAAAAATATTAAGAAAAGTCAAAAGAAAAGCAAAATTAAGAAATAAAATAAAATGAAACAAGAAATTTTTACAAAATTAATATTACTATTCGTTAGTGTTTATTTTTCAACAAACATTTTTTTTATATTTATAAAAGCCATAAAATTAATTTTAGAAATAATCCAATTAATTAACTAATTAAAATAAAAGCTTAATTTGTAAAAAAGCAAAAACAAAAAAAAAAAAGAAGAGTTTAAATAAACAAATTAATTACTTGTTCACAAAAAGCTATTTTTTCACTTTTAAAATGAATTGTACAATTGTTCAAAAAATGCATCTATAGGTTGGATAATTTTAGCGCTAATAATAATTCCATTGTTTACAGTCTTAAGGTACGTTTAGACTATGCTAATATTTGTCCAAACACAACAAATAATGGTTTGGGCTAATAGTAGGTATTGTGACTAATATTTGGGCATGCGTTTAGATTGCACTAATATTTGTTTGAATTTTATTTGCACAAACAACAGAAGATTTTGTGTCAGCCATGTTTGGTACAAATATTTGTATACCCTTTTACACTGCACAAATAATTTTATTTGTCCGGTGTGTATGAACAAACATCTGTTAAATAATGTTGTTGTTATGTTTATGAAATCCATCTGCTAAATAGTATCAAATTGTGTTTGTGAAGCAACGTGAAAAATTAAAATGTTTAGTGACAGTGATATTGAAGATTTATTATTAATAACTGCTGGAGCTATGGCACTTTCAAAAACCCAGCAAAAAAAAAAAAAAAAAGATCCAGAAGAATGTGGGTTCGAGCGTGGGTGCAGCGTCATAAAATGGAAGGATGTTGCAAAAAAATTCTGAAGGAACTAAGTTTTGAAGAACCTTCGCTGCATAAATGACTTCTATTACTTGATACCTTCGCTTTCAGATAAAATATCTAAATTTGTTGTTATTGGTTGCTGCTGGCTAACCTCCGCGAGTCCAACAAAAGCAATGGAGTCGAAATATTTACACTTTGATGCATTGTTTGCACCTTGTCCAGATTTGTTTTTTTTTTTTTTTTGTTGATGTAGCCCCGGTACTGAATCTTCAAATTCGACCATTTTGTGAAAACTTCCTCCGCTGAAACATTAAGCATATCGCCAATTTCAGTCCATGCGCTATCCCGCATGGGTTTTTAATGGTAGTCAGCACTTGATGCATTCCAAATGCAAGGATGGAATTCCACTTCGCCGATCAATTTAAATATATTTTCTTCACTCCAATCGTGCGTCGTCCTCTTCCTTTTGATTTTTTTGGCAGATGGTGGCGATTCAATAATTGATGTTGTCCATTTTCTTTCAGAAAAATATGCTTTATCATAAAGAATTACAAAAAAGCGCTTTTTAGTTACTAATCTGTCAAACGAATTGACCAATATTGCCATTTCAATTTATTTCATTTTTTATATGTTAAGCTCTGTCAAAAATAACTGTTGGCAGCCCACGTTTCTACAATTATTTGTCGCTATTTGTTTCGCCAAAAATATTGCGAGAACAAACAAAATATCGAGCCAAATATTTGTAACGACGTGCTGACAAAGTGTTTACATTATGCAAAGCTTTATTCACAAACAAAGATTTTTTTAGCCAACAAACAGTCGAAAAATATTTGGTGGCTAACAAATTCGAGTGTTTACACTAGGACAAACAAAATTTTTATGATTTTGCACAAATATTAGCACAGTCTAAACGCACCTTTAGACATGAAAATATTAAAACTTATAAAATTAATTATTAAATATATGTTAAAATTTTCATAATACATTTTATTCTTTTTAAAAAATATATTTTATGTAAAATGGACAATAAAAACCAATCAAATTTAGAATTCCAAGAAGAAGAAATAGAATCAGGTATAAAAATGCTAACGAGACTTTGGCAATTTTTAGGAATAGAAGGTACTCCTACTAGAGAAGATATTATTTACAGAACAACAGTAGAATTAGAAACGATACTATCAATGAGAAAGGCAGGTAAATAGAAAAGTTCTCGACTGGTAAAGGATGGAATCTTTAAAAATATTAGAGCAGTTAATAATAAATGCAAAAAAATCATTAAACAAACGATATAGCTTAAATACAATAAATGAGAAAAAGTTAGAAATACAGAATATATAAAAAGCTTTTAACAAATTTTCCATAGAAGAAGACGACATATTAAAAAGATTTGCTGTTTTAAAGGAGGACGCAATTAATTTACTTGAACAACATTCTAAGAAAAGAAACTCTTTAGAGTCTACACAAAATAGAATAATGAAGGGCTCATTTTACAGACAAAAACATGCGCCATTAAAAAATTTTTTTTTGGAATTTTCGATCAAGGATCGGACTAAAATTTCCAAAGGATATATCTCGAAAATCAATATTTTTAAAAAATCTCAAAAAAATACATGTTAATTCTTATTATATTTTGTACAAGTCTGCCAAGTTTCAATGTAGAGTCTTTATTACAACATGAGTTATTAAGAAAAAAGCAGGCGAAGGTTTATGTATTTCATGAAATGTACCAAAATACAAAAAGGTGACAAACTACAAAAAGAAGAACAAATCAAATGTAACGGAACTTTTTCGAATTTTCTTTGCTTAAACTCTTTTCCTCCATTGCTAAGCCTTTAATAAAAAGTACAACATAATGTATTATCATTACTAAACACTTTATTGCAGCATATTTATTATTTCTGAAGGATTTCAATTACAAAATCTGCATCTGGCGAGTAACGCTTGACTTTAATTTTTTTTATCTACAGGTTCAACAGAATGCAGCTTTTGAGTTCCAGAAATAGTACGCAAATCTTTAAAACGAATTTGAAGGAACTGTGCTTCTTCTTCGTGGTCTTTTAGAGTTAAAAACTCGAAATTACAGTTCGTGTACAATACAATTAAATATTATTATAAAATTTGTATGTTGTGTTTTTCCATCTGATTTGAAATAAATAGCAATTGGGTATAAAGTCGCCCGGGAGTTGTTCCAGTGAAATCCCTGGACTGCATCCTAAATAGTAAAAGGAGCATTTTCTGAAAAATCGACTTGTACAAAACATAATAAGAATTAAAATGTATATTTTTGAGATTTTTAAAAATATTGATTTTCGAGATATATCCTTAGGAAATTTTAGTCCTTTTTTTATTTACATTATCCTTGATCGAAAATTCCCAAAAAAATTTTTTTTTAATGGCGCATGTTTTTGTCTGTGAAATGTTATTAACGTCCAATTAATACTTTTCGAGATATTGAAAATTGTGTTAAGGCATCTGAGTGCATTTTTATTGGCCCATATTCATAGTTAAAATAAAGTATACTTTAAGGGAACTAAAGTCGGTTTTACTTTAGAGTCGATTCTAACTCATTCATATACAATTAAAAATATACTTTTGGCAAGAAAGTCAACTCTAAATTTTAAAACTACCTAATAGTGCATTTACATTATACCCAAATCTAGTACGATCGAGATTTCGAGCAAAATCTAGTTGATTGTAAATGGATTTCCCATACAAAACAAAATCTACTTTGCCACTTGATTTTGACGAAATCTACTTAAAATCTAGTAGTACGTACCAATGCAACTATGGTTTTTTAAATATTGTACCAAAAAATACTACGCTGTAGCAGAAAAAGTGACAGTTTTATTAAAACAATAAAAGAAAATTTATTTAAAATGTTAACAAAATGAAAATATTAACAAAATTAAAAAATGAATGATGTGTAAATTATAAATATAGTGTAAAAAATATTTTAAAATATCCTTTTTTCGATTTCTTATTAATATCAAATCTTGCTAGTGTCAAAAAAATAAAGTGTAAACGAACTAAATTTTGAAAGAGATTTCAAATCAAATGTAATAGATTTTGGTGTAATGTAAATGCACTATAAAGCTGTTTTTAACTCATTTTTCCAAAATTATTTTATTTGGTTTAAGAACACAATACTCTTTATCTGATTTTTATACCAAAGTGAACAAAATAAACACAAGGTTACTTTTTTCTAACGTTTGTTTTAAAAATTGTATGAAAACATTTATCAAATTACAGTTGCCACCCAGTGGAAGGTGGCTAAACTTAAAGTATACTTTATTCTTGACTATGAAGGCAAAATATATAATAAGAACTTTTTATTTTAGTGTATACTTTAGCAAAAAGTTGGCAAACGCTATTATTATGGTTAACTTTCCCTTCGTACCAAATTTCATCCAATTCGAAATCGGTGCGGTCAACTCATTGGTTGATTTCATATGTTTTTACCCGTATTCTTCAATTTCTGATTTACAAGTCTGAAAGCACTTGTAACGGCTACTAAAAAGTGATTCTTTTTTACCAAACATGTTTTTCATCTTTTCTAAGGTAACCTCGAAAGAAATTTCTGAAGGTTTTGAAGGTAAAATGACATCCGAATATTGTTGATAAACATTTTGGCTTACTTTCCTAAGAAGTAAGCGTGTTTTATATGCATTAGATAAGTTTTTCCCATCTTCCAAAAATAAGTCCTCGTATCTTGAATACCATGACCCAAAAGTGTGGTTTTCATCTGGTTCGTATACGAATTCGGTCATTTGTTTGGCTGATAAGTCCATAAACTGTTCTCTATTCAATGCTTTTGATGACTGTAGCGCTGTTGAATTTTTTTCTTCCACGGGGGATCTGTTGAGTCGCGCCCTAGTACGCCTTAAATGCTTGTTCCTGACGACTTGCTGCTTCCTGTTTCTGTACCAAAATTTTAGCTAAAACTTGTTCAAGAGGTGATGTCGCCATTTTTTATTGAAGTATTTTTTTTCCCAAAAAAGTTAACAAAATTTCTGATAAAATGTATTTTATAAGCACACGTCAGTTTTTCTCCTCGTCGCCAATTTGTTATGTCCTTATGAAATAAAACGCACGAAGGGTATTAGGAATAAAAACTAATTTGTTCATTTAAAAATAAGGTCTGTTAAATAATGTTAATTTCTAAAACTCACAAAAACGACTGCTTTGATATTTAATTAAATTATCAAGCAATTACAATTCAATGGTTACTAGATCAAAAATTATGTTTCGAATTGTAAAGTGAAAGATTAACAAGTTAAATATGTTGTGTGCTCAACAATGAATTTAATATTTTTTAGTTTTTTATTATTTGAAATATTAAATTAATAGATATTTTAAAATATTTATGTACTGTGTAAATAAAATGAATTTTGATATGTTTTGTTTTTGATAAACTTACTGCAAAACATGCTTATTACTTAATTAAGTGGGAAGAATACTTATATTCTAAAAACAAAATCACCATTTCTCATGTTTAATGTTGTTACGTCTTTTTGTTTCAGAAAATCGAATGCCAAAAAGACGTAACAACCAACTTAAAAAATATTAACAAAAAATAAAAAAATTTTAAGAAATAAGTCTGTAGTAGTGTTTTAAGCAGGACAATAAAATATGGTTTTTAAATCTAAAATACCTTTAATTCTACAACGTTTTTTGCTTCTCCTATAAAAAAAGTGTTGTTACGCCCTTTTGCGTATTAGGTGACGATGTATAGTTTAACATATTTTTTTCTTTAAACGATTAAATTTAGTAAAAAAAGCGCTGTTTCAATGTGTCTTTATACAGGTGGTGTTTTCAATTCTTTGGTCTTCTTTTATTTCTGTAGGAATGGCCCTTACTTCTCCCAGCATGATTTCCAATTCATCTAACGTCAATTTGACACGTCGTAGCTGCAAGAGACCTATAAACTGTTTCTTCACTTGTCCCTCGTAATAAACAAATATGTTTTTTTCTAGAAAATTAGGTATACAAGTGGTGGCTTTTAGCGAAAAACGTACAGCTAATTGTTGTATATGATGACGTATCAGGGCACACATAGGCACTCCACTTGCATACAAATGTAAACCACCCATATACCCTCACCAGCCTTGTTTACCTCATCAATATATTCTTGACCAGAAATTTCTCATATTGTTCAAAATTTAGCCTTTTCGGAAAAAGCTTTCATTTTGGCAATACACTGTTGGCGGTTACTTTCCAAAACTTCTTCATCTTCTGAGTCCTCTAGTTCATACAGCTCATCCAAGTTCATATCTTTAATGGTTTTTTAATATCCTACATTTATATCGGTACGTTTTTCAATAGCTGCTGCTATAACAAACTCCATTTTAACTTTTTTGTTTTTATTTTACCCTTTTATTTTAAAATATTTACAAAATGTAAATGTTTATGTATTTTTCAATTTGTCGTCAACAAATGCAGAGTTGTTTTTCTAAGGTATTGTTGTAGCATTAAAAAAAATAAAATGGATTAAAAAAAATTGGAATTAAAAACCAAACAATATTTATCACATCTATATCGTTTTCAGAATTGATTTGTGTTTTCAAAACGATCGCTTTTCATCACATACCTGACTTATTTTAAAAGTAATCATTTGCATTGCAATGCATATATTCGTTTTTAGATATTCAAAAGTTGTAACCAAAAGTATAAATGTTAATACTGCTTTGAAGGGGATTTGTATGCAAAATTAAATATAATAATATAATTTTCGAATCATATCCTTGCAAGCTAGATTTACTCTCATGTTTTAAACGGAATCAAAAGACAACTTTTTTAATTTCTGCCCTATATGGTTTTATGGTAAACACAGCAAAATCTAATATTAATTATTATATAAATTTCTATAAAATGGTAAAATTTTATTACGTAGATTGATAATAAAAAATTTTATAGGATTAAAGACGATTTCAATAACTTTCGAAGTGAGCGGACGTGTTTTGTAAAAATATAATTTTAAACACAATACCAATTTCAATATATTTTGTTAGTGATACTTCTATATAAACCAAACTTTGGAAACTAAATAAAGTGATACAACAAAACATAAACAAAATAAAATATAAACATCTATATGTACATTGTTAATACATAATTACATGCATATATTAATAATCTTTTATTTATTATTTTTATTTTTTATTATTGCCTACAAAAGAACATATAAATAGAATGTATTGTTATTAATTTGTGTCTTTTTAAATTTGCATTATCAAGCGTCAGCACATTCTTGGCTCTCTGCCTTTTTTGTGTCTGCAATTATTTTGACTGCTCTTACGGGAGTATTTAATTACAATAGTACTTGATACTTGTATAATTATTTGCGTGAGAATTTGTCGTGAAATTTATGGTTTTGTCAACAGATTACCCTTGTTACATTTAATTTAATTATTTTTGTCAACACTACACTTTTATAACATTTAATTTAATTATTTGCATGAGAACTTGTCCTGGAATTTATTGTTTTGTAAACACAGCACTTTTAAAATTTAGTACATAAGCTTGAAAATTTAAATAATAAATATCACTCTTTGTTTTGATCTTAAGAATAAATCACTTGCAGTCTTTCATTTCCATTCAATTCAGTTTAAGTGCTGAAATTGAACAACTAAGTAAAATATACCATTCAATTCAGTTTAAGTGCTGAAATTGACCAACAAATTTAATATTATAGCAACTCAGTCAAGGTGCCGGTTGTTGTTAATCCAAAGTTTACAAACGAGTCAAACTAACATTTTTGGTGATCCCGACGTGATTTTCTCAAACAAGCGATGGCCTCCTTCGAAGAACTCGTCAACCAACATAAGGATGTCGGCGAAGAATTGAGATTCTTATCCGCAATATTAACAACCAAATACGTTTGTTGGAAAATCCACCACCGGACCATGATTATTTCACCAACGACTACTAAATTGCTATATTAACTCTTGTTCATCAATACAGGGACATATTTGAGTCGTGAATTCTTAAAGTATCACAAACCTCAACCAAGGGGCCTTCAGCTACAGGAGCAGGTAAATACCTTGATACAAAAACCTCAAAAATAGCAGCAGAGTCAGGTGAACTAGTGAAATAAAAGCGGAGGCAAGCAGCAATGATGGTTTCGTTGGAAAGACTATTATAAGAAGGTCTCACGTATTAAGAAATGCAAATTGCTTCAAAATTATGGCAAAACATCGAAGAGCTTCACTTTCAAATATCGGAAGTATGTGACTGCCCTGAGCAACAGGGTTACAATGTGGAACGATTCATCACCTTAGAATGTAAATTCCCCAGGGATGTCAGAAGCTGCCAGAGCGAATCAACAATGCCACAACCACACACTCAGTCGGAATCGTTTCCAATCCCTAAAATTACATTACCAAAATTTGATGGCAACTATATGAAGTGGCAAGAATTTTACGATTTATTTTCGTCACTGATCATATGCCAACAAATTCCTAAGGTACACAAAATATGGTATCTTAAAACACATTTGGTAGGAGAGGTTGCAACGCTTATAAAACACTTCCGCCACGGAAACGCTATTGCTGCATCTACTGCTGAAACGACTGGATCAAGCCACCCGCCTTCGATACGAATAATCACTGTCACAGCCACGAGAGGTTCCCACAATCAAGGATTTTTTGGACTTCTTGGAAAGGCATTTCCAGTCAATGGATACAAAAAAAAAATCACCTGAATTCAGGGCTAAGGTGTGCACGTCAGTTACATCTGAAAGTAAAGGCATTGGATCATGTACCATGTGTAAAAATGGAAAACACCCTTATTTGCATGTAAAAGGTTTCTTCAGTTATCAACAGTAGAACGTCTCCAGTTCATCCAAAAACATAAATACTGTGTCAAATGTTTAAAACCCGGGCACAGTGCCAAGGCTTGCACATCAAGAAGCTGCATAAAATGCAATAAAAAACACAATACACTCCTACATCTGCAAGTTGAAACCCAAAATACAAACAACATCAACCGCAATAAAGTACACGAAGAATCAGGTGTGCCAAAAACACCACAAGACAGCCAGAAGGCCGCAACACTCACTGCATATAAACAGTGTAGAGCCAATGGCTACATCCCCCTGACCACTGCAATATTCACCGTGAAGGCAAATGGAACAGAGGTCAATTGTAGAGCTATTATAGATTCAGGATCACAATTGAATTTTGTCAGCGAGCGTTTAGTCAAACCCTTGGGAATTCATCCTAAGGCAACTTCAATCTTGATAAATGGAATTGCGTCTAGCAACACTCAAATAAAACAGCGAGTAAACGTCGCTTTATTTTCACGAATCAACAGCTTTACCACGCGGCTTAAGGTAGCCGTTCTACCCCACATTATTTCACCACAAGGAGGCATTGGGACACATGCCCCAATAGATATAAATAGAGTAGCTAAACCGAACTTCTTCATTCCACAACACTTTATATTAAAACCAGAGAGTTCAACAACTAAATTACGAGTGCTGTTTGATGCATCTTCTAAAACGTCATCTGGCTTATCATTAAACGACCTAATGCACATTGGGCCCACAGTGCAAGGCGAACTTTTCTCTATTTCACTTAGATTAGGCTACCTCACTGCAGACGTTGAGAAAATGTATCGTCAAATGCTCGTGCATCCAGAAGATAGAAGATTTCAAATCATCATCTGGAGTACGAGTCCAGACAAGCCAATAACATATTATCAATTAAATACAATTACATATGGAATGCGAGCTGCACCATATTTTGCTACAAAATGTTTGGAAACAATAGGCAAAAAATATATGTCATTGTATCCATACGGAGCTCATTTTCTTCTGGAAAATTTTTACGTAGATGACGGAATCGGTGGAGCTGACAGTCTAAACACAGCACTGATAATTCAACGAGAGCTAATTTATATCTTGAAAAAACATATCGTCAAATTACAGAAGTGGAGCGCAAACCATCCCCAACTACTTCAAAATGTTGCAGAAAAAGAAGAATCAGAAGTTAATATTGACTTTAAAAATAGTCAAGCAGTAAAAACGCTGGGTTTAACATGGATGCCAAGGCAGGACAAATTCTGTGTAAAGGTGTGTGTTGGAGAGATGAAACGTATCACCAAGCGAACAATTTGCTCAGATTTAGCCAGAATATTCGACCCTTTAGGGGATGGATGACTTTTCGCAATGAATTAGAAGAAGTAAGCAATCTTAAACTTTCACGACATGTCTTTGAAGGACATGTACCTTCAAGTTTACAGATTCATGCATTCGCTGACGCCTCAGAGAAGGTATATGGAGCGGCCATTTATATTCGATCAATAATAAAGGACGGGCAAGTACTAGCGCGGCTACTTGGCGCAAAATCACGCATAGCACCGTTAAAAAGGCAAACCTTGCCAGGTCTGGAGCTTTGCGCTGCTGTGTTGAGTGCTCAGCTAACAATAAGTGTAAAAAGGGATCTAAAACTCGAGAACACACCCACATACTTCTGGAATGATTCAGAAATTGTTTTGGCTTGGATCAATTCCCCCTCATCATCATATCTCACATTTGTCGCCAATAGAATAGCGGCAATACAAGAAATATCAATGCCTGAACAATGGCGACATGTAAGATCAAAAGAAAATCCTTCTGACGTCTTGACACGCGGTCTAGCCCCGCGAAAATTAGCAGCATGCACGTTATGGTTATATGGGCCAATCTTTTTACATGGAAAAGAAGAAATGTGGCCTTCAAGATACTCCAAAGAACTAGCGATATTCGAGAATGACACTCACATGGAGCGAAAAAGGACGGTTGCAGTCACTACAGCAACTGACAATTTAGAAAGCACGATTTACAAAATCCACCACAAGGGATCATTTCTCACACAACAACGAGTAGTAGGTTACATGCTAAGATTTGTCAAAAATGCTAGAAAGTTAAACCAACAATCTGAGATCGCCCTAACTGTCCAGGAATTGGACCAGGCTCTTGTGGTGATCGTTCGTACCATTCAGCAAGCTGATTTTGAAGAAGATTTAAAACATTTAAGATAATATAAGATTGTCAGCAAGGGAAGCCATTGCAGCAATCTTTCTCTATTCCTAGATACTGACGGCATCATAAGAGTGGGAGGACGATTGATGGCATCGATGCTTCCGAACGACGCCAAGCACCCAATGCTACTTCCTTAAAACGATCCGATATCAAAGTCCTCAGGCGTTATTGGCATATGGAAGGCAAAAATATTGGCCAGTTAAGGGGAAATCGGCAGCATGATCAATTGTACAGCATTGTGTGCCAAGATTACTAGAACAAATTATGGGCAATCTTCCACCAGAACGCGTTAGCCCTCCCCAGCCATTCATTAATTCAGTCGTTGATTTCTGCGGGCCATTCTGGATTCAATATGAAGTAAGAGGAAAGAAACCTCAGAAGGCCTACATTTCGGTGTTTTGCTGTTTTGCTACAAAAGTTGTAATTAGCGATTTAACCACAGATACAAAAGACTCTACCGCATTTTTTCATTGCTCTGCATTCAACTAACTATCACAGCCGCAAACTTACAACGCATGCAATCGGATATATTTGACATGGGTTAACAACACACTGGTAGCAATAAGGGCATGTTCTCCGCTCATGGCCATCAATCCTGTTAATAATCAATACGTGACAATGAGTAACACCAAGTTTGATTCTTGCGCAATTATTAAAGAAAAAATCTACCTGTGCTCTAAGATACAAATTCAATATGAGCAAGGCGGGACAACATGCTCTTGTGAAATGAATTTATTTCACAACAACAGTCAAGCAGACTGTCCAATGCAACAAGTGAAAGACACTGCCACGTGGACTTCTCCTCGGCATAAAAACAAATGGATATATGCCATGCAAGCTCCATCTCAGGCAACAGCTGTGTGCAATAAGGAAGGGTCAGGTTTACTCAGCCTGGGACCTGAATGTGTCTTTTAAAACAAATTCATGTCAGTGCATGGACAACATATAATATCCAGCTCTGTTAAGACTTCATACACCAGGCTTTGGGAAATTACGGAACAGCAACATTCAGAACGTTCTCGTAAAACCATTGTTGAATGAAATTCATTCAACCAAGTCCATGACACAAATACAAAAGCTGACAGCATACAGACCTCATTAGCTGCACAAGAAATTCTTTAGCTTCCGAACAAGATCACCATGCACAACTATCACCACACTATTGGTGGTCGTTGATCCTCATTGGTCGGGGGGAGTATGTTAATACATAATTACATGCATATATTAATATTCTTTTATTTATAATTTTATTATTTTTATTTTTATTATTGTCTACAAAAGAACATATACATAGAATGTATTGTTATTAATTTGTGTCTTTTTAAATTTGCATTATCAAGCGTCAGCACATTCTTGGCTGTCTGCCTTTTTGTGTCTGCAATTATTTTGACTGCTCCTACGGGAGTATTTAATTACAATAGTACTTGATACTTGTATAATTATTTGCGTGAGAATTTGTCGTGAAATTTATGGTTTTGTCAACAGATTACCTTTGTTACATTTAATTAAATTATTTTTGTCAACACTACACTTTTATAACATTTAATTTAATTATTTGCATGAGAACTTGTCCCGGAATTTATTGTTTTGTAAATACAGCACTTTTAAAATTTAGTACATAAGCTTGAAAATTTAAATAATAAATATCACTCTTTGTTTTGATCTTAAGAATAAATCACTTGCAGTCTTTTATTTCCATTCAATTCAGTTTAAGTGCTGAAATTGAACAACTAAGTAAAATATACCATTCAATCCAGTTTAAGTGCTGAAATTGACCAACAAATTTAATATTATAGCAACTCAGTCAAGGTGCCGGTTGTTGTTAATCCAAAGTTTACAAACGAGTCAAACTAACATACATATTTATATATACATATTCTTTTTTCGCGCCATTTAGTATTGGTAACAGTAACTAAGAACAAAAAATCAGAAAACAGAAAGTATAAAACAGTAATAAGATATACGAAACAATAACAAATTTAAATATAAACAATTACAATAACTGCATCTAAAAAAAATCAATACCTGCTGATCAGTTATACTGTAGTCAAAATAAAAAATAAACAAAAAATCATATACATTAACAACAAACATTAAGTAACAAACACACATATATATATTTATAATAATAACAATAATACAAAAATTTAAGACAGCTGTTGTTTGCGCATATGTTTTTATATAAGTGCTGCTAAGTATTTTCATTTCGTTTTCTATATACAAGATCAGCAACTTGTAAACAATAACAGCTTGTTCTGCTTACATAAGTGCTGCCAAGGTTCTCCTTTTTGGAAAATTGAACTGTTAAATTTAAATCTTATTTCGATTCAGTGTTTCCCTACAATTTTAAAATAAAGACTTCAAAAGAATTCATTTTATTTTTCACACATATGTATATATCAAAACTGAGAAGTAAGAATAATTATAACAAAACTGACATGCATCAGGAGGACCATTTATTCAACACTATGAATAATACGGGGGCAGCTGCACCAAAACGAGTTACGGAAATTTACTTATCTTCCGTTGTTGAGGGCACTCCGAAAGCACTTAGTCGTACTAACTCAAAGTCCATTTATTCGAATATTAATATTGGTTTCCCGTTTAAGCTTATGCAAATAATGGAGAGGCGCTTTGAAAAACTGGCTGAACAACTGCAAACAACCATAGAGAACAAGTTCCGAGAGTTTTAAGAAAATCTCCAATACCATACACACCTTTGTCCCTGCAATTAAAACTATTTATCGGCTGCCTAATCACAGTAACAAACGCGAATCTGAATTAAAAGATTATTGTAAAGCTGTGAAATTCTCATGATAGAAATCATTGCTAATACCGCAAGGATAATCCGTTTCTCATTAAGAGACATTGACAAGAACTCGGACAGAAAATTTTATGTCAACGAGAACTTAATTTCTCTCAATTTTAAAATTCTACGCACCGCTACTCGTCTAAAAAGGGATAATCGCATATATAGTGCTTTTACTCTACGGGGCTTGGTATATGTCAAACGTTCTACCAATGACTCACAGATGCGCATTGATGAGATAGATCTTAGCAAGCTAATTCGATTGCCTGGTGAATCTTTTTCTGTGGGGCATTTCGTGATATTGTTGAATGTAATCAAACTTACTACACATAATAGAAATAGATAGAAATGGGTACGGAGGTGTAGCAATTTACGTGAAAAAGAGTATTGCAATTAAAGTTCTATGTAAGTCTGCAGGCGGAGTGGTTACTGGCGCTGACGATTAGTAATGAAACGATACGAGTAAATACAAGTAAATATCGATACTTTCCTGTCGATACCAAGTACTTTTAACATCGATACTTTAACACCGAGTACCAAGTAGGTATCGGTAAAAAAGTACTCGTATCGGTCAAAAATGCTCATTGCATATTGACTTGAAGTTAATATTGAACGTGACTTCATTACAGTCTGTATGAAATGTGCATAAATTAGTTATCTTTCGTAAAACGGTTAAAAATTAATAGGCCAGAACTTGTATTGAGTTTTTGGTACGTTGTTATGGAAATATTGAGTGCCAAGAGGGTCTCTAAATCTTGAAAAAACTTTTTCAACTGCAGATATATTTAAAATTAGGTACAGAGTTATGGCATTTTGAAAATGAAAATTTACAATAAGCTTCGAAATTATACATGTTTTCTGGAAGTCGATCAAGAAATAAATATAGAAAACAACTTTCTTGTAAAATTAACGTATCAGTTATATTTAAAACAGTCTTGTTCAAGTCAGTTTAAAATTTTGTGCAAAAATTAATGCTGTTTATATTTAAAAACCAATTTTGTATATGATTTTCCTCTTTAATTTTTTAATTCATTCATCGATATTTTCTTTATTAAGACTTTTGTTGTTGTCAAAATCATATCTCATTAAATTTTAACAATTTTGATTTTTTGTCTTATTGCCTT
This sequence comes from Gymnosoma rotundatum, assembly GCA_916610165.2. Taxonomy (NCBI): domain Eukaryota; kingdom Metazoa; phylum Arthropoda; class Insecta; order Diptera; family Tachinidae; genus Gymnosoma; species Gymnosoma rotundatum. Next base: position 60,888,683 of record OU744337.1, read on the forward strand.
TTCTTGAGGCGCCTTTATCCTCTGATTTTTAATTCTAAAATTAATATATATCAACTATTGTAAAACCCTTTAATTTATATTTTAAAGTTTTTATACTTCTTATTATACGAAACAAAGTAGTGGACATTCTGTCTAACATTTAGGTGTTTGTATACAACGGGCCAAAAAAATACCACCATATAGAACACATTACATTAATTTTGAGAACACCCTTTAATTTCTAAATTTAAATTCTAAGCTTTTTGTTATAGCGGACTTTGCAAAACAGGTCCCTTGTAAATTTCAGCTGTGTGTCTATAACGGTTGAGAGGTTCGGCCACTATACACTAAATTACATCAACTATTGGGACACCCAATTTATTTCCAAAACCAAATTTTATACTTAATGTTGTAGCAAAGTTAGTAATACAGGTTCTTTGTAAATTTCAATCGACTGTCTACAACTGTTTAAAATTATGGCCATATATATAATTAAATGAACTATTGACGCACCCTTTAATTTATAATTTTTAATATTAAAACTTGTTACTGTAACGGCCATAGCAATCGACATTTTGTCTAATTTGTAAGCATTTGTATATAACGGTTGAAAAGATAGGACCATATAAGAAAATCTACATCAATTATGGGGGCACACTTTTATTTTTAGATTAATTTTTGTATAACTTTTTGTTATTGGTAGCCATTTTAAATTTTACAGAATCGCTCTTTACAGTTCATAATACACGTAAAAAATATGTATGTTGTATGGGGACACCCTTTAATTTTTAAGATTATGAACTGTTTTTTTAACGGGACCAATCTGTAAGCATAATCTATCATATTACTTTTTAACTGAGTTCTTTTTTTGAAGTCGATTAAAAATCAGAGGCGCCTCAGGAAAAGGCAATAAGACAAAAATCAAAATTATTAAAATTAAATGAGATATGGCATCGACAGCAACAAAAGTTTTAATAAAGAAAATATCGATGAATGAATAAAAAATTTAAAGAGGAAAAACATTAACAAAATTGATTTTTGAATATCGACAGCTTTGCTGTTTTTCACAAAAAAAAAATAATAATAATAAACATGTCAATCGATCAGATACGGTGTCGAAAGAGGTGCTATTGAAAATCAGCATGATCGGTCCATGTCCATCGAGCCAGCAGGCAAACCACCACGCCTACCTCTAGTTTTTTCATATCATTTGGAACAAGAAAGTAACTCTACTCAAAAATATTAATACAAGGGACGATAGAGAATTAAAAAATAAGAAAAAAAGAAAAAACATGAAGTGAAAAAATTGCGGCTCGCCCATATTTTCCAAGTTATGGGGCTATGAAATTTAAAAATTTTGGTAAATATCAATATGGGTATCATTTTTAAGCTTTTAAAGAGCGTTTTAAGGGAGTTTTAAAATGCTTAGTCCATTAAAAGCCGATAGCATTTTTATGTAAAATTATAGACATTTAGCACCATTTTTTTTTTTTAATTCTCTGCCACCTCAATATTTCCTGTTTTTATTGGAGTTACTTTACTAATTTAACATTTTAAACAACGGGATTTTTTTTAAATAATTATATTAATTAATTTTTAAGTTTTAAAAAATTCTTTTTTTTTTCATGCTATTCTCCCGATTTATTATTTAAATCACCGATATTGATTATTGAGGGTCAAAGCACGTCTCGATGGCCATTTCGTTATCGCTTACTTAACTCTTCAGGAGACTTCTGACAAATATTTTAAATAAACTAAAGATTTTTGTCCAAACAATAAAGCAAAGACAAAAATCAAAGTTTAAGCAAAAACAACAATAACCAATTGTAATTCTATTTTTCTTTCTCTGCTGTATAAGGCAGAGTTTTTTTCTGCTCTTTTATACAGTTGAAAGAGGATGAAAAATAAAATATCACAAAACACTACGATAATTTATTTTATGCACAGGCACTTTGCAAATATTAAACATTTTAAACAACGGGATTTTTTTTAAATAATTATATTAATTAATTTTAAAATTTTAAAAAATTCTTTTTTCATGCTATTCTCCCGATTTATTATTTAAATCACCGATATTGATTATTGAGGGTCAAAGCACATCTCGATGGCCATTTCGTTATCGCTTACTTAACTCTTCAGGAGACTTCTGACAAATATTTTAAATAAACTAAAGATTTTTGTCCAAACAATAAAGCAAAGACAAAAATCAAAGTTTAAGCAAAAACAACAATAACCAATTGTGATTCTATTTTTCTTTCTCTGCTGTATAAGGCAGAGTTTTTTTCTGCTCTTTTATACAGTTGAAAGAGGATGAAAAATAAAATATCACAAAACACTACGATAATTTATTTTATGCACAGGCACTTTGCAAATATTAAACATTTTAAACAACGGGATTTTTTTTTAAATAATTATATTAATTAATTTTTAAATTTTAAAAAATTCTTTTTTTCATGCTATTCTCCCGATTTATTATTTAAATCACTGATATTGATTATTGAGGGTCAAAGCACGTCTCGATGGCCATTTCGTTATCGCTTACTTAACTCTTCAGGAGACTTCTGACAAATATTTTAAATAAACTAAAGATTTTTGTCCAAACAATAAAGCAAAGACAAAAATCAAAGTTTAAGCAAAAACAACAATAACCAATTGTAATTCTATTTTTCTTTCTCTGCTGTATAAGGCAGAGTTTTTTTCTGCTCTTTTATACAGTTGAAAGAGGATGAAAAATAAAATATCACAAAACACTACGATAATTTATTTTATGCACAGGCACTTTGCAAATATTAAACATTTTAAACAACGGGATTTTTTTTTAAATAATTATATTAATTAATTTTTAAATTTTAAAAAATTCTCCCGATTTAATATTTAAATCACCGATATTGATTATTGAGGGTCAAAGCACGTCTCGATGGCCATTTCGTTATCGCTTACTTAACTCTTCAGGAGACTTCTTTGACCCTCAATAATCAATATCGGTGATTTAAATAATAAATCGGGAGAATAGCATGAAAAAAAGAATTTTTTAAAATTTAAAAATTAATTAATATAATTATTTAAAAAAAAAATCCCGTTGTTTAAAATGTTTAATATTTGCAAAGTGCCTGTGCATAAAATAAATTATCGTAGTGTTTTGTGATATTTTATTTTTCATCCTCTTTCAACTGTATAAAAGAGCAGAAAAAAACTCTGTCTTATACAGCAGAGAAAGAAAAATAGAATTACAATTGGCTATTGTTGTTTTTGCTTAAACTTTGATTTTTGTCTTTGCTTTATTGTTTGTACAAAAATCTTTAGTTTATTTAAAATATTTGTCACAAGTCTCCTGAAGAGTTAAGTAAGCGATAACGAAATGGCCATCGAGACGTGCTTTGACCCTCAATAATCAATATCGGTGATTTAAATAATAAATCGGGAGAATAGCATGAAAAAAAGAATTTTTTCACTAACCAACTATCTGCATCTTGCTTTTCACGTCACGACCTAATTCTTCTGACATATAATTTTCATTTGAATCTGCCCGAGCAAGTTGTTGAATACTGGGATTTGGGGATAATAGATTATAATGGGCTAGAGCTAGAATTTTTTAATATAGATTGGAGTATGTTATATAGACTGATTTCTGTAGATAATCTACTCTCCTTCCTACAATATAACATTCAGCACCTACACAATCTGACAGTTCCTTTTAGAACAAAGAGAATTAATATTCATAATAAACCCTGGTTCACTCACGATATAAAGCAGTCTATCGATCGCAGAAATAATTTATATACCCGGTGGAAACGCTTTAAAACAATTGGATTGTATGAGGAATACCGAGTATCACGCAGAATAACTAATATGTTAATCAAGAAAGCAAAAACTGAATACTATGCCGCAAAATTTTCTAGGATCAAGAAAGACTTGGCATTGCTAGATCTTGTATCGAGGAACGCTGTTTAGTCGACGCCAACTGTTATGAAGGTATAATGTCCAATAAACTTTTAATATAACATTCCATTTCCAAATTATATCGATATCAAATTACCGCGTGACTCTAAATTATTTCAATATCGTGTGACTTTAAATTATTGCAATACCGTGTGACTTTAAATATATTTTGGCATTCTTTAATTATTGCATTTGCATCTCGTATTACCATTACTTTCATGACACCACATTAATATGTAAGAAATTATTATTAATAAATAATATAAAAAGAAGTTGAATAAAAGATATGGGCAGAGTTGTAAAAACGTTGTCGCGACACAAACACCAAAGATTATTGTGTTTTATTTTCCTCTATGTATATTTCGAACATATTACATGGCGACCGTGACAAGTGAAAAGTGTTAATTAAGACGTGAACTAAAACAAAATAATTTGTCTTTTTGTTAAAGATGAATGAAAAATTTAAAAGAATGACGAAGTGATTCAAGAAGTATGCATATAAAGTTTCTGTTAAAAATGATAAATTAAAAACAAAACCTTTTAAAAAATATATACTTAAACTAAGCTAAAATGACTTGGTGGAAAAAAATACTGTCAACCATCCCATTGCTAGTAGCAGGCTACGAGGTAGGGAAAAATCAGGAAGAAAACGACAATAAACAATTAGAAAAAATATTGGAAACTATGAAGGAGGACAACGTTGATAAGACAACCGAGGGCATGAGTCACATCGAAATTATGGCTCTGTTGCTAGCAGTAGCAATGGTAATTATCTACCTGGTTAAATTAGTATGCAAAACAATCAAAGATATGCAAAGGGGACAACACCGACAGCCCCAAGTATAAGTGAACCACAGCAAATGTATTATAAAAAAAAAAAAAAAAAAAAAAACTTTTAACAGTGCAGTAATAAATAAAATAAAATAAATTAAAATATCTTTTATAAATCAAATAATTAATAATTAATAATTCTATTTCATAAATTAATATATTACAAATAAAGTGAACTTATACAGACAGTGAATTGTATAAATATTGCATAAACAGCAGAAAATAAAAATAATAATATATATAAAAAAAAAAAAAACAAGAACAAAAGAAGAACTCTGCAAAAATATAAAACCAGCTTTAGAGCTTTAAAACGTGAAAAAATAATAAAGCTAAAAAAAAAAAAAATATAACTATGTAAGAAATAAATTTAGTAGAAAACAGTTTCAACATTGCAACAAAGTTTTAATAACAATATAAAAAAAAAAAAAAGAGAAGGAAGAAGCATCCCCACGCCATGGGATGTATGCTCTCCACGCCGAGGAGAAGCCAATGTTGTACTCCAGGAACAACAACACCAATATCAACACCAGCAACACCAACAAAAAAAAAAAAAAATGGATAAGTAACAAAAGAAAAATTTATTATAGTATAATTATTTAAGATAGGCAATAGTGTCAAATGCAGAATTTTTTTTTGAAATATTTTTATTGAAAACAAAATAAACATCTAACTTGTTATAATTAACCTTTATATGACAATATTAATTATTTAACAATAAATTATTAAGAGTACGATTTGGCAAAATATTAAGAGAAAAAGGAAATATAAATATGCTTATTACCTTACACCCGAACACAGACAAGAGATTTTTGAATTAATAACCAAATTGAAGACAAAGGTTCAGTCAATAGAGAAACGGTTACAAAAAGAACTAGTAATAATATTCAGGGAGAATGGATGCGTAACTATAACATTGGAGGAGATAGATTATGGGAGCATATTGGAAAACTCGAATATCTGGGAACAGTTTGAAGACATTGACCATGACCTAGCGGACTCAAAAATGGAACCCATTAAATTCATAGAATTAGCCACTAAAATCCTACCGGAATTTGATGGTAAATTTAAGAACCTTCAAAAATTTCTTGATGATTTGAACCTGTTAGAATCACTGAAAGAAACCCATGAAAATCTTGCAGTACAAATAATACAGACAAAAATCAGCGGGACAGCTCGCATATCAATCAACGATTTAACGTCCATTGCAGCCATTGCAGACAAATTGAAAACGGTAATAAAGGGAGACTCCACTGACATATTAGTATCCAAATTAATGACCGCACGCCAGGGAAGTAAACCAAACAGCGTATATGCCCAAGAAATAGACGAGCTCTCGAAAATGTTATCAAACGCATATATTTCAGATGGCTTACCACCACAAATAGCAAACAAGTATGCCGTACAGGCAACTGTAAAAGCCCTCGCGAAGAATCTAAATAATGATAGAACAAGAATCATCATTGAAGCAGCTACCTTTGATACAATAGACCAAATAACAGAAAAAATTATGAGCACAGATATACACCAATCAAGTGTATCAAATGTCTTACAACTGCGTGGTAGATACCGATGGGGCAGGCAAAGATACCCAAATGGGCGCCTGAATTATAACAATCAAGGATCTCATACATACCGTGGAGATCGTCATTACCAGCAAACTAACAGGGGAAACCCCCGAAGAGTTAATAGACAAAACAATTACCGGCCAAACTCAAATAACAACCACAGTAGAACTAGTAGGCAACATACTAATTCCAGACAGTATGCGGACATGAGGGTTATGAATAGGGTCTCGGGAAACCCCGAGGACCCCCAGATAACACTGGGGGAAGAATAGGACATATCTTGACTTTGAATCTGAACCTCAGTGCTTTTGTTAACCTCTCCCTTACGGGAAGTATACAGGCACTAACATTCTTAATAGATACTGGCGCAGATATCTCCTTATTAAAACATGGGAGTGTTAAAGGACCAATTGATGGTAATATAGTTAATGAATTAAAAGGCATAGGCGAGGGTAGTCAATTCACGATCGGCGTAACTCAAGGTTGGTTGTGCCTCAACAACTTTAAACTAAAACATGAATTTCACGTTGTACCTGATGATTTCTCAATCCCATGCGATGGAGTTTTGGGACTTGACTTCATTAGGGCGCACAATTGTATAATTGACTTCCATTCAAGGGATAACTTCTTGGTAATCTGTCCCATAAATAGCACCATTCAAATGGAAATCCCCATAGTAACAGGTCCGATTCAAGACACTATTGTTATACCACCAAGATCAGAGGTGATACGGAAAATAAAATTACAACAGGGAATAGACGATATATTTATTCCACATCAAACAGTAGAAAAGGAAGTCTTTATCCCAAATACTATTACAAATCTCAATAGCCCGGTGGTATGCGTAATGAATGTATCTAATTCTTCGAAAATAATATCCTTAAAAAATATAAAATATGAGCCTCTGTCTCAATACGAGACTAAAACAATAGACACAACTATAAAAAATTCTAGGTCTAATGAGATTTTAGAAAGACTGATGGTAAATTGCCCGCGAATTGCAAAGAATGACCTTTTGGCTCTGTGTGCCGAATTTACTGACGTGTTTGGGTTGGAAACCGAACCGGTATCTACAAACAATTTTTATAAACAAAAATTGCGTATAGTGGATGAAACACCGATATATATAAAAAACTATAGAATTCCGGAAACACAGAAAGAAGAGATTGAGAGGCAAGTTGATAAGTTAATTAAAGGTGATTTAGTTGAGCCCTCTGTTTCGCCTTATAACAGTCCAGTGTTATTGGTTCCAAAGAAATCTTTGGAAGGTAGCGGTGATAAGAGGTGGCGTCTGGTAATTGATTATCGACAGGTAAACAAAAAACTTTTGTGCGACAAATTTCCTCTCCCAAGAATAGACGATATACTCGATCAGCTTGGAAGAGCTAAATACTTCTCAACATTGGATCTAATGTCTGGATTTCACCAAATCGAATTGGAAGATGGTTCGAGGGATATTACCTCCTTTTCAACACCCAAAGGTTCATTTAGGTTTAAGAGGTTACCTTTTGGACTCAAAATCTCACCTAACTCATTTCAACGAATGATGTCACTAGCATTTGCTGGTTTAAAACTGTCAACTGCATTTTTGTATATGGACGATATTATAGTAATCGGATGCTCTAAAGCTCATATGATTAAAAATTTAAGAGAAGTTTTTCATACTTGCAGAAAGTATAATCTTACATTGCATCCTGATAAATGCAGGTTCTTTTGTCATGAGGTCACATTTTTAGGTCATAAATGTACGTCCCAGGGAATTTTACCGGACAGTAATAAATACGATACTATTAAAAATTATCCTAGGCCTAAGGATGGTAATGAAACTAAACGTTTTGTGGCCTTTGCTAACTACTATAGAAAGTTCATTCCAAATTTCGCACATTTCAGTAAACCATTAACAAATCTAACAAAAAAAAACGCACCATTCCATTGGTCGGATAAATGCGAAGATTCATTTAATTATTTGAAAAACACCCTAATATCTCCACCAATCCTACAGTATCCGGACTTCACAAAAACATTCTACATTACCACAGACGCAAGTAAGTTGGCATGTGGTGCCGTGTTGAGTCAGCAACACGAGGGGACATTGTTGCCCATAGCATATGCATCAAGAACATTCACAAAAGGCGAAAGTAATAAGGCAACTATTGAACAAGAACTTCTGGCCATTCATTGGGCTATTAATCACTTTAGACCTTACGTCTATGGACGAAAATTCATAATTAAAACAGACCACAGACCTCTAACATATTTATTTTCGATGAAAAACCCATCTTCTAAGTTGATGAGAGTGCGTTTGGATCTGCAGGAATACAATTTCGATATAGAATATATTAAGGGGAGAGAAAATTACGCAGCTGACGCATTGTCAAGAATTACCTTTGAAGATATAAAAGCCTGTAATGTAATGATGGTAACAACTAGGTCAAAGCAACAAGTGCAGAAAAGAGAGAAAGATAGAGAACAAGCCCAACCAAAAATTTATGAAAATATATCGGCGCGCCAATTTAGAAAGCTTCCCAATATAATAACCCACATCCAAGGATGTGATGTTAAAAGAGGAAGTAAAATTATATTTAAATTTAAAGCTAATGTTTATGTTATTAATGGAAAAATAGACTTAGGTAAATTTTTCCAAGAGCTTGAGTTGCAAGCCAATAATATTCACATTAAAAAATTGCAAATGAGATTAAATGATAAGATGTTTGAAAAGGTACCTATAAAAGATTTTAAAGAATTGGGCAATAAGTTTTTAAAACACATTAAAATAGCGCTTACACCATCAGTTACAGAAATTACAGATGAAACAGAGAAGCAAGAAATATTAAGAAAATTCCACGAGGACCCCCTGCTAGGTGGCCACCCAGGGATAACTCGAATGATTAACAAAATTAGAAGGTATTTTTATTGGAAAAATATTACTAAATATGTCGCAAAGTATGTAAAGGCCTGTGAAACATGTAAACGGAACAAAACAAATAGGAATATTAAACAACCCCTAATTATAACACCAATGAGACCTTTTGATACAGTAGTGATTGACACGATAGGACCATTACCTATTACCGAACATGGACAACAATACATAATAACAATAGTGTGTGATCTAACAAAATATTTAATAAGCATCCCAGTTCCAAACAAAACTGCTAAAACTGTAGCAAGAGCAATTTTTGAAAATTTATTTCTTATTTATGGACCCGTCCATAAAATTTTAACTGATATGGGTACTGAATTTAAAAATGAAGTACTACAGGAATTATTAAAACTACTTAACATAAACTTAGTAAATTCAACACCATATCATCATGAAACGTTGGGTACAGTTGAACGTTCACATCGAACCTTCAATGAATTTATCAGATCATATGTATCTAAGTCTCTTAATGATTGGGATCAATGGTTACCCTATTTCACTTATTGTTACAACACAACCCCATCAACAACACACAGTTATTGCCCTTTTGAATTGATATTTGGTAAAACTCCAGAAATTTTTTCTTTATTGAATTCAAAAATCATAGAACCTTTATATAATTTTGATGATTATGTTAAAGAAGTTAGATACCGACTCAAAATTGCCAATGAAAATGCAAGATCTGCATTGCAAAACTCAAAACATTTACAAAAACTAAACTATGATAAAAATACAAATGCATTACAAATTAAAATTAATGATCAAGTTTTTATAAAAAATGAGCAAGGTCATAAATTAGAAAACGTTTATAAAGGTCCATATAAGGTAATAAAAGTCGATAACAAAAACAATTGCACTTTACAAATTGATAAAAAGAAAGAAATAATAGTTCATAAAAATAGGCTTAAATTAGCAACTATATAAACATATATGAAAAAAAAAGAAAACTAAATAGTCTAAAGAGAAATACATAGTAACAAGTATGTTAATAAAATAACACAGTAAATAACAAAAAAAACTATAAAATAAGAAAAAAGGTGGAATAATAATAATTTATTTTTAAGATATCAAATTAAACTACAAGAATTTATATAAACAAAATTTTATGAATTAAGCAAAAATATATACATATATATGTATATACATATGCAAATACTCTTATTTTTTATTAATTATTTAAATATTTTTTTGGTAAATAAATATAAATTATAATTATTTCTCTTCAAGAAATGCATATTATATAGCATTTGTATAGAAAGCTCTTATGGCTGCCATCTGATCAATGTTCGCTATAAGACCTTTCTATTTAAGAGGGGTGGTGTTATGAAGGTATAATGTCCAATAAACTTTTAATATAACGTTCCATTTCCAAATTATATCGATATCAAATTACCGTGTGACTCTAAATTATTTCAATATCGTGTGACTTTAAATTATTGCAATACCGTGTGACTTTAAATATATTTTGGCATTCTTTAATTATTGCATTTGCATCTCGTATTACCATTACTTTCATGACACCACATTAATATGTGAGAAATTATTATTAATAAATAATATAAAAAGAAGTTGAATAAAAGATATGGGCAGAGTTGTAAAAACGTTGTCGCGACACAAACACCAAAGATTATTGTGTTTTATTTTCCTCTATGTATATTTCGAACATATTACACAACACTCTAAATGAACAGTTTTTGAATACACCGAATGTGCATCCATCTTCCGACTACTACCATTTCTCCAATAATGTTTCGGACAATACATTTTCTTTTGCGAACGTAACCCAGTATGATGTCTTGTTTAGCATATTATCGATTAAATCCAATGCTGTTGGTGTGGATGAAATAGACAAAATAGGTTTTTGAAGATTCTTATCCCAAAACTTCTTCCATTTATAACTTTTATTTTAACAAAATTTTTACTACCAACTGCTATCCCAAAATTTGGAAATTGGCTTAGGTTATTCCTATTCCTAAATCGAATTCTGATTACTGCCTTTTTTATGTAAAGCTTTTGAAAGGTTGAGGCATAATCAAGTTACACAGTTTCTTGACGTTGAGAATTTGCTTAATGATCGGCAATCGGGCTTTCGTAAAAATAACAGTTGTATTACGGCTCTAGTGATGTTTTTGAAGGCATCAGGCAGCAGGTGGACTGTGGTAACGTGACATTTTTAATTCTTTTAGATCATTCTAGAGCATTTGATACTGTTGACCATAAGGTTTTGAGCATTAAACTTGAACATGTGTTTCGATTTACGTCATCTGCAGTGGCTCTTATACACTCATATTTAGTTGAAAGATATCAATACGTTCAAGCTCCTACATCAAGGTCTAGATGTTTACCATTGAAACGAGGTGTTCCACAGGACTCTATCTTAGGTCCTCTACTTTTTCCTTTATATGTAAATGATCTTCAGGACAAGCCCCAACACTGTAAAATTAGATTATATGCTGATGATATTCAGCTTTACATGAGCTGCAGAAACACTGCTCTCGATGAGTGTGTAAGGACCTTAAACGAAGAGTTACATGTTGTGTACGAGTGGGCTACTGCTAATGGCTTGCAAATTAATCCTGCAAAGTCGAGGGGTTTGATTATCAGGAAAAGATTAATGAGACTGAATTACGATCCCGTTTTAATTTTGAACAGTCAGCCTATAGATATTATACACTCTGCCAAAAATCTTGGTATATATCTTAATGACACTTTAACTTGGTCCAACCACATTAACATAGCGTGTGGTCGCACGATTTCTATGTTAAGGAATCTCTGGCAAACTCATTACTGTACTCCGATGAGAATACTTCTTGCTAAATCGTATTTATTACCAATTTTGCTATATGGCTGTGAACTATTTGGCAGTTGTGATAGTGAGAGTAAGAGAAAACTTAATATTGCTTTTAATAATATTGTAAGATATGTACATGGTCTGCGAAGATTTGAACATATTTCCCCCTATGTCACCTCGTTTTATGGCATGAATTTTGATGACTACTTGAGGGTTCGTATCTTACGGTTCTTGCATAAGATTATATATACACAACAACCTAGACACTTTTATCATCGATTACACTTTTCGACACTTCATAGGGGTAAAAGGCTTCTTACTTTTGGACATCGTACATTGATTTCTAAATATCATTTCTTTATTAATGCTATCAGTCTCTGGAACGCAATTCCATTTAGATTACAAATCATTAGTAACGCACGTCAATTTAGAAAAAATATTGTATGCAATTTTTCTCGTTAAGCTTTAATGTAAATCTATGTATAATAGTTGCAATTTTAATATTATGTTCTTATTGTTTTAGTGTTTGTGATAATCTCGATCTCACTTTGATGCATTCCTTGAAGTTGTAATTAATTACTTTTAAATTCCTATAATAAGTTAGTCAACTTTATAGAATACGAGGGCTGCTATATATATTTCTGGCCTGGCAACACTCAGTGTGCAATCTGACATTTCCATTGGAAAGTTTGTCAGTTTTAAGCATATTCGTACTCAAAACGTTTTGACGTACGACCATTATTTGTGTTGTTTACAGTGACTTGAAAAAATTAATATATATAAAAAAATGGAATTAACTCGTGAACTTTTCGTGCCATCATTTTTCACAACTTTCGACGTGGATTATCACAACAAGAGTACATTGATGAACTTAAATCTTTGTATGGCGATGAAGCACCATCCTATAGCACTGTGAAAAATTGGTATAATGAATTAATTCGTGGCCGAAGCTCGCTCAAAGACGAATTCCGTGAAGGTCGTCCAAAAACGGCTGTTGTGCCAGAGAACATTGATGCCGTGCGTGAACTCATAATGCAAGATCGACATGCGACATACCGAGAGATAGAGACATCCTTGGACATTTCTTCCACCAGCATACATTCGATACTGCATGAACACCTGGCCGTAAAAAAGGTTTATTCTCGTTGGATCCCGCACAATTTGAAAGTCGCTCAAAAAAAGGCTCGTGTCGATTGGTGCAAAGAAATGTTGCAAAAATACGATTGCGGTGCTTCAAAAGACGTTTATAAGATCGTCACAGGTGACGAATCATGGATCTATGCGTATGAGCCCGAAACGAAACAACAATCGACCATGTGGGTCTTCAAAGACGAGCAAAATCCAACGAAAGTTGTTCGTGGAAGAAGCACTTCGAAGCAAATGGCCGCCTGTTTCTTCGGCAAACTGGTCATGTGGCGACTGTTCCGCTTGAGCAACGTAGGACGGTCACTTCTGAGTGGTACACTACAATTTGTTTGCCTGAAGTCATCGGAGAAATCCGTCGCTAGAAGAAGCTGTTGAAGTGTTCCAAAACCATGTTTTAGAGGTGTCTCAATCGGTGTAGAAAAAGTGCTTCCACAACTGGCTTGAAGTGTATAAATCATGCTGGAGAATACTTTGAAAAACAATAAAACCATTTTTGATTATAAATATTCGCATTTTCACCATTAGGCCAGAAATATAAAGAGCAGCCCTCGTATTACTATATATGTCATCAATTTTACATTTCAATTTAGTTAATATTTTGATTTTTATTATTAATCATTTTTTCTGTATCTTCTAATTTTTAAGTTAATTTACATTTTGTCATATGCTCAGTTTCATACTTAATATAAGACTTAGGTCTTGTATATGAAACATATGAATGAAATAAATAAATAAAATAAATTTAATTTAATTTAAACACACATAATAAGTATCAATCTTTGACAAAATTGTTTTTATTTTAAATAAATTATTTTTTTATTTAAGTATTTTATATCATTCTTAAAAACATACATGTTTATCAGAGAGTCTTCTATTAAAATCTTTTCTTGATTATTTTATATACATACATATATTAGTTTGGCAGTTTCGAACAAAAGTAATTTTGTGACAATAAAAAATATTTTTAATTTCCATTTATTTTCGTTTTTATTATTTTATATTAACTTTAACTATTAATGATGTTTAATGTATATTTTATTGCTCTTTATAAATGTACACGAATAACTATTTTTTGACCTATTATTATTTTTTGCGTGTTTTTCTCTCATTGTTGAGAGTTTCTTTTGTGGTTGTTTTGTGCACGCAAAACCTCGCAGACTTTTTGGAAGATGCTTGTTTATATTAAACTTTCAAATCACTTATGCCCGCGTGCTAAATATATATAAAATAAGGCATGATTGAAAGTGAAGGTCAGGTAAAATCGTACAGCGAAGACCAAACAAATATACCACAATTTATTTAGTGAGTTTGATTTGCAAAATCTTAAAACTTATTTTTGTTGTTTAGAAATTTGTGTATATTTGATATGCAATTGCAATCATGCAACAAATATAACTCTTTTTCCCAAAAAAATTAGCACACGCAAATAAGCACGGTCCAGTTGGCGTCACTGTATATTACTTGTATGTGTATTCGCTTTAAAACTTTATTACTTATAAATAAACCGTTAACAAAATTTTGAGAAGTATTTGTAACGTTTGCAGTTCAAAGTTGTTTTTTAGCTGAATTTTGGCTAAGTTTTTACAATTATGAAACAACGATTGAAATTCTTCAACTAGCAATTACAGCCACAAAAAATCTCTCGAAGAAATAGCAAAAATTATTAATCGAACCAGAAGAACAATTTAATAAATCAAGCTAAAAGAAAGAGAATTGCGTTGGTAACAAAGTAAAAATTTCCCTAAAAAAGAAATTAACTACTTCTGATAAGAGGTGGGTTTTATGAAAAGTGAAAGAAAATCGGCAATTTTGACTCTGTAGCGTATTTACATATAAATATATATGCATATAAGATTCACTATGTTGTTATCAATGTGTTTCGGTACTCTTCTATAATTGAGGTTGGTAATATATTAATATGAATGTACGTATTATAATCATGTACCTATGTATGTACACACTAATTTGCATGTTAAGTTACTTCTTAATGACTTATGTATATATATAATATAACGAAATATTTAGCATTCTTTTTATCTATTAGAGTTGTAGTTAGGCACTCATTGATTGATCGTCGATTAAGAAATAACTAAAAACTATGAATATTAGAAACCAATTATGATAATATTAATTCTGAAATTAATTAAAGATATTTAATTATAAGAAATTTCTTTGGAATTTTATTTCCAAACTTTAGTTTGTTACAGGCTCTAAAAATAGAATCAGAAGTTAAAATTTGTCTTAGAAGAAATGAATATCATGGCAGAGTAGCATGTAATGAGCGACTTATTAACGAACGAAATCGAAAGTAGACAATATAGGCATGTGAACTAAAGGCGTAGGTAATTTAGTATTTATAAATGGCCGCATGGATCAATGGAATATTTGGATATAATGAAAGAAATTCTAAAGCCAAGCGCAGAAAAAAAGTGAATTTCCTGGAGTTTTAAGCTGTATGCTGACAATGATCCTAAGCTTGCTGCCCAGAGTATGTCGGCGATCTGCAACTGCCCAAAAGTATTAAAAACGCCTGCACAATCCCCGAATTTCAACATTATTGAACACGTGTGGAACTACTTAGACAGAAAACTTCGAAAACGACCCATTTTAAATTAAAGAAAGCTCTCTAAGAAGAATGGATAAAAATTTTGCCGGACTACTGCAAAAAAAACCTGCCGCATCAATAGCTAAACATTTGCACGTTGCAGAAACCAACCGTGGATTTCCCACAAACTTCTATTGACTTGACTGTTTTTCTGTCCGTAGTAATAAAATGAATTAAATTTTACGTTTGTATCTAAAATATTTTAGTAAATTAACATTATTCCAATAATATATTATTCATTTTTATTAAAAATGATGTATAGCATTTTACTTTTATAATACTGTGCGATTTTAACTGACTTACCTGTAATAAATTTTTCCTCAAAACACGTTTGATTTTTTTTTTGTATAACAAGGACATAAAATTAACTAAAACTTGAGTCCATCTGCAGAGAATTGCCATTAGAAAAACGTACATATTTTACAAACTGCAACTACCGAAAAAAGCTTTCTTGTTCTCTCACAAAAAGGACGTCAAATACTTCAATCTGAAATGAAATTTGTAATTAATTCTATTGATATTATAAGAACACACATATCGAGCCCTAAACGTTAAAAATAGGGTAACCAGCAAAAGCCAAATATTGAAGGAAATGATTTTGTTTTACTTTTTTTCCAATTAGCTCATAATTTTTTTAATGAAAATTTAAACGTAGCCACTGCAAGTTATAGATACATGAGTTTTACGTAATTACTCAGCATAGAAATTTTTTTGCTAACAAGTTAGACTATAATGTGACTGTGTGAATAAAGTTACCCTTCCATGGGAATATAACAGGAGAATTTTTAATTCAAATTTAATTGTAGCCTACAAATGACCTTACTAAGGTCATAGATTAGTTCAACGTTAGTTCTTCTCTTAATAAAGTTTTTTAACAGTAAAAAATAACCTAAAGTTAAAATTTTTATATTTTAATAACCTCATACCAGAGTTCGCATTTGAGAATACATTTGAGCATGCATTGCGCACTCATGCTCATGAGATAAAAGGACACTCACATAATATATGGCATAGTGGACGATTTGCCATTTCGACAAAAAAAAATTATTTTTTGCTAAATCTCTAATTTATTTTTGGCATGGGTTTTATGTAACGACTCGAAGTAAAAATATTTTTTCTTCTTCATTGCGGCATAATGCACTGGTGTACCCTTTTATTAATTTTTAATATCTAGCGATTGCTTACAGTTTTATACAGTAGTGACCACATACGTGCAAAAAAAAAATTGGTGCAAGAATAGTATAATTAAAACTAGACGATGCTTGATTACAGATTGATTAGATGTCAGTTCAGATATTACTAAAATTTGGCGACATTAATCTATTTTAGCCACCAGTAACCCATATCCAAAGAAAAACAAGTAGAAATAAATTTATTAAACAATTACATTATTAAATTCAGCCCTTTAACACTAATATTTACTCTTGCAGGTCGTTCATGGATCGCATGTTCTAGATATCATGTATACAAATATTGAAAACTGCGCTAATAGCCTATGAGCCACCAGATACAGCATTTCTAATTATTTTTGATAAGATAACAAATTTGAGCTTAACTTTGACCGGGGCTGACACGTGAAACTGTGGATCAGTCAACTTTGTCTTTGTCTTTGTGGATCAGTCTTTGGTCAGTCCTCCGTCAATCAAATTTGAAGGTGTAATAATTTTAAATTTCCTTCGAACTGTGGCATACGTCGCACTATTACACTAGTCCGTCAGACACTGGGTCGATTAGCGCCCGTTCAAAAACATAGCGGTTCTTGGTGACAAAAGTTTGAAATTATTGTGGCTGGTTATAAATATCAATATGAGCGATGTAAAAAATATATATACAATGTGTGGCAAACTGTTCAAGCAACCATGATAAATAGTTTTAAAAGTTTAAACATGAATAAAAGTTCTAATTAGGCGGTGACGAAATGAGAAAAGAGATATAGAAAATAAAATGAATAAAATAAATACTTTTGTTTCAAATATACAACCGAACAGATGTGTTTCCAATAATTACGGGTTCATACAATGGCGACGAGGATTTACCATAAACCAAATTTAAATTTGGCTTTAGAAAACGAATTAATAGATTGTGAGTACTTTGATCATTGGGAAAATATATGGTTTGTAAACAGATGTGTTTTTTTTTTTATTTAATTATCTGGAAAACTCCAGAAGTCGTGCTTTGTAAGGCAGACTTATAATAAATATGATTATCTGATAAGTAATTACTATCTGGCGGATGCAAGAAGTCGTTCTTATAAAGCAGACTGGGAAGAAGTTGTAATTATCTGATAAGGAAATCAGAAGCTGCATGCCGTAAAAGAAAATTTTATCAGACAAAAATCAGAGGCCATGCGTTGAATGCAGGTTGAAATATTTAATTTTATTGTAAAGGAATAGTTAATGTTTTCTCTCTCTCAACAGAATCAACATGGCTGAAATAATTAAACCATTTTTGTGCGATTCAATAGATAAGGCATTGGTGCGTATTGAATAGGAGAAGTGCTTTCGATCTCTCCAGATTTATGTAGATGAAGAAATAACTTCACTGGTACAGAAAAGAAATAAGTTACTACATTTTGGTGGATAGCAATTGCAAACTGTGGCTTATTCCTTGCCAGGAGCAATAGTTCCATATAACAAGGACAAGGACAATGACGTATTTTCCATATTAGTTAATAAACTAAATGAATATTTTACCCCGAAAAGGAATTCAGCATTCGAGAGACATTTGTTTCGCGGGATTATTCCTTTGGAAGGTGAAAGTTTTGATAAATTTGTTCGCCGCTTGCGTCAGCAGATAACGAAGTGCTCGTTTGATGAATCAAAGGCCCAGATTGAGGAAATCTGTCTAAAAGACAAAATTATTGATATATGGGCGCCGTTGGAGCTCAAGCGAAAGTTATTAGGAAAATAACACAGTCTTGAGGAAATTTTGGATGCGTGCCGTATAGATGAATAAATTAACAAGCAGACTCAAGCGATGTTGTCTAAGCCAGACGTTGACATAATTAGTAAAATTGAATCCCGAAAACGGCAAACAAAGATATCGGACAAAGGCGAGTGTAATAGATGTGGTCACATCGATCATACTGAACACGAAATGAACTGTCCTGCTCGAAACATAAAGTGCAACAAATGTTCTCGTTTTGGTCATTACGCTCGTAAGTGTCGGACGAATATCAAACGCCAAAATGCGCGAAGTGAAGACACACAGTTTAACGGCGTCGTACTGTAGTTCGAATGGTAGATGATGAAAAATTTCCAAACAGATTGGCAGTTTTTGCAGCAAAGAAATGCTACAATATTTAATATTCGAACACAATCAGCAAATCAGTTCCGGGGTTATGCTTCGGAAGAATTACTTAAAGTTACATGCATCTTTGAGGCTCAAATTTCTGTTAGAAAGAACAGCGAAATAATTGCGACGTTTTACGTCATTGAAAAGGGTCGACAGTCCCTCTAGGACGAGAAACTGAATGTAAGTAGAGTGGAAGAAGTTAAGCCATTTCCAAAGTGGAAGGATGTGCTTATCAAGTTGTCTATCGATCCCAAAGTCGCGCCAGTTCAGCAGCCTGTGCGTCGTGTTCCTGTTGCCTAGAAGAAAAAGTGAAAAGAAAACTAGATGAAACAGTGATTCAAGATATTATTGAACCAGTAGTTGGCCTAAGTTCTTGGATATCACCAATAGTATTAGCTTTTAAAGAAAACGGGGACATTCGGCTGTGTGCGGATATGCACAGGGCAAATGTGGCTATACTACGAGAAAATTATGCATTGCCTACGTTGGACAATTTTATGACCAAATTGAGAGATGCTAAATATTTTTCCCGATTGGATTTGAAAAGTGCATACCATCAATTGGAACTGCACAAAGAAAACAGGGAAATAACGACTTTTATTACTTGCCAAGGCTTATACCGATTTAAACGACTATTGTTCGGAGTTACCTCCGCGCCAGAAATTATTCAAAGAATGCTTGAGAAAATTCTTTCACCATGTTCAAATGTTATGAACTATATTGATGACATTATAATTTTCGGAAGTACGGAAAACGAACATGACAAGTATGTACTGGTATGTATCTGGTATACTTCGGGATAATAATGTATATTTGAATGATGAGAAATGCGTATGGAAGACACAGAAAATTAAGTTTCTGGGTCATATACTTTCTAACCAGGGCATTGAAGCCTATCCGGAAAAAGTGAAGGTAATATTGCCATTTAGAGATCCTAGAAATAAAGAAGAAATACGAAGTTTCCTAGGACTGGTCACTTATGTTGGCAAATTTATTCCCGACTTGGCAAATCGCACCGAACCATTAAGATGTTTAGTCAAAAAAGATAGCAAGTTCGTTTGGGGGGAGGAGCAAAAGTCGGCATTCGAGAACCTAAAAATTCAGCTAACTAAAATAGCGAATTTACTTATTTCGACCCAAAACGTAAGACTCGTTTGATTGCTGATGCCAGCCCTGTTGCCTTGGGGGCAGGTTTGTTGCAGTTTGGTCAAGATAATGAGGTGCTTATTGTATCATTTCCAGCAAAAGCCTATCCGATGTAGAAAAGAGGTACTCTCAAACAAAAAAAGAAAGTCTTTCATTGGTATGGGCAGTTGAAAAGTTTTACTTTTTTTTAGCAGGTCTAAAGTTTGAACTGGTAACAGACCATAAGCCGCTGGAAGCAATTTTTAAGCCTACTTCAAAACCACCAGCTCGAATTGATAGACGGCTTTTACGTCTACAATCCTTTAAATTTAAGGTCATCTACAGACCAGATGACTGTTTTGATTTTATGGGCGAACAGAGTATTTGTCACGTCGCAATAAGCAGTAGCTCGTTTGATTTCAGAAATTGCTAAAAAAAGCATTCAAGATGAGGAGATAGTCGATGCAATTACATGCTTCAGCAGCGGTTCGTGGAGCTCAGCCTCAACGAATAGTTTTTATCCGTTGGCAGTATTCTTCTGCGAGGGAATCGGCTTGTGATTCCGAGATCTCTTCGAACGAGGGTGCTCGAACTGGCTTACGAGGGTCATCCGGGAGAGTCTGCCTTGAAGCGTAGGTTGAGATTAAAACTATGGTGGCCTCTAATAGACCGCGAAGCAGAAAATTTTGTTCAAGCCTGCATAGATTGTCTTTTAGTATCGCAGGCATCAAAGCCAACTCCTATGGAAAGACACCCTTTTCCGACTGGGCCCTGGATCACATTAGCAACAGACCTTTTAGGGCCACTACCAAATGGCCAATATGTCATAGTTTTTATTGATTACTATTCGATTTCCTCACAATCAGTTATCGATGAGATGAACGAAAAATTCTGCAGATTAGGATTTCCGAAGAACTTGAGGACTGATAATGGACGACAATATATAAGTGCTGAGTTTAATCGGTACTGCAAAACAAATGGTATCAAGCAAATTGTTTGCAGTTATAATAAATAATTTGAATTTAAAGGATTTGTGCTTGTTATAAAAAAACCACCCCCCCCTGGTCGACAATTTCCTACCTCACTTTATGTTCAAGGAATTAAATAGCCATTCCTTGCTGTTATTTGTACGAAGGTATTGGGGATATTAAAAATAATGTGTGGTTAACTGGAAGCTTTCATAATTCATTTCTTAATATACTTACATAAATACAGAAAAAATAAGACAAGAATTAATTTAGATAATTTGTAAAGAAAAATGTAATATAGTTAGAAACATTTGTTTAAGCATTAAGTTTCCTACATATCGAATTTAGCTGGAGGTACCCTCTATAACTTACAAAATAATAAAACAAAATTATAATCAATGTCTATCTTCTACTTTGTAAATAAGATTATTTCAAATTGGTGTTTATGAGAAAACTTACAGGAGTAAAGTTAATAACACACATATGTGAGCTCTTAGTCCCTTTAAGTATATTAATTAAAGAATCAATTTCGATTTAAATTAATTTTTGGTGAAATAAATGCAGTAAAATATTTTTAATAATTATGAACGCATTCATATTTTAATTCCATTCATAATTTCTACAAGTTAATGAATTATATTTTCTAATTAATAGGTAGTTAAAAAAACTTAAATCTAAATCATTCTAAGAAAAATTTGTCATCAAACACATTTCAAAGTTGTTTTATTTATATTTTTATTAAAATGTTGGTAATTTATAATTTTCGTACCAATTGTTTCCTTGAAATTGAATATGCAAATATTCCAAAAATATATATTGAAGGTTTTTTCTACTAACACCACTATGTAACAATGCAAATTAGATCTTTTGGTTTAGTTTTTTTTTTTTTTTAATAAAACTTTATTTTTTTCATTTTCTTAACTACAGCTTAGCTTAAGAATCTACTAAAGACTAACTTTTGCAATTGCAATCATCATAATTAAACACTCATAATTGTTTACCCGAATTATGCACATACAGCACTTTGGTGGGAAAAATTTATGAAACTTAATAGTTGTTCTAGACATGTCGTCAGCATAAATGATGTGAAAAATATGAATTTACTTTTATTAAAGAATAACAAAAATGAGACATATGACACACCTTAACTCCCCCCTCTGTAAAATCAATCGTCCCGATTATTTAAAGAACTGGCAAGCCATTAACACTGCGAAATTCTGGCTTTATTTCTAATTTATAAATTTTTTCAGGAATTGATTCCTTTGGATCATTTGATCCTCTTGGTTCTGTGCTTAGAACATTCGTAATTTTTACTTCAGGACTTAAAGTTCTTTTAAACTTAAAGATCAGCAAAATCATGCTGGAATACAAAATTAAGAAAATGATTGATTTTTTTTTTTTTAAAGAGCTAATTTGTTCAATGTTATTTATTTGAAGATCCTTTATCATTTCTAGCGATAGAAATTCTTCGACTTGTGTTTTATTGCCCGAAAACTGTAATACAGCTGGTAGTGGTTTAAAAAAGGGAAGTTCCTTTGAAACATAGGTCTCATTTTCTATTTGTATTGTATCATTATGAAACTGTATCAAATAAGTGCCCGATAATTCAAAAGGGTTTGATTCTGCAATTCCCACGAGCCCTTTAAATTGATTTAAAAGAATTGTTCCTGGATAGATTTCTTCCACAGATGGAACATGTTGATTGTTTTCAATAGAATTTAAATTTAATAATTTACTTTTGCGACAAATGCTTAAATCATTAATTTGTTGACATTTTTCTCTTATTTCATATATATCATTCTTACATCTAATGTAGTTTTTAGTATTTAATTTTATAATTTTAGTATTCTTCTTTACAGCTTCATTTAACAATTTTTCACGGCTGCCAAACTTACAATATATATTATTGCGGCATTGTTTGTAGCCACTCTGATGTCGGCAAAACCTAATGCTTCCTCTAAACTATTGTAAGGAAATCTCTTAGAGTCCAAAAATATTCTACCTTCATCCATTTCCTTTTCTGATTATAGAAAGGAGTTTACTGCGCCTACCTTTGCCCATTGCAAGGCGTATTCTATATTGGTGATTTCTTCTTTAATAATTTTGATTTTACTTGCTATAGTCTCTTCTATGGTCCTTCTAGTTTCTTCTAAGGATTGAAATGTCTTTAAAATTTCGTTTGTGGTTTTAGTTAATGTGTTAATTTTGTCAATAGCGTCTTTTTTAATGACTCTCTGAAGTTTATTATTGGTTAACAATCCGTTTATTTTGTCTACAACTATTTGATGGTCTTCATGGTCTGGAGTACCCGTTATCCACTTCCATTCTGTTCCTATTAAATTTATTGACCGTTTTCCTCTAGGTTTTAGTCTCTTCAGATGGTTCTCTATTTGTTGTATGTCATGCAGTAAAAATGGAAGCGCTGAACTATTTCTAAATATTTTAGTCTGAATTTCTGAAGAAAGACACTGACAGTCTCTTCATATTTGGCTATGTCCAATGTATGAATTATCTTAAAGTTTCCGTTTTGTAGGCGAGCCTGCCTGGATTGGTATTAATTGAGAGCCAGTATAGTTTAATATTTGGACTTCTGGTTTGCAAATCCGAAATATTGCCAGAAATACTATCAGTAGTTTGGTCATGCCCTAAAAAAAACAAAATTCAGTTTTTAATATTAGTTTTATGAATTATTCTGTTCCGTGAATGTATTTTTACTTTGTCTCCTAAGTCTTCCTTAACCTTTTGCCTTTTATACTGAGGTGCGAGTTTATTTCTCTGTCCAATAACTTTTTCGTAAATTATATCGTCCGGTTGATAAGTCTTTGCAGTTATGCCTCTACTTTTTTGCAGCATCTTTTCTTGTGCCTTTTTTAAATTGTCTACTAAGTTTTCGTGTGGAATTCTATTGAAAAAAACATCAAATGGTTTTTCACCAGTCACTGAATGAATTGATTGATTATATAGCTGACTTGCTCTAGAAAAACACTCAGAATCATCCAGTACATGATTTTCGTTTTTTACACATCTCGCCAATTCCACCAGAGTAGAGTGAACCCTTTCCACCTGCCCGTTTGTAGAACTATGTCTGGGCGTACAGTAGTATAGTTCTATCCTCAGCCTTTGCATTAATGATTTAAATTGAGCAGTAGTAAAACCTGGCTATTTTCCAGGATGTTTTTTTTGCCCTTAGAAAGGTTTGCAAAACATTCATTACTTTTTCGCCTAAATTCAGTTTGTCATCAATTTGTCTTATGACTAAAAATTTTGAATATGAATCTATACATGTAATAAATTTCAGGTTTTGGGCATAACAAATGTCCAAGTTAAGGTACTCACCCTCCCTTTCAGGAATAGGAGTCTCTCCTATTTTGGTTCTTTGTGGGTGCCTGTTATATTTTGCGTTATTACAAATTTCACAATGTTTTATATACTGCTTAAAATGGTCTGCCATTTTTAGCCAATAATATTGAGCTCTGGTGTGAACCTGCTCTATAATAACCCTTTGGTCATCACTATTTGTAAGGTCGGCTGCAAATATTTGTGTATAAACAAATTTATTGGAAAATACTCTTTTTACCGTCTCCTTGAAATCGTACAAGTCCTCCAGGGTACAATATATTGCTGTTACTAACCTTGGCTGCAAAAACTCTTTTAATATTGTCAGAAGATTTTCTCTGGAATCATATTCATTTATATGACGAGTCCGACCAAAGTTAGTGGTTGACTCGTGAATGGTAAAATCATTTTTCGATAATAATATTTGTTGCTTAAATTTATTCAATGGTTTTTTTTTTGTTTCGGGTATTAAATAGTTATCACTACTTTCAGCAAAATGCTGTGTTTCCGTGACTGATGAGTTGTCAGAAAGATTCTTTAAAGTTGCCTATATAGAGCATCTGCCACGACATTAGTTACTCCTGGCTTGTATATTATTTTTGAGGAAAACTCTTCAATAAAAGATCGCCATCTTTTAATCTTGTGGTTTGGATTGCGCGTTGAAATAGTAAAAGACAGTGGCTGGTGGTGAGTGTAAATTTCCAGATCTTTAACACCGTACAGGTAATTTCTTAATGTTTTTAACGACCATACAATAGCGTATAGCTCTTTCTCGTTAGTACCATAATTTTGTTCTGTCGTGTTTAATGTATTTGAAATGAAAGTAATTGGCTTACCTTCTTGTGTTAACACTCCTCCTACTGCCACATTAGAGGCATCTGTGGTGAGCAAAAATTTTTTGGAAAAATCGGGTTGTACAAGTTCAACCTGATTTATTAGAAGATTTTTTAGCCTTTCAAAAGCCTCGATCGCTTTATTGTCTAATTCGATTTCAGTTTTCTTTGACATATTCTGGGAAACTCTTCCATTTTCTTCAGCTAAATATTTTGTTAATGGTTTTGCAATCGATGCATAACCTGATATGAATTTTCTTTAGTATCCTACCATTCCTAAAAAACTTCTTAATTGCCTAAGTGTTACTGGTTTGGGAAAATTTAGAATTGTTTCTATTTTTTTTGGATCCGTTTTAATAACGTTATGCGCCACTATATAGCCCAAAAATTCGACTTCCTGTTGAAAAAATTTGGATTTGTCCAAAGATATTTTCATTTTCGCGTTTCTCAGTGTTTTAATTACAATTTGCAGGTGCTCAACATGGGCTTCTTAGCTTTCTGAGAAAACAATAATGTCATCTATATATACGTGACATATCTTTCCTACAAATTTCCGCAAAATATTATCCATGGCTCTCTGGAAAATTCCAGGATCATTTTTTAAGCCAAACGGCATCCTTACAAACTCATATTTTCCGTTATTCACTGAGAACGCCGTTTTCTCAATGTCTTCTGGCTTCATTAAAATTTGGTGAAAGCCTGATTCGAGGTCTAGTGTTGAGAAGTATTTTGTTCTTCCCAAATTCGAAAGGATTACATTACAGTCTGGTATCGGATACTTATCCGTAACTTTTTGTTCATTTAGTTTTTTATAATCGACTACCATCCGCATTTTCTGAGTCCCATCTTCATTTGCGCCTTTCTTTGGCACTACTCAAATTGGTGAATTGTATGGACTTTTACTCTCACGGTTAAATTCATTATTCAATAATTTATTTATTTCTTTATTTATAAAAGCATTTGCGGATAAAGGATAGGGGTACTGTTTACTCCATATTGGAGTTTCAACAATTGTTCTAATTTCCGCTTTTACATCCGTTCGAAACGGTATGGTGTGTATGCCACCATGTGTTCTTTTTATGTCATTCACTATATTATTGTTAATGAAGGTTTCTTTCGTTTCTACCTGATTTAATTCTACATAAATTTTCTCTTCTTTTCCTCTGTATGCTATTGTTTCTTTTTCTAAGTTTATTGCTACATTTGCCTTTTTATGCAAATTTATTCCTATCAATATTTCATATTCCATGTTGTCTATTTCATAAAAACGTGCCCTAGTACCCAGTAATATTGTTTCATAATAATGGGTTATAATTGAGAAGCCGTGAATAGTTTTTACTCGCTTCCCTATATCTAATTTTTGTCTATTAGGTAATATATTCTTTTTACAGTAGCAATTGGTTGCTCCTGTGTCAATTAAAATTTTAACTTTACTTCCATGTACTTTAGTTCGGTAGAAGAAGGGCAATCTGTTCCTTCCTCTAAAAAGCATTCTCTGCAATATTATTAATTCTTTGAATTTTATGCCGTTGTTGTGTGCTTTGTTGCGCTCCCTTAGGCAATTCGCGCCTAACGGCTGGGTTGTAACCAAATGATTTCCTTTGATTACCATAGAAAGGACGAGCAAAATATCGATTTGAATTTTACTGGAAATTGTTAAATGGTCTTTGCTGTGTATTTAAGGAAGAGTCGACTTCCATTGGTTGCGGAGCTGGACGACGATTGTGTTCAGCTCCTTGGCGGAAATTATTATGACCTCTTGGAGATGTGTTTTGAGCTAGTCCCAGAATATTTTGATTGCGATCGAATTGCAGAGGAAATGTCGCACGAAGATTGTTTGATTCCAATTCCTGCGCTTTGTCTAACGCATTAGGCAAGTCAGTGGGCGAAAGAGAGAAGAGAATATTTGAAAGCGGTGAATTCAACCTTGTTATAAAAACACGAAGGACATATTGCCTATTTTTATTATTCAATACATTCGTTAATTTTGAATTTGTTCCGTGAGTCATAATGGTTTTGTTAATCAGTGCCGTTAGCCCCTGATTTACTTTATTGTAATATTCTAGGATAGTGGAATGTCCTTGCCTCATGACACTTAATTCTTGGTCGATGATATAAACAGGATGCTTATCAGCATAAGCAAAGTCCAGTCTGCTTATTATAGCATCGAAGTTTAACACTGTTCCATGGTTGGTCAACAAATTGTTAGAGTCTTCAATAATTTTGTTTCGTAGTATCGTCAGGGCACCATAATATTTCCGACTATTCCTAACGTAAAGTCGCATTGAATTATCGGCCGCTTCGCGCCAACTAACGTCTTTTCCGTCGAAGGTCGGCAAAGATTTGATTACATCCAGGGTTTCCTCACACCGGATGGAATTGTCAATAGTTTGTGTCCTATATTCTGTCACTGCATTTGTGTTCGTTAGATGTCCGAGTGTTACAGCTAGTTAATTTTTTTTGCTTGTAACGGCCTCTATCTGTACCCTAATCTGCTCGGATGTACTCATCTTACTATCGGTTTTTAACATCCTAAACGACTCAATAAGTTTGTCTATTTCTTTTATAGGATCCAGTTTGCCGCCAGATCCACAAATATGATATTCTTAGCAAAAATTTATTTAATACCAAGAAGTTTCATTTCATTTCAATTTAATTTTAATGAAATATATTTTAAAGTATTTTTAAGACAATTTCTACGATTTTACTTAATAAAAACAAGGAACTTATTAATTATTTACTACTAACAATATAATAAACTGGATGATAAAGTTGTTTTCCCGTGTTGTTCTGTTCGTATTTGCCTTTTTTATTCAGTTGTAGTTGTTGATATTTATTTTCAGCTCGTGTTTTGGAAATAAACACTTCTTCCTTCTCATTTACTGATATTCGGAAAACAAGCAGGATAAAAATTTTATAAATTTCACTTTGACGTCTCTTAATGTTCTTGTTCTGCACATTTTTTAATTTTTGTAATTGATTGTTAGTTTTTTTATTAAAAACAATTTCTATATGTTTCACTTATAGCTTTTTTATCTTTATTTTTAGAACAGTATTTAGTTTCTTAGTCAAACTTTTTTTTAAGCTTAATTTGTAGCTTGGTTCTTCTATGAAAACAACGTTATTATTTTTCATAAAATATATATGATGTTTGAATTTATTTATCATTTAAAAGTTTCTTTTTGCAGAGTTTTTTTGCATTAAAGACACTCTTGCTATGTTTTACTTATAGCTTTTCAATCTTTAGTTTTATAATAGTATTAAGTTTTTTTAGTCAAACTTTTTTCTAAACTTAATATATTTGTTGCTTAAAATTATTTTGTTACACTGCTTATTTAGTAGTTTATTTTTTTTCTCCTGCGATACTTATAATGTGTTTCGTATAGCTTTCACCACCGAATCCTTAATTTTACTTTTCAGGATATTTTTTCGAAAGGAGTGCGCCACGTTGGGCGCCAATTAAATCTTATGGTTTAGTTTTTTTTTTAAATAAGACTTTATTTTTTCATTTTCTTAACTACAGCTTAGCTCAAGAATCTACTAAAGACTAACTTTTGCAATTGCAATCATCATAATTAAACACTCATAATTGTTTACCCGAATTATGCAAATACAGCACTTTGGTGGGAAAACAATTTATGAAACTTAATAGTTGTTTATTTTTCTAGACATGTCGTCAGCATAAATGATGTGAAAAATATGAATTTACTTTTATTAAAGAATAACAAAAATAAGACATATGAGACACCTTAACTTGCATGTATGTAACATATTTGTCGCTAATTTGTTCAACATAAAATTCTATACGAACGCTTAGTTTCCACTCTGTTTAACCACCCTATTCAGATTATCCAGTCACATGTCAGTTTTGTTACGATACTAAAAAAACATAACTACGTCTGCTAAACGCACACGAACTGGCTTTTCAGTTGCGTACTGTTAACTTGCAAACTCAAAACTCAGTCGCTGTGTGTTCGTTTTGCTGCTGAAATAGTAGACTGAATTCAGTTGGTTTTTAGTTGTGTGTGTGCTCAGTTCAACTATTTTCAGTTGGCTTAAAATAGAAAACTGAGTTCAGTTGCTTATTTTCGGCATGTAACTGAAAAAAGTTGAACTGGTTAGTAAAACGTGACTGCTAATAGCAGTTTTTCGAAACATTGGTTATATGTCTGATTACGATATATATCTTGTAAAATAAACAAAACGTTTAAAAATTTAAATTACTTTGCTGTAATAAACAAATACTTTGATATCGAGAAGTTTAGGGAATGTTTTCTAAATAACCTAATTGGGCAGACAGGTAATCAATCCATATCTGGATACTTCAAATTTAATAGAAATTAAAAAAAAATGCAAATTCGCATATCGCGAATTAATCAACAATTATTATCATAGGAATATTTCCTGCCTTCAACATTATCCAAAAAAGTGTTGGAGTTTTTAAATTCTACCTCAGGAAGACACGTTAGGAATGAAATTTTTCTGAAGGATTCTAATAAACAAATTATAACAAGTGATGTGGCAAAATGAGTGGAACTCAATAAATATTTTTTTTTAAATTAATTATTCCTGCAATCGGCTTTGCTCTATTGTGTATAACTTCTGTGAGTTTCGCTTTAATTACATACAGTTGCAGATATTTTTGAAACAATCTCAAATCTTCCTGAAAGTAAGAGTGCTGGACATGATGAACTGTCACCAAGAATTTTTACTGAGTTTAAAAACGAAATATCGCTTCAACTAGTTAACGTAATAAATATAATATTTGTTACTGGGGAATATCCTAATATTTTAAAAATTGCAAAAATAGTAACTATACCTAAAGATACTAAAGCGAACAAAACCCATATTAATAGGCCTATTGCTCTGTTACCAGTGGTTGTTCTAAAAGAACTTTTAGCGTTTTAGAACATAATAAAATACTCTATAATGGCCAATATGGATTTAGAAGAGGTAGTGGAACTGAAAACGTTATGGCAAACGTAGTTAACTTTATTTGTAAAGGTATGGATAACGGCCTTACGGATGTAGCTGCTATCTTTTATAACTTTACAAAGGCCTTTGAACTTGTAGATCATGGAGCTAAAAGATATAAAAAGCTACCTAACGGATAGAAATCAATTTGTTGAGTTTAACAACAAAAAAAGTTTCTTTGGAAACTTGAAGCATAGAGTTCCTCAAGGCAGTGTACTAAGTCCTTTACTTTTCTCACTTTACATAAATGAACATTGAACTCACTGGAAGAATTTTTTGTATGCGGATGATATTGGTTTGTTTTACCCCTTTAAAAATGAAACAGTTCTTAAGGTTTACATGCAAAGAAATTCTGCTCTAATATTTAAGTATGCAAGATTAAACAAATTCATCATTAATCCTTTAAAAACTAAATAATTAGATTTAAACCATACAGCTTTTCTGATTCTGGAAATTTCATTATATTTGTTGATGGAGAAGAAATCTTTGAATCTGAATCCATTAAGTAATTGAGTATTCGTCTGCAAAGTAATTTATCTTGGAACCTACATATATAAGAATTAAAATATAAAATAATACCTGCAACAGCATTATTGTTTAAATTTAAACACAAATTTAATGAAAAAACAAAACTGATACTTTATCAAGTATTATGCTATAAACATAATCATGTCCACCGACCATCGACTACAAGATGTCAAAAATAGAATACATGCGTGCTTATGAAAATAAATCTTTTAGCAGCTACACGACTACCGACTACACGGCTACTTTTGTAGCCCGTAGCCAACTTAGGCTAATTTCTATTTTTCTTGGCTACAAAAACCAGATTAGTGGTGCCAATACAATAAATGCATGAAATGGTGTTTTTAAAAACGCAATACATTAAATATCGCTATTAAAAACGCGAAAAACTTTTATAGTGGCACCATTGAAAAATAATAATCATCTGTTAATTTGTTTACATTTTTCATCAGTTTATTACTTTATCTCGAAGGGGGAACATCTGCGCGCGAGCAGATTTTTTTAAAAAAAGTGGAGTTATAATTGAAGTCGCAACGCGCACAGTTTTTATTCAACAGGATTTTCCACTTCCTATACGAAGGTATAGGTTGATGTGCAGTTCCTGGAGAGACTAGTAATATCAAAATACTTGTGGGATACCCTGGCGCTGTAGTTATATACCCCTGCCATTATTAAATTAAGAATTAAAAAAAAAATACATTTTTCATTTACTTTTTGTTTGTGAAATTTTCCATTTAGTTCTTTTTTCATAAATTTCTAATTTGTTTCATTTATATTTATTTTTTGGGTTTTTTATTGAAATTGGTAAGTACTCGTATATAATAGTAATTTTTACTGTTTATATACATTTATTATATTGTTTAATGTAAATTTTTAGTTCAATTTACATGCAAATATGGATGTGGACACTTCATACACTGAAGTCTTTGTTTCCACTATTTTAGCAATAGTATTTATAAAGTTAATTGAATTTTCTTGAGACATTTAAAATTTTTTTTTACACAAATTCACTTAAAAAAATCAAGTTTGTTTTGTTTTGGTTAACTTAAATACATACATGTATGTCAAAACAGATGTTTATTTTTTGTAGTTAGTGGTCGATGGTCGTTAAAAGAATTAAGTAGCTGGCAACTTGGCTATTTTTGTAGCCAGCTACTTTTGTAGTCGGTAGTCGATGGTCGGTAGCCTTTGGTTGTGTTTATAGCATTAATCCAAAGTCATATTACTTAGTGGCTGTAAAAATGGCGTTGATTTGCGAGCTTTGCGAGGGGTTCAAAATAAAGCACTGAAAACTGTTTTCAACTTTCCATTCAGACATTCTAAGTTATGTTTGAGATATTGCAAAACAAATTTTGCCTATTAATGGTCTGTATAAATTATAACTTCTTTTTTTTTGTATTCAAATCACTGCATAACATTGGACATGCAACAATAAAGTTTGAAAGTACCGAAATAGTTAACACAAGAAATCGTTCAAACGTAAGAACAACAAGATGTAGATATAAAACCACAAAACAAAGAGTGGAATATGCTGGAAGTATGCTGTTTAACAGTTTACCTCAAGGATTAAGAAACATCAATATAATTTCCAATTTTAAAATTATTATTGAAGAATTTTTGTTAATAAATATTGAAACACTATTGATTTAACTCTTTTTTAATTTCGGATTTGCAATTTTTATTTCTTATATGTTCGTAGTATAAAATTCTTATCACATTTTTATTTATAAGATTTTGTTTTTGTTTTATTATTATTATTAATTCTTGTTTTTTTAACTTTCTATTATATGTATATTAATTACGAGTTTTGGTGAACACACGTAACATACAAGTTATTATTTTTCCTTTTGGAAAAATTAAAAAAACATTTTTCGAGTTTTTTCCAGCCAATTAATTGACCATCTTTATTGAATAAAAATTATTAATTAATTAAAATATTACAATTTGCTATATTTATAACTTAATTATTTAACCTAGATCTAAAATATTAATTCTTTTGAATTATTATTTGCTGCTGATGCAGTTTAATATAATTAAATTATTTTATTACTTATTAAAAGAAAAAAAGAAAAGGTTATTTGCTTTTGGCTTAAAAATATTAATTCTTTTGAATTATTATTTGCTGCTGATGCAGTTTAATATTATTAAATTAGTTTATTACTTACTAAAAGAAGAAAAGAAAAGGTCATTTGCCTTTGGCTTAAAAATATTAATTTCCGGGTTTTTATTTTACTGCTGATGCAGCTTAAATTGTTAATTGTTTATTTTGCTAGAGCATATAAAATAATAATTAGTTCATTAAGAGTTTTATCTGAAATATCTTTTGGAACATGGTCTGACTTTTGTGTATTTTCAATATTATTTTCATTTGTATGTTTGTTGTTTGAGATGTTATGAAATATTATTTTTTTCTTTGTTTTACAAATGAGTTTGGATAAGGTTATAGTTGATGGTAATACAATAAGAATGATAACAGCTAATGATTTGTTAATGATTGCTTCAGTCTCTAAGAATTCAATTTTATTTGTATTATTTAAATGAAACTGTTTTAATTTCTCTAAGGAAAGCATTTCAATGTATTGTTTTTCTAGTGGGGATTGTTGCACTATTTGTGGTGAAGCTGATATCATTGGAGATTCCATATTGCGAATGATTTTATTATTAATGATAATGGATTCATTATAAAAGTTTACTAAGCATGTTCCATTTATTGATTTGTTATTTAATGTTCCATGGAAATCATTTAATATTATTGAACCTTGTTTTAATTCTTCTACCGTTGGGGTATGAAAGGCATCGGAAATGTCGCAATGTGGACGAGATCCATTTAGAAAAGGTGGGATGCAGGTAGAGTTAGTAATGTCTTTTAAATCGTTTCTTTTGCAAATTGTGACAGTATTGATTATAGCACAATTTTTCTTAATAGCTAACACTTTTTCTTTATATTTAAGAATTTCCTTAAAATCTATGTTTATAATTTTATTATCATTTTTTATAGGTTTTATTAAATTTTTTTATAAATTTCTTCAGATGTAAGTGGAATCTGTATAACATATAACAAAATTGAATCTTTATATAAAACTTTTACATCAGCAAATTCTAGTGCTTCTTCTGTTGATACAAATGGAAATTTTTCCTTATTTAGAGTTTCAATAACAATATTTATTTCTTTTTTGTTTAATATAACGGAGTTAATTATATTATTTTTCGCCCATTGGATGGTATATTTAATATTTTGTAATTCTTCTTTAACTAATCTTGATCTAGTTTGCATACTTATAATGACAGTATTGCTAATTGAATTTTCGTTTCTTATTACTTTATTAATTATATTTGTGTATTCCGTAAATTTATTTATCCTTTTACTAAAACTCTCGTTTATTATTACTTGTTTATTATTATTGGAATTAAGTTCATTAATGTTTCCTTTAAGCAATTCGAAATCGTCATGGTCGGGAGAACCAGCGATATATTTCCATGCGGTTCCGATTAAGTTTATGGATCATTTCTTTCTCGTTTCTTCGATTAGTTGTAGTGATTCTAACATTTCTGTAGATTGTATTAATTCTTGTTTTAACGATGGTATAAACATACTTTCTGAGTGATCAAAAAAGCTTTGGTACTCGTTTAAATTTATTATATGTACAATTTTTAAAGTACCGTCTTGTATTTTCGCGTCTCCTTCTAGTAGTGTTATAATGTGGGAAAGTGTATAATTAAGGATTTGAAATCCGGCATTGGAGGGGGATAGGATATTTAGGATGAGCAATCTGAAAGAAATTGATTTATTAAATTTAACTTTTAATGTTACTTTTGTGGATAGTTTTATTAAATTCAGTAGTTACATATGTTCCTTTATCTTCTTTAACTATTTCTTTTTTGGATCTAGGGGTTAACTTAGTTCCTAATGTTGTGTTTATTTTGGAAAAAATTATTTCTCCTGGGGCGTAAGTTTTTATTTCTTGTCTATTTTTATTACGATATCGAATGTCAATTTCCTGTTTCTGTTTTAACTTTTCTATGTTTATTACTCTATCGTTTTCAAGCTGAGTAGGGTCTGTGCTAACTCTTCGACCGAAAAATAATTCAATTGGTTTTTTTTCTGTTGTACTATGTATTGAGCAATTATATTTATATACGGAAATTTCGAGTAAATCTTTAAAGTTGTTATAAATGTTTTCTATTTTTGTATATCGCATGATTTCGGACAACGTAGAATGGAATCTTTCTACTTGACCATTAACATTGCTTGAGTAAGGTGGCACAGTAAATATTTCTATATTTAATTGATCTTTTAGCATGAAAGTAATGGTTGAAGAATTAAAAGATTTTTCATTGTCCATAACTATAGACTTAGGAACTCCGAATGCAAATACTAGTTCACGAAGTGGTTACCGTATATCTTCTGTTGCCTTGGAATTTATCACTTTTACCTGTGCATACTTGGAAAATTTTTCGATCGCCGTTAATACCAAATTGTTTCCGGTTTTATAAATGTCTATATGGATCATTTCGCCAGGATATTTCGGAACAGGTGTTTCCTTTAATGCTGGTTTCATGGGGTGTCTATCATATTTGTTTTCTTTACATGTAATGCACTGTTTTACTATTGTTTTTATTTTTTTGGACATGGCTGGAAAGTAATATTTTTCTAAAATTTGTTGTTTATTTTCTTTACTATTTCGGTGTGCTCTGTTGTGTATATCTATGATTATTTTATTTTGCTCTTCCTCGTTTTTTACATCGTCTACCTGGAATCTAGTGAATCGAATACGATACTTATTAAAGTGTTGTGGATAAATTTCTTGTATTTTTCCCATGATTCTTTCTGAAGTTTTGAATGCATTGTTAATTGAGGGGTAAAGATATTTCTTTAGAATGTTTATAAGTTTGCTTTGAGTAAATTCTGGTTCAAATATGTGGTGACGGTGGTAATGGGGAAAAATAATTTCGAATTTATATTGGGATGTAAGATGTGTGTAAAGAATAATTTGATTTTTAAAACAGTTTATTGGTGTATCGACGCTTATTATGAGGTTCTGTCCTGAACTATCGTCGCTAGGAGTTGCTACTGAAAGTGTATTTAACTGTGTTACGGTGGGAATTCTTGACAGGGCATCTGCTACTACATTAGTTTTTCCTGGTTTGTAATGAAGTTCATAGTTATACTCTTCCAATATTGCTTTCCAACGTTTCATTTTACTATTGTTATTTTTATTGCTAAGAGCATTGGTAAGCGGCTGGTGATCAGTAAATATTTTTACTTTTGCAGAACCGTACAGATAATTTCGGAGAGAGTTTAAAGGCCAAATAATTGCGAGCATTTCTTTCTCGTTTGTCGCATAATGTTCTTCTGTTTTACTTAATGTACGAGATGTGAACGCAATTGGCTTGTTATTTTGCGACAGAACTGCACCTAGGGCGAAATTTGAAGCATCTGTTGTGAGTTCTAGTTCTTTGTTGTAATCTGGATAAGCTAATATGATATCTTGGGAAACCAGAGTGTTTTTCAATTTTCCAAAAGCTTCGACTGCTTCATCATTTAGTGTTATGTGTTTTTGAGATGAGTTGTTTTTTGAAAGACGACCTCCTCCCCCTCTTAA
Organism: Gymnosoma rotundatum; assembly: GCA_916610165.2. Taxonomy (NCBI): domain Eukaryota; kingdom Metazoa; phylum Arthropoda; class Insecta; order Diptera; family Tachinidae; genus Gymnosoma; species Gymnosoma rotundatum. Next base: position 60,925,120 of record OU744337.1, read on the forward strand.
AATTTGCGTTAGGGGTTTTGCTACTTTAGCATAATCTTTCACAAATCTGCGGTAATAACCAGATAATCCCAGAAAGGATTGTAGTTCTTTTATGGTTCTTGGTAATGGAAAATCGAGAATAGCTTGAATTTTTTTCTTATTAGTTTTTATACCATCTGATGAGGTTACAAACCCTAAGAATTCTACTTCATTATTTAGAAAGTTACATTTATCCAGTTGTACTTTTAGGTTTGCTGCTTGAAGTGTTGCAAATATAGCTCGAATATGATCGAAATGTTCCTTTTCTGTCTTACTAAATATAACAATATCATCTATGTATACATAGCATATCTTCCCAATATGATCGCGCAAAACATCATCTAGAGCTCGTTGAAATATAGCCGGAGCATTTTTTAAACCAAAAGGAAGGCGTACAAATTCGTATTTTCCATTCGCGACGGAAAATGCAGTCTTTTCATAATCGGATTTTTTTAAGGGAATTTGATGGAATTCGCTCTTTAAATCTAAAACCGTAAAGTATTTGCTGTTTCCTAATTGTGAAAGGACATCGTTTATCTCAGGTATTGGGTATCTGTCGGGGATTGTTAATGAATTTAATTTCCTATAATCTATTACGATTCTATATTGTTTGTTGCCAAGTGAGTCTGGTTTTTTTCCAACGACCCAAACAAGTGAATTGTATGGTGAACGTGAAGGTTGTATGATACCATCGTCAAGTAAATTTTTTATCTGCTTTTCGACTTCTGATTTTAATGCAATTGGATAAGGATATTGCTTTGAATAAACAGGTGTATCTGTGGAAGTGCGAATTTCGCCAACTATTCTGGTTGTACACGTCAATTTCTGATTAGGCTCAATAAAGAATTCAGGGTATTTGCTTACTATATCTTTCATTTCATCCTTTTGTTGTGAGGACATGTGATCATCTCGAATTGCTATTGTATTTATTCCCTTAGAAATATATTTTTGTATTATTTTCTATTTGCATATAACTGTTATGCTTATAGATTATTGCTTTGAGTTCTTTTAACGAATCGTTTGCAAGAATGCCGTCAAATGATTTTAATGTTGGGAGAATAAAGAATTTTATTTCCTTTTCTAAATTGAAAAGTTTTACAAACGTGTGTTCTTTTATTTTGACGTTACCTGCTATTGATTTTGCCAAAAATATTTCCTTATTTGGTATGGTTTTTTTTTACAATGTCTGGCTGTATATAATTTTTGCTTGAACCAGTATCGATTAGGATTTTTAGTATTTTGCCGCTCTTAGCTCTACATTCAAAGTAAAGGCCCAACTATAATGTGCATAAACTAGCTTATGCCAACTTATACAACTGTGCAAATACATTAAATTATATGTGGTAAACTATAATGTGATTAAGATAACTTTTCGTCAAGTTTCGTTAAATTTCATTTCTTTATGCAAGGTACGAAACTGATCGCACTTTCCGTACGGAAACAGCTGATTGTGCTTTGGTTTATACATTAATAAAGAAATTTTCTAATTAAGACCTAAATTGTTAAATTTTTTAGTTTTAAATTCAATAAAAAATGTAGAAAAAACAACATATTTCTTTATGGCCAATTTTTTACAATTATAATATATTTAAATTAAATTTGTATTTATACACACATATGTATACCATATAAACGATGAACATCGTTGCATTTTTTAGTACGGTTGGCCACAAACACAAAACAGAAAATAATTTGTAATAATTTTTTTTTACATTTTCTTAGAGCATAAACCAAAATATGTAAATGTGTTTGTGAATGTTATTAAATATATAAAATATTTTCTTTAAAGCCTTTTAGTTTTAAAATTTTGTTGATTTATATAGAAATTATTTTTGGCAAAAGTACGAAATAAACATAAATGTGCAACTGTGGCAAATAAGTTACTAAATTTATATATGTACATTGTAGCCACATAAATTTCTTTGATAAGTTACCTAAGCATTTGACAGGCTTTTCGTTGAATTTTTGACATAAGCTAAAGCTAGCTTATGCACATTATAGTTGGGCCTTAAGGGAGCGAAGAGCTCATCATTCTAAAAAATGAATATCGCTGAGCTCGTTAATATTGTCTTCATTACACGGTATTTCGCTGAGTTGGTCAGTACCGAAGGAATTTTCAACAATATTATCGTAGGTTTCTAAATCATTATCGATGCGAAAGTTCCTTTGTATTTTAGGTTGATAGTTGGAGTTTCTAATTGATGGCGGTGACCTTTTGTTAACGTTTTGTTGCTGTGGTCTATTCATATAATTGACACGCTTGGAATGCAAACTACTATCTACATCCATAGGTTGTGGTAAATTTTGAGGTTTAGGAGAAACAGGTCTTGGAGGATCAAATTGGTAGTAATGATTTGTATTAGTTTGTGGCTGTGTTGTATAATTATTTAGTGGTATACGATTGTCGGTGTTCGAGAACATAAAAGGTTTTTGTTGTGCATGGGGTATATGAGCTAATTGTGGATAGAAATTAAGTTGGTTGAAACGAGGTGTTAGGTTAATAGGTTGTGATTGATAGTTACGGGGATAGTTGCGAGGTGGAAGTGGAGGAGTTGGTTTTCTAAAATTAAAACTTTGGAAATAATTTGTTGGGAAACTTTGGTTTTCCAATTCTGCTGGTTCCCGCATACCAAGGAGTTTCGGTAAATCTCCGTTTAGACCTCTGATGAATGTGTCACGAGCTTTATTACGATATGATTCTGTTAGCAAATTTAAGGATTCGTTAGAAGCTTCTAAACTTCCAAGTTTGTTAAGAATTATAGACAAGTGCTTGTAAACCACTTGATAAAAACTTTGAATAGACAATTTGCCTTGAACTAATGAAATCATTTGGTACTCGAGGGTAGCTAAGTCCCTCTTATCAGAATAATGTAGAGAAAGACACTTAATAATGGATTTCCTATCCAGAGGTGTATTATAAGATTCGAGAGCAATATCAGCATTACCCACGATCTTGTTTCTTATTATGCTAAGGATACCGTAGTATCTAGGTGTGCCTCTAGAAGGTTCATAAATTTGTAAGATTCGTTCAACGCTCTTACGCCATGAGTTAAACTCGGATTGGTTACCGCTAAATTCGCGCAGGCTTTTGACAATATCCGGTATTTTATCGAAGTCTGCAAAGTTTCCGCGGTATTGTGCATCAATTTCTTGATCAGAAGCTATATTAGGACTTGGGTTTAATATGGATTGAATCAATCCCGGCAATTGTTGTTGCAAAAGCACAGAAGTAGTTTCGGTAATTATATTATTTAGATCACTAATATTTAGTGTTCTGGTCACTTGCTCTGTATTCGCTGCATTTAATACCGCAGGACGTATAAGGTTTTCTGGGTTTGACATATTGATTTATAGGTTTAAAAGAATAGCTCAATATATTGAAAATTTTGATTTAATTAAAGGAATATTATAATTACTTCCGTTATATTTTATGTGTTACTATTTTAGAGCTTAGAATTATTCTCTTTTTTCTTGTATTTTTAAATCTATTTTACTTTTCAAATATTTATAATTATTACAATATTCTTTAACTTACAATATTATTAGCTGCATTTTGGTATTTTATCTTCCTTCTTTTGTATAGCTGACTGGCACGTAATGCCGTCCTTTTTGCTGTACGCTACTAGGGGGCCGCTTTCTATCACTTCTTGAAGATGTTACGTTGTTGCTGCCTTTTAGCACATTCAGGATTTTTAATACTACTAGCCTCCTTTTCTTGGTGTCTTGCTTTTTAACTGCACATCTCTTTTATTTCAACTGATAGTTTTATACTTTGTTAAAAACACAATAGTTTTATAAAACCTTTTTTTTTTATAAGGTTTTTATTATTATTATTTATTTGTTAAGAATGTTTTTTAAATTTTATAACACTTTTGTAATTGTTTTTAATTTTTTATTGTTCGAGACCGGCGAGGACACATTTCACTCCTTTCTGCTGCACTACTTATGGGCTTTTTGCAGAAGGACACTCACACGGACCGTTAATTTAAATTAAATATGCCAACCCGTCTCAATAATGTTTATAGGACGCTGAGACATACATAAATTTGTACATTTTTATAATTTGGTTAATAAATAAATATAAAAAAAAGTTGTTTAGTATGTATGGTGAACAAATATATATAGATGCATAAGTAGAAGGCAATTGTATGTCCTATGATCTCATGATAAAAATTGACTACGCAATGAGCGTTTTGTTTTGTTTCCATTGCATTTTGTTTTGGTATAATTTTTATTAATAAAAAACGCTAAAAAAATACATTCGACCTTTTTTCTCAAACGAGTTATTTGTACGACTTTTCAAAAAATCCTAGCGGTAACCGTTTTCGTGGCATTATTGGAAAATCATTATTGGAAGATAACATTGGAAACCATAGTGAAAACCGAAAAATTATTAAAGAATAACAAGGATTTAATTATATTGAAATCGGATAAGGACCAGAGAACTAAAAGAGTGTCTGTTTTTAATACTCTTAGTATACTCATCTTAAATGCGGTTGTGGTGTGATCGCCACCGCATTTCTTTTGTGCGAGTACTTACTATACCCATTCTATTTGAGTATTGATGAGTTTAAGTGTCTAGCATACTCAAGTAAAAAGTGTGCGGTGCTGGCTTTACTTTATTCGTACTCATACTCAGGGTTGCAGCTCAAAAATTTTTTTCCCTACCAAATTTAATTTTAAAAACTACCAAATGGCATGTTAACCTACCAAAAAATAAAATAAGAAGTTAAAAAAAATAGATTTATTCAAAAAACAAGTTTATACATAACAATGTTAATATGTATCTTTACAAAAATAAATAATAATTAATTTGTCAAAGAAACAAAATCTTAAGGAAAAAATAAATAAGACTTCATTTGCAAAAGTAAAAATCTTAAATGTTTATTTGGAAAAAGGTTTACTTTTAAAAGTCTCTTTTTGCTGACCATATACAGTGCAAATAAGTCTTATTTATTATTTCCTTGCACATCATAATATTATCGAACTCTGATAACAAAGGCAGAATTGATTGTTATTTTTAGATATAGTTTCTGGAGGTGTTATTAATTTCAAAAATTGCAAGATCTGCAAAGTCAAATCTTCTTTTAAGCTGATTTAAAAATTCAATGTAAAACTGCACTATATTTGTTTTAACTTGAAGAAATACTTGCATTTTGCTCCCAGTTTCTAAATGTGTATTTTTATTTTCATAATCGATTTAAAATGTTTTTCAATATATTTCTTTTAGACAAAGTTACTCAAAATTAAAATAAAAGTTGTTATAATATCAAAAAGATGGCCATTAAGACCGAAAAGTTGGCACTTGTTATTACTGTCGCCTCTATGATGCATACAAACGCAATCATAGATGAAAGCTGATTATTTAAAATCATGCATGGATAAAAGCTAATTAGACTGAAAAAAATTAAAACAGAAATTCAAAAAAAAAAAACTACCAAATTCATGACACAACCTACCAACCTACCAACTCATTTTAAAACTACCAAATTTGGTAGGAAACTACCAAAAACGGCAACTCTGCTCATACTCACAGCAAACACCACGAGAGAGATTTTAACGTGTGTAGTGAGAGGAAAACAGAGTTATTAGATCAGAATTTTTAAATCAAACACAATATCAAAAGTCGCCAATGTCTAAATTAGCTAACATACATACTTCTTTGAAATTATTAAAGTTGATTTAATATATAACAGAAAATAAATTAAATAGAACCCGTAAAATTTGCCATATAAATGAAAATAAACACAACAAAAGTTTACTAACAACTCAAGAATAGTTCATTGTTTATTATATTACGTTTTTGTTAGGGTTTTAAGTCACACAGGATAGAAATTTAAAAATTTAAGCAAATTGATTTTTAAAATTAATAAATAGGTACTGGTATAAAAGCAATAATTATATTTAACAAAATATAATATGTAAACTAAAAACTTTATTGCAATTTATTATTTATGAGGTCTAATGAGATTCAGTCAAGGCAGTATTACATCTGCGTATATACAGTTTTGTTAAAACTAAAAAAATTAAGTAATTTTCCTTTTATTCACGGATTCGAAAAATAAATTTATTTTTTTTATCATTTTGTTTTCCTAAATACCGTTAGTAGCACGTTTATGACAACAAGGTGCATAAACTGAAAATATTCGTTCATAAAAAAACAGCAACAAAATAAGTGTACCTGTTTTTAATAGTGTACAAAAGCTTTGCCTTTAAGCGGTTTTTATTGCATTTATTTATTCATTAAATATGTGTTGTATTTCATACCTATGAAAACGGTTCTTGTCTATTTTTCTGTTTATGATGTTTAAGCAATATATTTGATCAAATTTCGTTTTTTTTTTATTGTTTATTCTGCATACAATGCAGAATTTCATAAAGCGGCAGTAAAAAACTTTAATAGGGTAAAAGTGTGGAAACGCTGCTTACAAATAAAGAGAATTAATAAATTCTCGCGTACGAGTATTAAAAATACGTAAAATTCTCATTGCGATATTTTTGAGACTCGTTTTTAGGCTCTTTGTTTTAAATATACCCACAACAAAAAACACTTACAAGAATGGGTAAAATAAACACCGCAACTTTTTATTGCGGTGTTTAAAATACTCTATTATGAAAAATATAGAGTAAGTATAGAGTAAGTATGCGGTGTACTCATGGTTGCGGTGTACTCGTACAGTTCTCTGATAAGGACAACAAGACTGTTGCAATGAATAACAAGTAAGAGAGTGGTACATTCGGCTATGCCGAATCTTATATACCCATTACCATCTATGTCAATACACTTTAGTGAAGTAACTCTAATCGAAAAAGAAAATATTGGGATGATAGAGAATTAAAAAAAAAATTGTTTTTACTGCATATAAATTATTTTACTGTAGTGTGTCTTTCTAATCGGCTATGCCGCAGCAGCAGAAGTTTATAATGTTTACTTATAAAATATTTTTAAACCTAAACGTCTGTCTGGTATGTGTAAATAAGACACACTGCATAACAATGTATGCTAGCCGTATCAGCAAACTCTCAGCGATACAGTCATAAAACATAACACACAATTATCACAAACACAACTCACACTGTGTATTCTGGAATATCAGAGCAGTTGGCTCTGCCAATACATAAGTTAAGTTACTTAGTTAAGAAAAATAGTTTTAAGTTAGATTCAATAAAGTGACACAGAACAGAGCACAAGGTCTGTTCTTAAAAACAAACGGATGGTTTTAGTAATTATTACATGGCGATCCTGCCATACATTAAAAAGTTAAAAGGTGAATAATTCGATGGCATAAAGAGATTTTAGAGCAAAAACTATGTCTTTAGCAAATAATATAAATAATTACAATTTCAACAATATATATATATATATATATATATATATATATATATATATATATATATATATATATATACATTTATTCCAAGCAGTAATAACAATACAAAAGCATTAAAAATGGTTTACTAGATTTTGGTTTGACAACAAAACGATAATCATCCAATTATTCATATTCAATAATGCCAATAGAAAAGTATCCAACAAGCAGCAATAACGACCTTAGCTACTCGTATGATACCAACAATTATATCGTCAGCAACAACAATGCAAACAATATACACAAAACAAAAAAGAACAAAAGAAGAATAAATGAAAACCAGTAAACCATTTTATGAAAGCTGTCTCAAACTTTTCACATTTTTTTATAATTGTCATTTTGTAAGGCTCGGTATAAAATATCTTTTTTGGATTTCGAATACTTCTCAATTCCATTTCCTATTCAAATTCAATTTTTTTAGAATGGGTAATCACGATTCGATGGTTAATAACCCAAATGTCAATGTGATATATGATGTCACAGCAGTTATAATTGCTGTCCTGATCTTGTAATTATTTATTACGCTATATCAATTACATAAAAGATCAATAAGAAAAACCTACTTAAGACGCTCACTAGGAAAGGACCTAGATAAAATCTAAATCCCAATTAAACAAATGGAAAGGGAAAATATAGTATGCAAAGCAAGACTTATTAAAAAGGATTTCCTAAAATCCTACAAATGCATCAATACAGACCGGGATACAAGACCCGAAACTGAACATAAGCATATTTACAATCTTGCCAATAAACTAAAAAATTTAGAGTGTTGTTTAATGTAAACTATCACAGATTAACAGCTCATCATAAAACAGCTGCAGAATCCTTTCTCATTGATATAGGTGGTAAACTAGTAACCGTATGTACAAGAAGAGGAATTAAAATAAAAATACCAGACAGTACTAACACCGGAAAAATCAGCCCGAAATGTTGCTAAGGCAATTATGGAAGGTTTCATATTGATGTATGGAACAATTCATTTAATCATTCTTTGTATAAAAGGGAGGTGTAGTGTGTCTTACTAATCGGCTATGCCGCACCAGCAGAAGTTTATAATGTTCACTTATAAATATTTGTAAACCGAAACCTCTGTCTGGTATGTGTAAACAAGACACACTGCATTACAATCTATTCTAGCTGTAACAGCAAACTCCCAGCGATACAGTTATAAAACATAACTCACATTATAACACTGTGTATTCTGCTGTATCAGCTAATTCCCACAGTGTGAGTGTGTTTGGTAGAGCAGTTGGCTCTGCCAATTTGTATTGGTAGAGCAGTTGGCTCTGCCAATACATAAGTTAAGTTACTTAGTTAAGAAGAAAGTTAGATTCAATAAAGTGACACAGAACAGACCACAAGCCCTGTTTTTAAAAACAAACAAACGACTAGCTTTTATTAACTATTACATCACTTAAAAATGATATCGGCCCTTAATGGTTTAAGCATTTTTAAGAAATTTTAGCATCTTCTTAAAGATCTCTTCAAATGCTTTAAAATCATACCCGTATAGATACTTCAAAAAATTTTAAAATTTTAGAGCCTCATAAGTCGGAAAGTATGGGTGAGCGCTAATATTTTCACTTAATGTTTTTTCTTACTTTTTAATTCTCTAATGCCCCATATATTTACTTTTTTGATTGCAGTTACTTTATTGTTCAAAATGACATGAAAATTTACCGGTAGGCATGGTGTTTTGCCCGGTGCCCCGAAGGACATGTACCGATCATGCTGATTTTCAATAGCACCTCTATCAACTATATCTAATCGATTGACATATTTATTTATTTTTTTTCCTCGGCAAATTTGATTTCAACACTAAACGGATGGACAGCCGGATACCGCTTAATCGACTTCGATATGCATAACAAGTAAGAAAATGCATATTCTTGAAATTACACACGGAATTACAAGCTTATATATTACCTTTTTTTTCCACTTTTTGCGGTGAAGGGTATAAAAATAGACCCATCGCTTGAAAAATTAAACAAAATATTAATTTAAAAAGTAACCATTTGCATTGCAATGCATCTATTCGTTTTTAGATATTCAAAAGTTGTAACCAAAAGTATAATAGTATTAACGTTTGAGGGGGATGTGAATGTAAAATAAATTATAATGATATAATTTTCGCCTCATATCCTTGCAAGCGTAAATTTACTCCCATGGTTTAAACGGTATCAAAAAACAATGACCTGTTTTGAATGTTCCAATACACCTTTCTTACCGTGTAATTGTAATTTCTCCTCTAGGTCGTTTTGTGATACACACAGCAAAATCTAAGGAATCAAATTTTTGAAAATCTTTAAAGCTTTCCGGGAAATTTCTTCAACTTATCCATTTATTATATAAATTTCTTTAAAATGGTAAAATTTCATCACGTAGATTGTTAATAAAAAATTTTATAGCATAAAAAAATTTTAATTTAGGCACACATAAAAGGTCTGTTTCTTAACTGTACTTTGGGATCCCGTTATTATTTCTTTTTGTTGATTTATTAAAATTAATTTTTTATTAAAACAGTCAAAATACTTTGAGTTTTTATTTTGTGTTTAAATGTAGATTTTGTGTTCCCGTACTTTTATATAATTTTGTCTCTTTATGAGAGAAAACAATGCTTGCGCTCAAATTCACGAACTTTACCCAAAAAGTAAAGAAACAGACCTAAAAGGTATGTTTTATAACAATTAAATCAATCTTTGACAAAAAATTTTTTTTACTTTAAATAAATTATTTTTTTTATTTAACACTAGAAATACGAAGATTTACCATATACCTATTTCAACTAACCGGTCATTTTGACCGATTTTTTTGTTCAAGTAAACAAAATAGTAGAATTCAAGAAATAAAACTATAAATTCATAAGATAATTTAATTTTCAAGAAAATGAAATATATTTCAATCAACTATTGTAATTACATAACATAAAGAGTAGTATCATTCATTTTGTATTTAGGTTTCATTTTATGTACGACAATTTTTACATATTAAAAGTTTTTTAAAAGTACATTTGCCATAAACATGCTTTTGGCAACGAGCACAGATATTTGCGGATTTATTCTCATTGCATAAACCTATTTGACACGTTCTTCGTATGTTCACATTTTCAGGACTCTTCAAGAGGTTGTTCAAGTATTCCAGTTCCGATGAGTCTTCATGCTTTCCTGAAAATTCTTCTGCTAATTGAAACAAAAAATTTTTTCTTGATATATTTTCTCCAGTTGTTTCGTTGTACAGAATCCATGCATTTATTGCAGCTAAGTCGAGAATATTGAAGAATATTTGCAGAGGCCATCTTCGTGATCCTGACTTCACAGTATACTTCCTGGCCATTTGATCGGCAACATCTACTCCATATTTAGTATTGTTATAAAATTTTATAGTTTCAGGAATCTTTTTTTTATCTTTTTCAATGCTAACTGAATTATGTTTTGTACTCAGCAAGAGAACTTTTTTTGATGGCTTACTTTTATATATTGTCAAAGTGGCATTGTTTGTTCTATAAATTACAGATGAAAATCGAGGTAAACTATCTTTTTTTTGTTTCACAAGTTTTGGCAATTCTTTTTTGTTTGCGCGAACAGTTCCAACTAAAGAAGTACCTTTCTCCAATAATTTTGAAGCTAGTGATAGGCTAGTGAAAAAATTATCTGTCGTTACATTTCTTCCAGAATAGGTATATGGTTCAATTAATTTTAGAACAACAAATTCAGCCAAAGGAACTGTCGATTCCTTTGTTGCATCCTTTCCCAAATACGGGAAACCATTTATAATAAATTTGCTCTTGAGATCAGATGCCAACCAAAATTTTATGCCGAACTTATCAGGTTTGTTCGGCATATATTGCGTGAACTTGCATCTCGCTTTAGTTGGAAATAATTGCTCGTCGATCGTGATGTTTTGTCCCGGGATGTAGTTCTGACTATTTTGAATGAAAGATTCCCAAACATATGAAATCATTGCAAATTTATCTGTTTGTAATCGCTGACTTCTTTCAGTTTTTTTTTATCAAATCGGATAAAACGTAAAATTTTAGTAAAGTGATCCCTTGGCATAGTTTTTGAAAAAAAAGGCAGGCCCCCATTCCTGGGACCATAAAAAAGATAATTTTAAGTTCTTGGCTTCATAAGCGCCACGCGCAAATAAAATGGCCAGAAAAGCGTTGAATTTTTCATCTGATAAATCCCATTCTTCACCAGTAACTCGGAAACATTCTTGTTTTGTGCATGTTATGATATGATGTATAATTTTACGATTAAATAGTAATGAGAAAGCACTACTCACAACATTCTTTATAATGCTTCTTTTTGCATATCCTGTAGGTCCTATTTTTTGTTTGAAAATGGTATGTTTTGGTTTCCTCCCTGGAGAGGGTCCAGTTTTGATTTCATTCCAAATAGTTCCATCATTAGCAATTTCAGTTTGCTGTTCTTCAATCTCATAATATATAGAAAACGTAGAATCTTTGAATTCTGGGAATTTTCCATCCCCAAATAGAAAATTCCGGGAATACACAACATGTATTCATGATATTTTCATGACCGATCAAAATGACCGGTTCGTATATTTAGGTATAACACATAGTTATCTCTGAAAATTAGAAGTGTAAGAACAAAATAATCTATAATATTATTCTATACACAAATTTAATAAAAATCATGACATAATCGTAAAATATTAAATAGGAATAAAGAGGAAATGGTACAAATAAATGATGCAACCGGTCATTTTGACCGATTCGTAGTTCTAGTGTTAAGTAGTTTATATCATTAAACACATAAAAATACATTAAATACATATACATATGTATGTTTATCAGGGAGACTATTAAAGTCTTTTCTTGATTATTTTATATTTGGCAGTTTCCAATGAAAGTAATTTTGTGGCATTAGAAAATATTTATTTTCGTATTATATTATTATATACTAGCGGACCAGGCGAACTTCGCCTCGCCCCAATTTTAAGCCTTCAGACAAACTTTGGCGTAATAATACAACACAATTATCAATTATCATTAAATATTGCGATAATAAAGAGTCTTAAAGTATTTTCTTGATTATTTTATATTTGGCAGTTTCCAATGAAAGTAATTTTGTGGCATTAGAAAATATTTATTTTCGTATTATATTATTATATACTAGCGGACCAGGCGAACTTCGCCTCGCCCCAATTTTAAGCCTTCAGACAAACTTTGGCGTAATAATACAACACAATTATCAATTATCATTAAATATTGCGATAATAAAGAGGTCTGATAAATAACATTTCATAAAAAATCAATTTTTAATTATTCTAATTTTCCGCATTTCGCATTTTCCGCAATTTTCCATGTTTTACACCAAGAACTTTCTATTTTTTCATTTGGAAAGCCATTAAGGAATAATTTCACGCAAAATGTCATACATACTCTCGATTTTCCAGTTTTCCAATTTTCCGACTTTTCTGGAGGGATTTTCCAAAATTTTCTTCCGAAAAGACCTTCTCTTCGAAAATACGAATAACTAAAAACATTTTACAGAAATCGGCCTAGCCGTTCTCATTTTATGAATTACTATAAATTTTTTACACCATTTTTATATATATAGATTTTTATATATATATTTTATATACATATATAGATTATATATGTATATAGATTAACTATTAGTGACGTTTAATGTATATTTTATTGCTATAAATGAATAGAAATTATTTTTTAATTTCTAAAAATCTTTTTTACAAATATATGCGGACGTTTTCCAAAGAAAACAAGAAAAATTAGACGCTAGCAGAATGAAATGCTGCACTTTCTGGACCGCAACGACCTTCATCAGCATTCTTCGCATCTATCTTCCTTAGTTGTGTATTTTTATAAACATCATCTATTTAACCAACTAACTTTGTAAATACACAACTAATATTTGTACTATGGAATTGTGGGTCACTTATTTCAAGCACTCTACTTATAAAATTCCTTGCTGTATTTATTATTTGTGATTTTGGTTGTGTAGTGTTGTAGTTTATGATTCGGCCTGATGATATATCTTTTGTATACTTTTTTTTTATTTTTAATAAACTCTCACCGTTTTTGCTTTAATTCTGTTGCACTTTCCATACACAAATGAAGTTTAAAAAAAAAAATATTCTATGCCTACGTCACACATAAGAAAGAGAACGCTATGCAACAAACTAACGGACCTACGCAATGCGCAATCTTATTTTCTTGATTTGTGTTGAATAAGTATCTACATTAGAAGTTAGAAACGAAATAACAACAACAGTGGCGGCTCTTAAATAATGTTTTATATTAGTTTTAAGCTTATGAATTTTAAATAAAGAATTCAGTCGAATTGTAACAATCAAAGCTATTTCATCGGAATGCGTATTACTATGGCTACCAAAAATAAAAAATTATACCAAAATAAATCTAAAAATTCAAGGGTGCCCCCATAATTGATGTAAATTTACTTATATGGGCCTATCTTTTGAACCGCTATAGACAAACACTTGCAAATTAGACAGAATGTCGGTTGCTATGGCCGTTATAGTATCGAGTATTAATATTAAAATTATAAATAAAAGGGTGCGCCAATAGTTCATTAAATTTGATGTATATGGCCATACCTTTGAACAGTTGTAGACAGAAGCTTGAAATTTACAACGAACCTTTATTGCTAAGTACGCTATAACAACAAGTATAAAATTTGGATTTGGAAGTTAAAGGGTGTTTCAATAGTTGATGTAATTTAAAGTGTGTGGCCGTAGTTTTGAACACGTTTTAGGCAGAACGCTGAAGCTTAAAATGGACCTGCATTTCTAAGTCCGCTATATTAACGAGTTTGTAATTTGAATTTAGAAATTAAAGGGTGTCCCGAAATTACTGTAGATTTACTTATATAGGCCTATCTTTTGAACCCTTATAGACAAGCACTTGTAACTTTGACGCAATGTCGATTGCTATGGCCGTTATAGTAACAGCTGATAATATTAATATTATAAATTAAAGAGTGCACCAATAGTTTATTTAATTTGGTACATGGCCATACTTTTAAACAATTGTAGACAGACGATTGAAATTTATATTACTAACTCCTCTATAACAACAAGTATAAAATTTTGATTTGGAAATAAACGGGTGTCCCATAGTTGATATAATATGGTGTATGTGGCCGGACTTTTGAACCATTATAGACAGACAGCTAAAATTTACAAGGGACATGTTTGAATTTAGAAAGTAAAGGGTGTTCCCAAAATTAATATAATTTGTTCCATATGGCCGTATTTTTTGAACCGTTGTATACAAACACCTTAATTTTAGACAGAATGTCCACTACTTTGTTTAGTATAATAAGTAGTATAAAATGTTACATTATAAATTAAATAGTTGATATAAGCTGATGTATATGGGCAAACTGTTGAACCGTTACAGACAGACGGTTCAAATTTACACAGAACCTAATTGCTAAATCTACTACAAAAGCAAATATATAATTTGAATTTGGAAATTAAAGATTGACCCTTTAGTTGCTGCAATTTTATGTATATTGCCAAACTATTGAACAGTTGAAAAAGTATAACGTTTGGAAATATAAGAGTGTCCCAATAGTTAATGTAACCTAATTTATGTGGCCATACACTTGAGCTGTTATAGGCAGACAGATGAAATCTGTTTTGAAGTCGGTTTTTTTTCGCAAGAATTATTTTGAAGTCGGTTAAAAACGGTCTTATCTAATTATTCTCTTTTCTCTTATGAATAATTAAAATTATAAAAAATATAATTTTTATTAAATTATTATTTGAACTGTGAATATTATAAATGAATTGAAATTATTTTGGCTTAAGTTCATACTATTTTTAATTTCTAAAAATCTTTTTTAGAAAGAAAATTTATTTTACAAATGTATGCAGGCGTTTTCCAAAGAAAACAAGAAAAATTAGACGCTAGCAGAATGAAATACTATACTTTCTGGACCGCTACGACCTTCATCAGCATTCTACCTTAGTTGTGTATTTTATAAACTCATCTATTTAACCAACTAACCTTGTAAATAAGAACACGAGAATATTCATATCACCATTAATTGGTTAGACGAAATTTACACACAAACCAAGGTATTTCTTTACTTTTCTCTCTTTATTTCTCTGTAACACGAATGCAAATTTTGTTTTAAGTCATTCTTACTTGTTTACTCACAATATTATAGATGCTGTTTCAGTATCATTTTGATTGTTATGAGGTAAGTATGAATGCGCGCTGTGCCGAGTGTGCTTATAATTTAATTTTTATAAAATTATTATTTGAACTGTGAAACAATCTTATTACGAAGCTTGTACATACAATAAAATAAAAACACCTTTGGTTTTATTTAGTGTTAGTTAAAATTAAACTTTATTAGTTTTTTCTATATTTCCAATTAGTAAATGGTACGTGCGGTACTAAAAATTAGTCTGGACAATGTTCTTCACGCTTTGGAAGTAGAATGCTAATTGAACTTTCCTTACATACTACTGCATTATTTATAGTAATTTTGGATGTGAATGGTTTCAACTCATAGTAGTATAAATGATAATTACCCAGAGTTGCAAAAATAAGTACTTGACATATAAGTCCGTTAAATTCAAATTTTATCTTAAAATATGTGAGGTTGTATCCTGAAATCAAAACAGTGTTGTACCTTAAGAAGGCGTTAAATTCAAATGTTGTTTCCAACTCATAGTAATATTAAAATAATTAGTATTCATGTATTTAAGTAAAACATAAAATAAAAATAAGGTTAAATAAATGTGGGCTGCTTCAGTCTCTCCCTCTGAAGCCGATGACGCCCCGGCGAGGCAGCATCTAAGTTTTACGAGGTCGTCCTCTTCGACGTAACATTCGTACTGGATGTTGAGATTTACTTGAGTAGGCCACCACAGGCGTTAGGGGTGATGCGTGATATGTTCCCAATGGTAACTTCAGGTCATCTTCATGAGCAATTACATAGGATGATGTTCCCTTTTTCTCTATTATAGTGTAAGGGCCATCTCGTTTTGGTACAAATTTATATGTAACTCCCTTGTTAGAGTTGCTTAAAACATGCGTAGTTACCAAAACTTTTGATGCAATTTCTAAAGGATGTTGATTTCTTCTCTGTTCATTGCTGTTGCTTTTGTTGTGATCTTGTTGTTTATATACATTTTCTTTAACATCTTTGAATACGTCAGCAAGTGTATGGAGATATGGGGTTATTTCGGCAACAAAGTTCTCAGACTGAACGATTGCTTTGAGGTCGTGTTGAACATCATCCAAAGTTCTGAGTTCTCGTCCGAACGTCAGATATGCGGCAGTGATCTTGGTACAAATTGTAGTGTTCATGGCGAACCGTATACTTGGCAATTTTTCATCCCATTGTTGATGATTGTTACCTACTAAAATTGCTAGCTGAGCTTTCATGTCACGATTTTTACGTTCAAATGGATTTGCTTGGGGGTGGTAAACGGGAGTTAGTATATGTTGTATATTTAGACAAAAGACAACTTTTTGCATTACATCGGATACAAACTATACTCCATTGTCACTTATAATTTTTCGCGGTACGGTTTTGGCACAAGCTTCTGCTGTAGCGACTTCTAGTGAAAATAGTTTAACCCATCTACTAGCAATATCTTCCACGATGAAGATCCACTGATCTATAGCAACTATCTCGAATCGTTGATTACTGGAGACAGGTTTTAAATTGGTTGCTATATACCTTTGACATTCAATACATTCTCGTACGTGCTTTTCAATGCCTTTGCGTATTCCTGGCCAATAGTATCTGAGGGTGATTTTATTTATGGTTCTTTCAATGCCATAGTAGCCAGCTGTGTCGTCGTTGTGATAATGATTTAGAATTTCTTTTCGTTCATCTGTGGGCACTACAAGTTGAGCATCATCAGAGTCCTCGTTATTGTAGCAGTACAAAACTCCATTGTTCATTACAAAACCTTTTCTGGACCAGTATGGAATATCTTCGCTGTTGTTTTCAAAGCAATCCACAAATTTTTTAAGATTTGGATCTTTTTGTTGACTCTCTCTTATCTGGCTGGCATTCTTTTTAGGCATTTCAATAGAAAAAGAGCAGATTTCACATAAACTCGCTTCCTCGTGCTTTTCTTCACATGGTGGCCTGGATAAAGTGTCAGCGATGACGTTAGTTTTTCCAGGCTTATACTCGATTGCAATGTCAAATGGTTGTAGTAAAAGGGCCCATCTAGCAAGGCGACCAGTTGGCGACTTAATATTCATCAGCCATTTCAACGGTTGGTTGACTGTAATTAGCTTCACAGAGGCTCCTTCAATGTAGCCACGAAATTTTTGAACAGCCCATACAATGGCAAGGGGTCACGTTCTATGGTCGAATAGTTTTGTTCTGCATTTGATAGGAGCCTACTGGCATATTCGATAGGGTGCTCATCTGCACCCTCCCCCTGGAGTAAAACTGCCCCAAGAGCGTAACCACTAGCATCCGTCTTTAGTATGAAGGGCTGACCATCCACAGCTTGTTTTAATATAGGTGACGATGTTAGCAGCATTTTTAGTTTTTCAGAGCCTTCTTGTTGTTCTGAGGTCCAACACCATATGGCATTCTTCGTAGATAGCGCTGATAATGGTTTGGACACGTCGGCAAAGGATGGGATGAAAAGGCGGTACCAAGAACATGCTTGTAAAAAGGAAAGCAGTTCCTTCACATTTTTAGCCTCTTTCCGCTGTCGTAAGGCTGACACTTTTTCGGGATCTGTCATTATACCCTGAGGAGTGAGTATATGTCCTAAATATTTGACTTTGCTGCAACAGAATCGACACTTCTCCAAATTAACTTTAAGACCGAAGTATTGCAGTTGCTCAAAGATTAAATTTAGGTTATTTAAATGTTGTTTAAACGTGGGTGAGCAGGATATGATGTCATCTAAATAGGCCATAAGAATCGTATCTCCTAACGAGGCTTTCAGTCCATCAATCAGCCTTTGGAAAGTGGCTGGGGTATTTCGTAACCCAATGTCATCCTGGTAAACTTATACATGCCAAATGGTGTGACGAATGCAGTTTTGTCCCGCTCATCAGGATGGACACCAATCTGCCAATAGCCACACTGAAGATCAAGCGTGGACATAAAACTGGTAGCCTTCGCATCGTGCAGGATGTCGTCCAATCTTGGTAATGGGTATCGATCTGGCTTGGTGATGGCATTCAGCTCACGGTAATCGATACACAACCGAATTCCACCAGTCTTCTTTGGTATAATAACCACGCGAGCAGCCCAGGGTGACAGACACTCAACAATGACTCCGAGTTTGAGCATTCGTGTGACCTCATCCTTCAGAGCGGTTTTCGTGGTTGGTGATAATCGATATGGAGGAATTGCAACTGGTTCCTGATCATTAGTGTTATATTTTGTGGACCGCAAAGGGAGTGGCTGCAGTTGGTTCTCTAAAGACATCTTCATAGGTAATCATCAATTGATCCAATTCTTTTCGTTCTTCGCTGATGAGCCCAGTACCATCAGAATCTTTTAAAAAGCGGATGTCTAATGAGTAAAGTGGTATAAATACTTCAGCGAAGTAATCTTCTCTGTATGATTTTTTGATATCCCATTAGGAGGTCCAAATAATCTAGAAACCTCCTTAGTTCTTCTTCCGACTGGGATTGCATCCCTAAATATGTTTTGGATGGCATGTGGTGAGTAGTCATTTGAAGGCTTAGGAGTAGTTGACAGTGGTGAAATCGCCTTTTTCTCTTCTACAAAACTCAAAAACTTTGACACCTCCTTCATAACCTTGGTACATGGAGAAACTTCTTCGCTGGTAATATTCAAGTTGAAAACTTCTAAGCGCTTTGTAAATAGAAATCTGGTCTTTGGTGAATCTTCAAAGTACCAGCATCTCTGCGCCATGTTCAAGACGATTCCTGCCTGTTCCAAGAAGTCTGAACCAAGAAGGGTACGACTGTTTTCTGCATTTGGAAGGTAGACAAGGCGAATTTTCTGGACTCGACTGCCAATTTTTACATCACAAATGGTATGCAACACCTTTCCAATAGTAGTAGATCCATTGGCCAAGGTGACTTCAGCTCGGACTTCTTGAAAGATGCAACCATTTTTAATAAAAATTTTTTTCAAATTAAGACTAGAAACACTTGTCTTGGCACCTGTGCCAAACAACGCTTTCCAATAGTAGTAGATCCATTGGACAAGGTGACTTCAGCTCGGACTTCTTGAAAGATGCAACCATTTTTAATAAGAATTTTTTTCAAATTAAGACTAGAAACACTTGTCTTGGCACCTGTACCAAACAAAGCTTCCCCTTTTAGGCAAAAAATTTCGATGTGTGTTTTTGGTAAGGAGTGGCCTATAGTAGTTGTTGCTATTGTATTAAATTATAAGTACTGTGGGCTGTCCTTAGCATGATTGCTACAGTTAGGACAATTAGTTCGATATACGCCAGGAGCGCTGCATCCATAACATGAGAATGTTGGTTTTTTAACTGCGGCAGTGGGTGGTTGTATTGTTTGTTTTTGTTCTTCAACTTGTTTGGTTTGTTGTTCAACTCTTTTCTTTTTCTTAAAACAGTTTTCCACACTATGGCCTTTAATACGACAGAAAGAGCAACGATTGTTTGCTGTTGTCTCTTGCTTAACCTCAGTGCTTGTTGCTGGACGGGCATCTGTTAAGAACATTTCCGCTTCTCGGCTGGCAGAAATGAGGTCGGCAAATGATTTTACATTGCCTCGGCGAACACGTTCTCGGATGTTGATATTTAATAGCCCATAAATCATGTTGATTTGGATTTCTTCAGTAATCGACACTTTTAGCTGCGAAAACAACAGCCTCTTCTTGCATATAAAACTGTCGGTCGGCTCTTTTCTTTGCTGTTTTACCTCAAAAATATTAGCAAAAATACGCCAATTTGGTATTGGCGGTGAAAACGTGTTGCGTATGAGCGTTTTCGCCGCTTCAAAACTATTCACACCATCTTTGACGCCAATCCACCACGTTGCCGCGTAGTCCTCAAGCAGCAGGGGCATTCCTCTAACTGCGTCAGCGTCAGAAATTTTTTCTATGTCCTTATAGACACTTATAGCAGCCAGAAACTTTTCCACCGCTGGGTAAACGACTCACCTCTGTTGGTGCTACTCATAGCTGCTAAAATTTGCTGAAATTGTTCTGCCGAAAATGTTGCCATGTTGTTTGATGCGTTGCTGATATTAATTTCAGATGTAGTTTATATACTAACTTCGTTAGCCGCTTTGTTGTCGGCTTTATCGTCGTATTTGTTGTTAATGGTGGCCGTTTCACTGTTTTATATTTTTCCACTGTTGGTTTAACGTTGGCCGTTGGCTTTAAGACTTTACCCTTCACGTTGGCCACTGGCTTATCGGCTTTATTTTCTGCTGCTTTAACGCTAGCCGTTGGCTTTACGGCTTTACCTTCTTCAGTTGATTTGCTGGTTTCGTTCTCTTCGGTAACTTGCTGTTTGGTTTTGTCGGCTTCGGATTTGTTCGGAGCCACAAGGTTGGGCGCCAGTGAAACAATCTTATTACGAAGATTGTACATACAATAAAATAAAAACACCTATGTTTTTATTTAATGTTAGTTAAAATTAAACTTTATTAGTTTTTTCTATATTTCCAATTAGTAAATGGCACGTCCGGTACTAAAAATTAGTCTGGACAATGTTCTTCACGCTTTGGAAGTAGAATGCTAATTGAACTTTCTTTACATACTACTGCGGCATTTATAGTAATTTTGGATGGAGAATGGTTTCAACTTATAGTAGTATAAATGATAATTAAACAGAGTTGCAAAAATAAGTACTTGACATATAAGTCCGTTAAATTCAAATTTTAACTTATATTTATGTGAGGTTGTATCCTGAAATCAAAACAGTGTTGTACCTTAAGGAGGCGTTAAATTCAAATGTTGTTTTAAACTTATAGTAATATTAAAATAATGAGTATTCATGTATTTAAGTAAAATATAAAATAAAAATAAGGTTAAATAAATGTGGGCTGCTTCAACTGTGAATATTATAAATGAATTTAAATTATTTTGGCTTAAGTTCATTTTATTTTTAATTTCTAAAAATCTTTTTTAGAAAGAAAATTTATTTTACAAATGTATGCGGACGTTTTCCAAAGAAAAGAAGAAAAACTATATGCTAGCAGAATGATATGCTGCACTTTCTGGACCGCTACGACGTTCATCAGCAATCTTCGCATCTATCTACCTTAGTTGTGTATTTTAAAAACATCATCTATTTAACTAACTAACTTTGTAAATAAGAATACGAGAATATTCATATCAACATTAATTTGGTTAGTCGAAATTTATATACAAACCAACGTATTTCTCTACTGTTCTCTCTGTATTTCGTCTTGTACATTTATTTTTGCTTTTGTTTCAATCATCGATTGAACGCGAATCATTTTGCTAACGTCTAATTTTTCTTGTTTTCTTTGGAAAACGTCTGCGTTCATTTGTAAAATAAATTTTCTTTCTAAAAAAGATTTTTAAGAATTAAAAATAAAATGAACTTAAGCCAAAATATATTCAACTCATTTACAGTTCAAATAATAATTTATGAAAATTAAATTGTAAGCACGCTCGGCACAGCGCGCATTCATACTTACCTCATAACAATCAAAATGATACTGAAACAGCATCTATAATGTTGTGAGTAAACAAGTAAAGGCCCAACTATAATGTGCATAAGCTAGCTTTAGCTTATGTCAAAAATTCAACGAAAAGCCTGTCAAATGCTTAGGTAACTTATTAAAGAAATTTATGTGGCTACAATGTACTTCCATAAATTTAGTTACTTATTTGCCACAGTTGCACATTTATGTTTGATTCGTACTTTTGCCAAAAATAATTTCTATATAAATAAACAAAATTTTAAAACGAAAAAGCTTTAAAGAAGATAGCATTCACATACACATTTACATATTTTGGTTCATGTTCTAAGAAAAAGTAAAAAAAATTTTACAAGTTATTTTCTGCTTTGTGTTTATGGCCAACCCACTAAAAAAATGCAACGATGTTCATCGCTTATATCGTATACATATGTGTGTATAAATACAAATTTAATTAAAAAAATTATATTTGTAAAAAATTGGCCATAAAGAAAAATGCTGTTATTTCTAAATTTTCTATTGAATTTAACAATTTAGGTCTTAATTAAAATTTTTCTTTATCGATGTATAGCACAAAGCACAATCAGCTGTTTCCATACGGAAAGTGCGATCAGTTTCGTACCTTGCATAAAGAAATGAAATTTAACGAAACTTGACGAAAAGTTATCTTATGTACATTATAGTTTTTCACATATAATTTAACGTATTTGCACAGTTGTATAAGCTTGCATAAGTTGTTTTATGCACATTATAGTTGGGCCTTAAGAATGACTTACAGCGTTGTCAACTTTGAAATTTAAAAACGCACCAAAGTAGAGAAAAAAAGCACCATTTAAGAGAAAACGCACCAAGTTCTAGAATTTATTTTTTATTTAAAACCTTTTTTTTTAATTTTTCAAAAAAAGTGTAAATTTTTTGTATTGAAAATATAACAATAAAGCAGTCTTAAAGTTCAAGCAAAGACTATAAATATACTAAGATGTTTTACTGCAGTACATTCTACATCCAGTGCATATTTTGTCGATGGACGTACTGTTACTGCCACTTTAAGAGTAAAATCACAAAGAGAGATTATTATTCTCAGCAAACTTGTTACTCTCATCTCACATTAATTCATTTGTATATACGTGCTTACGAATGTGTATATATATACATTATAAAATATCCAACGTAAACCAATGTTACCGATTGTGTATTTGTATGGTAACAATATGTGTTTTGTTGTTGTATAAAAGAAATAACATCGATTTACACCGAATAATAAATTCATTTATTATCAATATGAAAATTTATTATTCGGAACCTTTTCGATTTTAATTTACTTTACTTTTTTAGTTACTGAATGTTTGCTGTGTTTTTGTATACTGTCTTTTTGTTGCTGTCTTTTTCTTTTATTGATTCAATAGAGTTCTTATTTAATCAATTTGGCTTTTGATATAAGACTTTTAAGTTTTCTATACAAAATTTGGGTTAAATCCACTAATGAGCTAAAATAGCAGCAGTGAAATGGCCATATGAATATACTTTATATAGTAATTCATAAAATGTATAGTAATGCCGATTTCTGTAACATTTTTTGCCAGTTGTTCGTATTTTCAAGTAGAAGGTTTTTACGGAAGAAAATTTTTGAAAATCCCTCCATAAAAGTCGGAAAATTTGAAAAAAAAAATTGGTGATTTTAATAATTTGTTCGGGATAATTAGCTCAATATTTTTTAAAGATAATAAATTTAATTTAAAATTCCTGTAATTTAATTTTAATTATTAAGTTGCAAGTGCCCATATAAAAGGCATAAATAAATTATCGTCGTGTGTTGTGATATTTCATTTGTTTTCTTAATTTTCTTTTTCATCATCTTTTAAATGGATAGAAGATCCGAAAAAAGTCAGCCTTATAGAGTATATAAAGAAAAATATAATCAGGTGGCAAATTACGACACTCGATATCGATCGAAATTTCAATAGAATTTAAATGTAAATTTTCATCGATATCGAATGCCGTAATTTGCCCCCAGCGTTGATAATTGTTGTTTTTGCTTAAACTTTGTTTTTGTATTTACTTTATTGTTTGAACAAAAAATTTTAGTTTATTTAAAATGTTTGTGAGAAGTTTCCTGAAGAGCTAAGTAAACGGTAGCGAAATGGCCATCAAGAAGTGCTTTTACCTTCAATAATCAAAATCGGTGATTTTAATAATTTGTTCGGAATAATAATATTTTAAAGATTAAAATTAATCTTTTTGTACGAAATTTTGGGTGAAATTATTTCTTAATGGCTTTCCAAATGAAAAATAGAAAGTTCTTGGTGTAAAATATGGAAAATTGCGAAAAATGCGATATTTCAAAGATTTTCTTTTTTTAATTGTTTAATTTTTTTTATTAATGCAGAATAATAGATATAATTAAACCTTGACAAATTCTGACATATACATCGGAAATGTATATCCGTTCTAAGAACTATAAAAACACGCATAAAGGTCTTATAAATACTATTTTGTAAAAACAGCAGCTAAAAACATAAAAAATATATTACGAAGCAATGTGTATAGTGTACTAAAATTGTTATGTCTGGTTTGACGAGAATAACTCTTGTCACAAAAACAGGTTGGAAGTTTCGAATTTGCTTATACTTATGTTGCTAAGAAAGCATTGCTCATGGGAAACACATGAGTGTAAAGAACAAGTACTGGGAAAGTCTAAATTTTAAAGCGCCAGTAATTTATTTTGTTTGGCAATTCTAATTTATAAATTTAGCTATTAAATTCATATTGAGGTTTATATATATTATACCTATATGCAGGTTAAGTAAACTTAACAAAAAATTTAATAAATAATATACATAAATAAGTGCCTTATTTTATTACCATTGTTTGAAATTTCTTAAAAAACATATTAAGTATCCACAAGATTAAATGCTAAAAAAATTACTACGTAATTTAGAGTATGATTAGTTCGGTGCGATTATGCATATTTTTAAAAATACTTAAATAAAAATATATTGTTACCCTACAATTACAAGAGCAGTCATATAGTTTCGTTTTTAAGCTTATTTTACAAACAATTTTTAAATAAGTAGGAAAAATAAAATTCAGAAATAAAATTTTATGAAGCACATTCTTGTTTATATGTAGATATGAAAGTATGTATGTACGTTTCTATATGTTAAATGTGTTTTTTATCTCTCAATACTTTCCTTTAACAAAACATTTCTTATGAACATCCACACACATTTTTAAACGCATGTGTGTATAAATCTGTCTTGTTTACAAACGAATATTGTGCTCTCTTGAGTTTTAGTTGCGCTCACAGAAATTTTTTCCCTCTTATCTACTACCATAAAACTGCTCATAATTTTTGATTTTTTAAATGTTCAAAGTGCAACATCTTTATAAATTTATTGTCTTTGGTTCAAGGCTTTTGCAAACAAACAAAATTAAAAAATAAAACTTAACAAAAATAACAAACTAAACAAATATGTTTGTGTTCATTTGTACTAGATAATAAATTTTTTTCAGCGGTCATTCATAAAAAAATATTTCTGTATAATTACATACATACATACAGTTTAATAAGTAATATTGCCTTACAAAATTCATTTATTTTAAGGCTTATAAATGCAAAAAAAAAATTTTAATAAGGCAGCAAACATATAACAAAAAACAGACTTTTACAATATACATAGTTTAACAAAAAACTCAACAATAAAAAAGAAGAAGAATAAAAAAATTTGCACATACATATTATGTATTTTTGCATTCATTTATTTGTGCAAGCTGATACATTTTAGTACATTAATTAAAAAAAAAAACAAAATTTTATAATAATTATTCCAAATTAAAAAACTAATACTTTCATCGTTATTGTTATCAAATGGCCATAAAACAGATTTGATTTCAAATTCCGATGTTTTGTAAATATCATTACTATTAATGCGGCAATTAACACTGTCTGGAATTTCGTAATATTCAAAACAAGAATTTTATTGTTTTAATCCATTTTTAATTTGAAGTAATGCGTTAACAGCACTTAAAGACATTCGGTTACGTATCTTTGATTTAAATAAATTCATTGAACTAAAAAAGCGCTCAACTTCTACATTTCGCCAACCGTTTTCAATACTAGACAATATTTTGATATCGGATTTAAATTGTACTGCTAATGTCATGATATCATTTTAGCAATGAGATAAAACATTTTTTACATTTAAAACGTTAATTTTTTTGTAAAATTTCAAAATTAGAAGGCAGTCTTTCCGGATCTCGACATAATGTCAAATTTGCAAACGTTAGTCTATAACGGTTCAAAAGATAGGCCCATATAAGTAAATCTGCATCAATTATGGGACACCCTTTAATTTCTAAATTCAAATTATAACTCGTTGATATAGCGGGCTTGGCAATACAGGTCACTTTTAAGTTTCAGCATTCTGTCTATACCGGTTCAAAAGTTGGTTCACATACTTGAAATTACATAAACTATTGGGACACCCTTTAACTTCCAAATCCAAATTTTATACTTGTTGTTACAGCGGACTCAGCAATTTAGGTTCGTTGTAAATTTCAAGCGTCTGTCTACAACTTGTGACAGTGAAAGTCACGAAGCTCCTTTCCACGTACACATTTCTGTGGAAGAGTATTGTACCCTATTATACGCATTATCTCTAGTATATTAGAACCTAAATTCCTTATTATTTTATTTTTATCATTGAATTCTGTATTCCCTTATTGTTATAAGTTTTTTTAATTTTATATGTATTCAAAATGCGTTTGTTTTCCTATGTTAAGCAAACGGTCTACCTATGCTATGTTGTTGTCGCGACGATCAAAAACATGTATTTCTGTTTTATTGTTTTTATAACACAAACAGGCTTTCTGTTTGCTTTTTTTGATATTTACAACAACACCCACGACAACAACCAAGCAAGCGTTGGTTGATGGCCAACCATTTAGCCTACGTAGTGTAATCAAATGTATTTTTAGAATTACAAGCAAACACTACCACGATCACAGCCTGCTTGTATGTGTGGCCAGCCGACGGGTATAAAAGGCGAGCAAGCTGCCTGCATCAAGACAGTTGATTGCCGGCTGGCCTTTGGGTAAGACCGATAGTTTAGTAGTGAAATACACGCTAGACTGTTGCTCATACTCAGGCAGTAGAAGGAAGTGGTAGTGATTGCTTGCCTTTATTACCAACTCCTCCGAGAGTGGTCACTTGTCTGTTGTTAGTCGACCGTCATATTGGGGCTTACATCGGTTGCGATGAACGCGCCTGTGTATTTCCCAAGCTGTACGAGTAGTGATATACACGCTCATACCAGCTAACCGACAACGGCTACCGACGGTAAGTGGCGCTCACACCCTTTAGCCTTGGTCAGTAGTTTTTGTTAAAACGTGTAGCAGAATAAAACACGTTATTATACTGTAAAGCATGCGTGTTTTACGACGACCCTGGACGCCGCTGAGTTCTGCCCCAGCAACCAGCGAAAACGTGTCGTCACATTGGCGTCCGAGCAGGGACAAATCTAATTTGTCCACCCTCGGACTACCGCAGTTACACCCGTGACTGCAACGAAGCAAGCAGCGAGAAGTCTGACCACCAGCAACCATTCCCGTAGCGGCAAACCGGGCTGCCCGATAGTCAGCTGACGCACCGAAGACAGCATGCTACCGGCCGACAGCAACAGAGGGCCGCCAAGATGCTCAGAACCACCTGGGAATATTCATTAAAGAAGGAAGAGCTCTCGTTACCTACCTTGCCGCCTTCGAACAAACTACGAACGGCACCGTCGACGAGTTACGAAAGAGGTTCGCCAAGTTCATCACGGCAGATCATCCAGGGGCACAACAGCAGCGACTTTTAGAACTGCAAGCCGACCATGAGAAGCTGTTCACCACCGGCGTAGCCTATGATCACCTACAGCCGCCACCGCCAACTATGACGGGCGACGCAGCCTCACCAACGAAAATTAAAGGTTCGCTGCCACACAAAACTGCCGCCGGCACATAGCGCCCGCCGCACGACGTCCGTATGCATCACCTGGATACCATCCGGAAATGGGGCCTTAAATACGACGGCGGCAAGGACCCCCTTGATTTCCTCGAGAGAATAGAGGAACTGGCTGTACTGTACGACGTAGACGTGAGGGAAGTGCTACGTGGCAAGGCTCTGGTACCGCAATAACGCCCGATCATGGAGCCAGTGGTCAGAATTTAAAAATGACCTGGCTACATTTTTCCTACCGCCGCGGTACTTCGAAGAGTTTGACGACGAGGTCCGTAAACAAGTGCAGCGACCGCGGGAACCTTTGCGGGATTACGTGTTGGCAATCCAAGGCTTAATGAGACATACCGATATGAGCCCCGCACAGAAATTAGAGCAGATTTTTCGAAACGCCCATCCCGACTATCAATGGTATATTCGGCGGCGTGATTTTTCAACCCTCGACGACCTCGTGAAATTAGCCATGGAGCTCGAATGCATCCCCCACAATAGCGATCCCACGCACATAACGCGTGGCGAACATCACCGGACAATGAAGTGCGGTACTCACAGTGGGGAAAGGCAGCAGTCAGGAGGCAAGGACAGCGGGGTAAATCCTACCAGCCTCTCATGGGGCGATGATAAACTTCATGCTGAATCGCCCGATTAACGCGATCATCGAATCCAGGGCAGAGGAGCGTTGCCCCTGGATGAAAAAAATGAAGCAAGAAGTACACGACCATCCCGATAGAGTTGCCGATTATACCATAATATATCAGCAACTACAGCGCCATACCACCAGGCGGACTCGCGATAAAGATGATACGCCATGGAAACTATGTGTGGCCACTCCGTTGAGAGTCCAAGTGATCCAGGAGAACCATGACCAGGCGGCCGGCGGTCACCTCGGCGTGCGCAAAACTATTAATAAGATCGCTCAGCGGTATTACTGGCCCGGCAATGCACGGGACATTAGCCGATACGTACGACGGTGTGAGGCCTGTCAGAAGTATAAAATCGACCAGCAAGCTCCCGCCGGTATGATGCTGACTCGCTTACCGGACGAACCATGGTCCTTAGTCTGCGCCGATTTCATGGGACCATTGACACGAACCAAGCACGGCAATACGACGTTGTTAGTACTATTAGATAGCTTTTCGAGATGGTGTGAACTCGTGCCGTTACGAAATGCCACTGCAGAAGGCGCCGTAAGGGCATTGCGCGAGCGGATCATTGCACGTTATGGAATCCCGAAGATGGTCCTCACAGAAAACGGCGCTCAGTTCACGGGCCACATTTTTTGTCGATACCTTAGGAAAATGGGAATTAAACAACAATTCACCGCACACTATACCCCCCAGGAAAACCCAGTGGAAAAAACCAACCGAACTATCAAGACAATGCTCACTCAGTTGGCCAGACAACACAATACATGGGACGAAACGTTACCGGAAATCATGCTGGCTATCAATACTGCCACATCCGAGTCCACGAGCTACACCCTCGCTTTTCTTACCCAGGGTAGAGAGCCACGCCTGCCCAGCACGGTTTACGATGAAGTAACCATCGGTACTATAGCAAGCCAGTTAAGCTTGAAAGACAGAGCAGGGGAATTGTCGGATATCTTCAAGTTCGTCAGGAGAAATCTGGAGAAGGCATCCAAGAAGCAACAACAACACTATAACTTGCGACGCCAGCCGTGGCGGCCCAACATAGGTGACCAAGTTCTGGTCCGCGTACATCCGCTATCGCGGGCCAGCGACAGTTTTACGGCCAAGCTAGCCCCAAAATACCTGGGCACCTACGTTGTGAAGAACTTTATATCCCACGTTATCGTGGAAATTAGTAGTTGTCGTAATAGCGATGTGCGACGAGCGCACCTTAGTGAATTGAAACCTTTCCATTCACCGTCTACAAACCCCTCTTCCTCTTCTCTCTGCAGATCGACGCAGAAGAGAAATAAAAGAAAAACTAAGAAAAAAAATTTACTTCAATATTGTTATTGGGAGCCATAATAATACGCAGTCATTTCATATTTTAAAGAATCGCCCTTTACAGTTCATAATACACGCAGGTTATGAACTGTTTTTTAAACGGGACCAAATTTTTAAAATCGGTTCAGAAAGAACTGAGTTCTGCAGGCACAAATATAAAAAAAGCAACATTCAGCCTTCCTTCTTTTTTTGAAGTCGGTTAAAAATTAACTGATCACTACAAAACTCTGCTTTTGGTAAGCTGTTTACCACCAGATACGACAGCAGCCTTTACTACAAAAACAATGACTATGAAAATCTAAGAGGGATAGCATATTCCATACAGTGAAATGTTTCTTTTTTAAAATAAAATAAATTAAAACAACAACAATACCGTTTCATTTTGTGCTTATGATTTGGTACGTCTTAAATGAAATGATTAAAACAGGTGTATTTTTTTTTACAAACTTTTTTTTTTTCACAATAAAAAAATGTTGTGTTAAATTTGCTTTGGTGCCACCACAGATTAAAAAAGCACCAAAATTAAAAAACAAACGCACCACGCACCAACTCGGAAAATTTTCGCACAAAAAATTGGAAAAAACACCCAAAATGGTGCGAAACGCACCAAGTTGACAACGCTGATGACATAAAACAAAATTTGCATTCGTGTTCAATCGATGATTGAAACAAAAGCAAAAACAAATGTACAAGATGAAATAAAGAGAGAACAGTAAAGAAATACGTTGGTTTGTGTGTAAATTTCGTCTAACCAAATTAATGTTGATGCTATAAACAAAATCATGTCCACCGACCATCGACTACAAGATGTCAATAATAGAATACATGCGTGCTTATGAGAATAATTCTTTTAGCCGCTATACGACTACCGACTACACGGCTACTTTTGTAGCCCGTAGCCAACTTAGGCCAATTTCTATTTTTCTTGGCTACAAAAAACAGATTAGTGCTGCCAATACAATAAATGCATGAAATGGTGGTTTTAAAAATGCAATACATTAAATATCGCTATTAAAAACGCGAAAAAGTTTTATAGTGGCACCATTGAAAAATAATAATCATCTGTTCATTTGTTTACATTTTTCATTTACTATTTATTTGGCGCATTTTTCATTTACTTTTTGCTTGTGAAATTTTCCATTTAGTTCTTTTTTCATCAATTTCTAATTTGTTTCATTTACAATTATTTTTTGGGTTTTGTATTGAAATTGGTAAGTATATAATAGCCATTTTTACTGTTTATATGTATGTATTTATTATATTGTTTAATGTAAATGTTTAGTTCAATTTACATGCAAATATGGACGTGGACACTTCATACAATGAAGTTTTTGTTTCCACTATTGTAGCAATAGTACTTATAAAGTTAATTAAATTTTCTTAAGACATTTAAAAATTTTTTTTACACAAATTCACTTAAAAAAATCAAGTTTGTTTTGTTTTGGTTAACTTTAATACATATGTCAAAACAGATGCTTATTTTTTGTAGTTAGTGGTCGATAGTCGTTAAAAGAATTAGGTAGCTGGTGACTTGGCTATTTTTGTAGCCAGTTACTTTTGTAGTCGGTAGTCGATGGTCGGTAGCCTTTTATTGTCTTTATAGCATGATATGAATATTCTCCTATTCTTATTTACAAAGTTAGTTGATTAAATAGATGATGTTTATAAAATACACAACTAATGTAGGTAGTTGCGAAGAATGCTGATGAAGGTCGTAGCGGTCCAGAAAGTGCAGCATTTCATTCTGCTAGCGTCTAATTTTTCCTGTTTTCTTTAAAAACGTACGCATACATTTTAAAATAAATTTTCTTTCTAAAAAAGATTTTTAGAAATTAGAAATAAAATGATCTTAAGCCAAAATAATTTAATTCATTTATAATATTCACAGTTCAAATAAAAAGTTACTAAAATTTCCATCAATTATTTTCTTTTATCTTACAAAAATGACAACTAACGCTGCGAAATATTCACACGGGTCAGTCTAGTATTAGAAAGACGCAACTGTTAATAAGTCAGCACTTTTACTATGGGGAAAAAAGGGTTAAGCTTATTTGCATTTATAAAAACGTCGTTTTAAAATTCAATTCTTAACTATATGTGAGCTGGTAAAAAATAAAAAGTTCTCGCTGGCGTAAATTAATAAACCGATTTATGCAAAACCAAGTCATTGTGTTTGGTTGTACGTACATATATGTATGTGTACAATTTAATTTAATATACAGGACTATTTCTTCCGATTGATAAATAGTAGATTAATGTTATGTCAAATGTTTGCACAAGTTAATTGTAGACTATTTTACACAAGGTTTCGAAAACTACAAGTTATTAGTAATTACCTTCCGAATTTAAAACTCTAATTTGAGATATTTAAAATTTTGTATTAAATAGTTCGGAAGGTCTATATTAATTTCAAAACATTCGAAAATTACTGGAAATAAAACCAAAAAATTGCTGCACCCAAGTCAAACTAGGTGCCTGTCGCTTGAAGCAGTAGTTGTTTGAATACTAGATTTGTATGAGGCCTTGAAAATTTACTTTTCATTTGCTGCTGCTGTTGATCAAATCGATACAGCAAAAACAATTATAAAAAATTTAAACGAACTAAATCAAATATTGTACACACTTCATTTGTACAAAAAATATTTCATTTTAAAAATAACGGACATTTATTTTATAAGTATTATATTGCATTTTAATTTAATGAAAATAATGCTTAACCCTTTTTAATAAGTTGTAACATTGAATTGAATTCGCTTAGTAATTAGTAACTTATTTAGTTTTTGTGGTATCTAATTTAAGAAAAAATATCAATTGAAGTTTAAAGCTTGTGCTGTTAACATCATTAAATTTTCCTTAAATATCTAAGTTTGGAAGAACCAGAATTATACCCTAAAAGTGAAAAACTTAAATTTTTGAACACAGAATTCGTTTAACCTAAGTTGTAAACCCTGAAAAATTACTCAATATACGTACATATATCCTGAAAAAAAAGAAACCAAATTAATAGTTACTTACTCAAGAAGAAATAAAAATACATATGTGCATATATATACCACTTACCAAAATAAGTACTTTATAAAACCCAGCCGCATATCTCTCCAGTTTAATCAAACATCAACAACAACTTTAAATATATTCTTATCCTTTTTAAATATATTCTTAAAACTGTTTATATTATAAACAGAATATTTTAAAGTGAGTCAACTGAAATACAACACCTATCCAACAAAAAGGCTTCCAGGAACTGTTCTAAGTAATTTTATAAAAATCGATTAATTTTATTTTACGGAATTTATTAATAGAAAGCATTTTTTAAGATTTAATAAGGTGTATTTGGGCTCATTGGCTAAAGAGTTAATATAAAAATCAAGACATAACAAAAACGAAATATACAAAATTATAAATAACTGTATAAATTTTCATGTAGAACTTGCAATTTAAATATAAAAAACGTTTTGATTTTGAGCATAAATCTTATAAATATTTAAAAATTATAAATTATTTGATAATTTTTTTTAATAAAAATCTGTTTTATTGTTTTCAAAATGTGTTTTTTAACTTGCCGATTTTTTAAAATTAAAGTGGCGATAAAGCCGAGTTTTTTGTGCAAAATTGCAAATTTCTGGCCAAAATATTCTGGCACCCCTGATTATAGATGCTGTTTCAGTATCATTTTGATTGTTATGAGGTAAGTATAAAGCGCGCTGTGCCGAGCGTGCTTATAATTTAATTTTTATTAAACTATTATTTGAATATTATAAATGAATTGAAATTATTTTGGCTTAAGTTCATTTTATTTTTAATTTCTAAAAATCTTTATTTTAGAAAGAAAATTTATTTTACAAATATATGCGGAAAACAAGAAAACAAATGCTGCACCTTCTGGACCGCTACGACCTTCATCAGCATTCTTCGCATCTATCTACCTTAGTTGTGTATATTATAAACATCATCTATTTAACTAGCTAAGTTTGTAAATAAAAATACGAGAATATTCATATCGACATCAATTTGGTTATACGAAATTTACATACCAACCAACGTATTTCTTTACTGTTCTCTCTGTATTTCGTCTTGTACATTTGTTTTTGCTTTTGTTTCAATCATCGATTGAACGCGAATCATTTTGCTAGCGTCTAATTTTTCTTGTTTTCTTTGGAAAACGTCCGCGTTCATTTGTAAAATAAATTTTCTTTCTAAAAAAGATTTTTAATAATAAAAAATAAAATGAACTTAAGCCAAAATAATTTCAACTCATTTACAGTTCAAATAATAATTTGATAAAAATTAAATTATAAGCTCGCTCGGCACAGCGCGCATTCATACTTACCTCATAACAATCAAAATGATACTGAAACAGCATCTATAATGTTGTGAGTAAACAAGTAACTTTGAAATTTCAAAACGCACCAAAGTAGGGAAAAAAACTCACCATTTAAGAGAAGTTCTAGAATTTCTTTTTTATTTAAAATCTTTAATGATTTAATTTTTCAAAAAAAAGTGTAATTTTTTTGTATTGAAAATATAACAATAAAGCAGTCTTACAGCCATATACATAAAAATTTAAAATACATTTCAAATTAATTTTAAGCAAAATTTGATAAATTATATTTATAAAATATTTTTAGCTTAAAATTCCTTTTTTAAAGCTATTTTATATTTGTAAATGTTAAAATTGCTTCGACAGTTTTACTTTTTTTGACTTGAAAATTAAGTTTTTGAAAATTACTCAAATAATGGAAGCGTTAAATTTGATCAGAAGAATTCGTAAGAACCAAATTTGGTTAGTTTATGGAATTGATTTTAGTTTTTAACCTTTTGTTAGAGACTATTGACCAACTATCAAGTTACCGTAAACCAAAAATTTATAAGGAGAGGTTTGACCCATTTTCTCTTCCGGACAATCAATTCAAACAAAAATATCGTTTCAATAAACAAACAGAGAAAAAAATTACAAATTTGGTGGAAACGGATATATCTGTAGACCGTAGAGGATGCGGAACATCCCCAGAACTTCAAGTTTTAGTGGCGTTGCGTTGTTGGGGACGTAGAGAAGTAAATTGTATTCCATTTGCATTAACATTGATAACGCCATAAGATCACATCTATCTAATCGGAAAGGATTTTATTCCCTGAATGTTCAGGTAATACATGCTAAAAGTAAAATTATATATTGTTAAGTTTTATTTCTATTTAGGTGGTTTGCGATGCCAAAC
Organism: Gymnosoma rotundatum; assembly: GCA_916610165.2. Classification (NCBI taxonomy): domain Eukaryota; kingdom Metazoa; phylum Arthropoda; class Insecta; order Diptera; family Tachinidae; genus Gymnosoma; species Gymnosoma rotundatum. The sequence goes on from OU744337.1 coordinate 60,960,324, forward strand.
TAAAAATTTTAGATATAGTAGCACGATGAAGGGGCAGTACTCATGACTGTCGTATATTTAATGAGTCAAAGCTCAAAGAGCGATTCGAGAATGGTGAATTCAGAGGGCGTTTGCTTGGTGACTCAGGATATAAGCTAATGAAATACTTATTCACTCCTTTACAACAGCCTCAAAATGAAAAGGAAATAAGATATAATTTATCACACATCGCAATTCGTAATCCAGTAGAGCGATGTTTCGGCGTGTGGAAGCAAAGATTTCGCTGTTTGTTAGACGGAATGACGATTAAATTTTCAAACGCAAAGATAGTCATTATAGCTTTAGCTGTTCCACCTGTATAAAGACGCCTTGAAACACGGCTTTTGTTTATTAAATTTAATCGTTTAAAGAAAAAAAAAATAATTTTGTTAAACTATATATTAAATGTATTAGCAACGGCGTTTATAGAAGCATATAAGTGAACATTTTAGAAGAAGGGCTTGTTCAGAAATGCATCACTGCACCACCTGTATAAAGACGCCTTGAAACACCGCCAGCATGAACTCCAATTCATCCAACGTCAATTTTACACCTCGTAGCTGCAAGAGACCTATAAACTGTTTCTTCATTTGTCCCTTGTAATAAACAAATATGGTTTTTTTCTGGAAAATTTGGTATGCAAGTGGTGGCTATTGAACGCAGGAATTTCGTTTGCGGAAAACGTACAGCTAATTGTTGTATATGATGATGTATCAGGGCACACATAGGCACTCCATTAGCATACAAATGTAAACCACTAATATACCCTCACCAGCCTAGTTTACCTTATCAATATATTCTTGACCAGTAATTTCTGATATTGTTCCAAATTTAGCCTTTTCGGAAAAAGCTTTCATTTTGGCAATACCCTGTTGGCGGTAACTTTCCAAAACTTCTTCATCTTCTGAGTCCTCTAGTTCATCAAGCTCATCCAAGTTCATATTTTTAATGTTTTTTGAATTAAAGACGTGCACAGATATATCTGTTTATATCAGTTTTTGTGTGTCTACTCTTATGAGTGCGTATAGATGAGTACTTTTGTGTTTCTGATATAAGTTGATATTGTTACTTTTTCTCTTTGGATGGATACGAAGGAGTAAAGAGAGAATGAGAGTAACATATCTGTTCTCCTATGTTTTGCACAAACGGCAGTGTTGTCAACTTGGTGCGTTTCGCACCATTTGGGTGCTTTTTCGAATTTTTTGTGCGAAAATTTCACGTGTTGGTGCGTGGTGCGTTTTTTTTAAATTTTGGTGCTTTTTTTAATTTGTGGTGGCACCACAAAAAAATTTTTTGTACAAAAAATACACCTGTTTTAATACCATTTCGTTTAAGACGTACCAAATCATAAGCACAAAATGAAACGGTATTGGTGTATTAATTTATGTTATGTTAAAAAAGAAACATTTTAGATTTCCATGGTCCTTGTTTTTGTAGTAAAGGTTGCTGTCGTATCTCTTAAACAGCTTAGCAAAAGCAGATTTTTGTCGTGATCAGTTAACCGACTTCAAAAAAAGAAGGTTATACAATTCGACTGAATGTTGCCTTTTTATGTTTGTGCCTGCAGAACTCAGTCATTTCTGAACCGAGTTTGAAAATTGTTGGTAATATGATAGATTATGAACTGTAAAGGACGATTCTGTAAAATATAAAATGACTGCGTATTACTATGGCTCCCAATAACAAAAAGTTATACAAAAATAAACCTAAAAATTAAAGGGTGCCCCCATAATTGATGTAAATTTACTTATATGGGCCTATGTTTTGAACCGTTACAAACAAACGCATGTAAATTGGACAGAATGTCGGTTGCTATGGCCGATATAGTAACAAATATTAATACTAAAAATTATGAACTAAAGGGTGCGCCTATAGTTCACTTAATCTGATGTATATGGCCATACTTTTTAACAGTTCTAGACAGACGCTTGAAATTTACAACGAACCTGAATTGCTGAGTCCGCTATAGCAAGTATAAAATTTGGATTTGGAAGTTAAAGGGTGTCCTATTAGTTGATGTAATTTCAAATTATTCATATTTTTTTTTTTTGCATTTATAAGCCTTTAATAAAATGAATTTCGTAGGCCAATTTTACTTATTAAACTGTATGTATGTAATTATACAGAAATATTTTTTTATGAATGATCGCTGTTTTTTATTTCAAAATTTGTGTATGCAATATATGAAAAAATGTATTATCTAGTACAAATTAACACAAACATATTTGTTTATTTTTGTTAATTTTTATTTTTTAATTTTGTTTGTTTGTAAAACCCTGAACTTTAAGACTGCTTTATTGTAATATTTTTAATACAAAAAAATTACACTTTTTTGAAAAACTAAATCATTAAATATTTTAAATAAAAAAGATATTCTAAATCTTGGTGCGTTTTAAAATTTCAAAGTTGACAACGCTGACAAACGGGTATAAACAGATATTGATGGTTGTACCATAAGTACTTATTGTGTGCTGCGAATTAATATCCATTCATACGTACATATGCATTGGTTTATTAAAATTAAAAAAAAAATTATTGTTTCTAAACATGATCAATATTTTTAATTGTTTTATTGTGTTTTATTGAAGTTGAATATACAAAACTGAATTCTTTAACAAAACTTTATGAATCTAATGCGTATAATTGTATTTAAATTACTATTATGTTTTTTAACAACTTTTACCAACAATTACAACAGTTCTAAGGATACAATCACTAACTGCCAGTCCCACGATATCGCAAGTGTTCGTTCGTTCGCACAATTACATTCAAAACAAAAACAAATTCTAAAAAATTGTTTTTGTTTTACATGTAACTATGCGAACGAACGATCGATTGCGACATCGTGGGACTGGCAGTAAATAAATATATGTATGTATGCATGTTCCTATATTTAGAGAGACGAAAAGCCTGATAATTTAAAATCAATTAAAAAATATTTTTGTTTAGTTTGCTTTAAAATACCTTTTGAATTCAAATTATTTTTAAAATTTTAAAATGAAGTATGAATATTTAAACATTTTTAGCAAAAATAAAAATAATATTTTATATCTACCGTTGTTAAGCTGACTATCCTTTGGTAAGCAGTTACAACCAGCTTGTCCATTTTATTCTTTTATTTTTTTTTTTTTCAATAATTTTTTAATTTCAAATAATTTTTACTCCCTATTTATTTAAGCTGTAGGACTTTTCTTTAATGCAAAAAATTAGTAAATGTTAGAAATTTTTAATGCACAAATAACATAACTATAATATATCCTTCTAAGTGCATAGAAAATAAAAATTGCGTTATTTAATATGTACATATATAAAAGGGACAATATTATTACTGCGTGTATTCTAGAAGTGTAAATGTTTTACCTAATTTTTTTTTATTGAAATTTTTCGGAACTTCTATTGTTATGTACATATGCATGTACAGATGTATGTAATAAACTTTTTTTATATATAAATTTTAACTATTTACTAGTTTTTATCAAAAAGGAATTAATTTTTTTAAATAAACGTACAATAAAATTCCTTAATTGAATTAATTCTATCCTTATAAGTCAACGCGCAACTAGACAACAATTTATTAATTTTTTTGTTTTTATAAAATTAAATTATCATTAATATGATAAATATTGCTAATAATACCTTTAAAATCATATAAACTAATTACTAATGCTAAACAATAATAATTACAATTCGGGTTATTACTACGAAGTTAAAATACTGCTAATTAATTCTCGCCTCTATCATAAGCAGCACACAAGTATCAAAAATATCTGTTTCATAAACTGATATATCCAAATACTCATGGTACAACAGATATTTACTTGTTATGTATATGATATATCTGTTTTTGCCATACTGTTGGATATACTGGTGCACGTCTTTATTTTGAATGTCCCACATTTATATCGGTACGTTTTTCAATAGCTGCTGCTATAACAAACGCCATTTTAGCTTTTTTGTTTTTATTTTACGTTTTTTTTTTAAATATTTACAAAATGATTATGTATTTTTATATTTTTCGTAAACAAATGCAGAGTTGTATTTCTTAGGTATTGTTGTAGCATTTAAAAGTAAGTAAAATGGATTTAAAAAAAAAATTGGAATTAAAAACCAAAATTCAAAAATTCATCACATCTATATCGTTTTCAGAATTGATTTACATTTTGAAAACGATCGCTTTTCATCACATACCTCACTAATTCAAAAAGTAATCATTTGCATCTATTCGTTTTTAGATATTCAAAAGTTGTAACCAAAAGTATAAATGTTAATACTGCTTTGTAGGGGATTTGTATGCAAAATAAATATAATAATATAATTTTCGACTCATATTCTTGCAAGCTAGATTTACTATCATGGTTTAAACGGAATCAAAAGACACCTTTCTTACCGTGCAATTGTAATTTCTGCCCTAGTTCGTTTTATGGTAAACACAGCAAAATTTAAATAAATTTTTAAAAATCTTTAAAGCTTTCCAGGGAAATTTCTTTAATTTATCCATTTATTATATAAATTTCTATAAAATGGTAAAATTTCATTACGAAGATTGATATTAAAAAATTTTATAGGATTAAAAATAAATTTAATTTAAACACACATAATAAGTATCAATCTTTAAAAAAATTGTGTTTATTTAAAAAAAAAATTTTTTTATTTAAGTAAAAAAATCTTTTTAAAATCTTTTCTTGATTTATTAGTTTGCCAGTTTCGAATGAAAGTAATTTTTCGACAATAAAAAATATTTTTAATTTCCATTTATTTTCGTATTTATTATTTAATATTAACTTTAACTATTAGTGACGCTTAATGTACATTTTATTGCTCTTTATAAATGTATTTTTTGACCTATGTTTTTGTTGAAAGCTATCATATAGCTTGTTTCCACGACAATTTGAATCACCTGTTTCGCTTTCTCAAGCAAGTTTATGAATCATGCTGTTTAACGACTCATCTATCTGCTTCGATTTGACAGTTGTTATTAAAGAGAAACATTTTATTTTTAAACACGTGAAAAACAATTTCTTTTAAATGGACAAAAAAGTAAGTTAAAATTAGTTAGCTTTTAGAAAAAATACATTTGTATGTAGATATTTATTTTCATTACTTCTAGCACCAAGAAAAAGTGCGAGCAAGTGGGACCAGGTAGGAGAACGGGCTCTATTAGAGATATGGGCAGAAAAGATCCCCCAGTTGCGTGGCTGCCGCAAAAACAGCCACATTCATATGGAAATGGCTGCGGAGTTAGCAATGCAGGGCTTTAAATATACGCCGGAAGAACTTAGGACGAAAATGCACAATATGACTTGCAGATACCGGTAAGTATATGTACATTAAAGACGTGCACCAGTATATCCAACAGTATGGCAAAAACAGATATATCATATACATAACAAGTAAAACAGATACAAAAGAACGAATGAGTGTAGTTGATATTGTATGCTTTTGCTTGTGCGTACTCACACTATGGATATAAACACATACAGTTGTTTATGGTATTGCATAGAGTAACAAAATTATCAGTTTTTTACTCTCAAATATCTGTTGTACCATGAGTATTTGGATATATCTGTTTATGAAACAGATATTTAAGATGATTGTGTGCTGCTTATGATAAAGGCAAGAGCTAATAAGCAGGATTTTAATTTTGTACGTAATAATGTTATTATTATTTTTTAGTTTTAGTAATTAGTTATATGATTTTAAAGGTAGAATTATAAATATTAGCAATATTTACTACATTATCAATAATTAAACAAAAAAAAAAAACAAATGAAAAATTATTAAATTGTTGTCTGGAACATAAAAACCAAAAATTTCAATAACAAAAAAATGTAAGAAAAAAATATTTTTACCTTTAGATAAACATATAGAATTGATGTTATATAGTCGATAAAATAATATGTAATTAACGTATGTGAATATTAAAAAAAACATAATATGATATTTTGAGTCATAACTTAGGAAACATGCTTTTTTGTTAATTACTTGTGTTATTGGGAAACTGTAAAGTCTCTAACATGTAGAAACATTTACACTTTTTTCTATATTAAAAAAGTCCTACAGATTAAATAAATAAATAATGAAGGTTTTAATAAAATCATTTTGATTTGAACGATTTTTGCAAATGAATTGGAGTTTATCATTCAGCTTGTTATTAATTGTGAATAATTGTATAGAGGAAAGTAAAATTTAGTAGAGTGAAGCGGACCTTTTGGTTCGCTGTACTTGCTTGCTAAAAGTTACGTTCCTTAGCAAAATGAAAAATTAATATTAAATACTAGTAGAGTATAATTCTTCGTAAACCCTAAAAATTGAAACTAAATCCTATTGGAATTTTTAGCAACAACAACATAAAGCAAGAAGTACCTGTACATAAAAAGGAATAAGCAATGCTTGCTGTATACTTTTTGTTTGTGGTGGAATTTATGCATTTTCATTAGCATAAATACATTTTTTTTAATGTATATATTTTCATGTGTCAATAAAAATAGGAAAATATTATGATGATTACAGGTATAAAAATTGTAAGAAAAATAACCAGTTAATGCAGTTTAGGTATTTTTGGCTACTGTATATATTTGGTTTTGTTACGAATGTTTTTGTTTTATGACTTTTAAAACGCACAATTTTTCAATGAAAAGTGTCATATGTATTTTTGTCATATATTATTAGAACCATATAAGGCAGAGTGGGAATAAAACGGTTTGCATTGGCTTACCTGGGTTTAACCCATTATGTGTCAATACTGCAATTCAAATTATTCCTTATATATATATTTTTTCTTTACGCAATACTTATTTTTTAACTTTGTGAAACGACCTTATAAATATATAAAAGGCCTTGATTAGTGAAACAGACATTTAAATAAAGTCTTTGGTATAAGTCGAATGAGAATTTAGGAAAATAAACAATAAATTAGTGGGAAAATATGAATAATATTGAAATAAAAGAAAACATTTTGTCTAATTTATATAAAATTAGTGAAAAAAGAGGTTTTATAAAAGATGAAAACGATGTGGAACTACCAAATTTTGTTGCATGCAAAATGTGTATAAATGTATATAAATACAATAAAAACGGGGTATCTAATTTAAATAAACACAAGTGCTATAAAGTTTTAAGAAGTGAAAATGAGAATATTTTAATTGAGCCAAATCAAGAAGCTAAAAAGGCTTGCACTGATATTCTGACCGAATGGGTTACTGGAGATATACGCCCATACTCCTTAGCAAAAGATTGTGGACTTAAAGAATATTCAAAATTGTTGTTATCACTTGGAAAAAAATTCGGAGCCGGTCTTAACATAGATGCCCTAATACCACACCCAACAACAATTAACCGAAACGTTGAGAATAGCTATTCAATTCAATTTGAAAAGTTACAGTCAGAGATCTCATCAATACGGAAAATTGGTTATGCCCTAACTTGTGATCTGTGGACAGACAATTTTAGTAAAATTTCCTATCTTGCCATTACGGGTCATTTTGTTATAGATGGGGAATGTAAAAGTTAGCTACTAGGAGTGAAGTCAATGAAAGGATTTTCGAATTCAAGTAAGTCATCACTGACTTTTGTTACAACCCAAAATATATATTTTAAATCTTTTTGCTTATAATTTTACATATTTTAAATTTATCTACTAAACAGGCATCAATATAAAACGAAAACTGGATAATTTGCTCGCAGAATTCAACTGCTCCTTAGATGACCCGATAGTTATAGTCACAGACAGAGGAAGCAATATAAAGGCAGCATTAAAAGACTACGAAAATATTAAATGTATATGTCACCTACTTCACAATACAGTTCAAAATGCCGTTAAAACTTCCGAACAAGTGGATGAAATCATTGCAGCCTCATCAAAACTGGTCAAATTCATCAAGAAATCAGGTTTGAATTGTGAATTAAAAACATCTATTAAAAGCTTTACACCCACAAGATGGAATACAGTTTATCTGACTTTATTATCTATAAAAGATAACTTTAGTACTATTCAAAAAATACTATGTGAGAAAAATTTAACAGACAAATATAGCATTATAAGAGAATATCATTTAGATCAATTAATAGAAATTCTAAAGCCTTTCATGGATGCTTCGACAGAACTGGAAGGCAGCTCCTACATAACAATTCATTTAGTTCATCCGCACATAAGAAAAGTTAAAACCATATGTAATAGCATCAATAATGATGAATCTAGTTTTATTTCAGAATTTAAAAAAAAATTGCACGAAATTTTAGTTACGCTAGTAGATCCCAAGATCACAATTTTTCACAAATTAGCAATATTTTTATTTCCGCCAGCTAATCAATTAACCCAATTTAATATTGAAGAAAAAACTGAAGTAATATTAAAGTGCAAATCGTTGTTACAGTCTGTTTGTAATGACACATACTCAACTACTTCGCTCATTGAAGCAAATTCTTCAAAAATTTATTCATTGTTTGAAAATTATGTGCAACCAATAGAAAAAGCGAAAGCATAATTGAAAATGAAATAGCCAAGTATGAAAATACTATTGTGCCTCTAGATAACAATTTTAATACTCTTAAGTGGTGGCATGATAGAAAAAATGAATTCCCTATGTTGTACAAACTAAGCTGCCGAATATTTTCTATACCAGCATCTAGTGCTCCTTCAGAAAGGATATTTTCTATTGCTAGGGCTCTTATTACAGACAAGAGATCAAAGCTTGGTTATAATGAAAAATCTTTTAATAATATTTTATTTGTAAATATTAATTCAAAAGTCTGATTTTTATTTTGACTAGAAATACTTACAGATACTTTAATTTTAGTTTAATTGTTATTTTTTACAGCCTTATTCATAAAGAATAACTTAGATCTAATATGCATTTTCAGCAAACTTTTCACGTAATGCTATTTGATTTTAAATTAGAAATTTTTTTTATAACTTCATTTAATATTTAAAATACTTTTATACTAAAGAAAAACATAAAAAAATTAGATTGTTTTTCTTTTCCTTATCGTAACGAAAGAAATCTTCCGAAATAAATAATGTACACCTGTAAAACTTATTAAATAATCATAATAATATTTTTAATTAATTCATACGCATTAAATCTTAAGACTCATTATTTGTTTTTGAAATACCTATTTATATATTTATTTATCTTGAATAAAGCATAATATAAAAATTTACAATATTGGGTTTTTTTTTAAAACAATAATGGTTTTTTTTTCATTTTAAATTAATACGTATTACTGAATATTACTTCGCAGCATACAATAAATACTTATGGTACAACCATCAATATCTGTTTATATCAGTTTGGTAAAAACATAGGAGAACAGATATGTTACTCTCATTCTCTCTTTACTCATTCGCATCCATCCAAAGAGAAAAAGTAACAATATCAACTTATATCAGAAACATAAACGTACTCACCAATACGCACTCATAAGAGTAGACACACAAAAACTGATATAAACAGATATATCTGTGCACGTCTTTAATGTACATACATATGTATATATTTTTACAAACGTGTTGGCCGAGTTGCTACGCGCAGGTTACAATGCATACCAAGAATTCAATGTCGAATATTTGTCGGATTAGATTAGAAACATGCTTTGCATTGCATACTTGTTTTTTTATTTACGTTTCAATAAGTGAGTCGTATGTATGTACATAAACTTTTCATATTTACAGGAAAGAAAAACTGAAAATTGGTTCAACCGGTGGTTCTCCCTCAGAGTGGGACCTTTACAAGGATATGGAACATTTGTTGGCTCCATTTAAAAGCTATAATCCTAAAGGTTTAGTTTCCGACAGCATAAATGGTAAGCAAACATTTTGAAAATAATAACACTCAATTTAAAAACATTATTATTTATTTCTTTATTTATTTATTTATATTTAAGATATTTCATCAAATATTGGAGCAGAGCCATCACCGTGTTCATCAGAGCCGTCACCGTGTTCATCACCACCGCCTAAACTTTGTACGCCTGCAAATAAAAAGAAAAAGAGTGTGGAAAAATTATTAAAAGGAATAGAAAAAAATATTAATAAAATGCAGGATGAAATAGCATCTACTTCGAAAAAAATGTTAGCAATTGAAGAGGAGAAGAAAGAAATTTTGAAAGCTTTTGCTGCCAATGAAGTTGAGTTTCAAAAGAACTTTATGAATTTTATACAAAAACAATAGTTTTTGATTATTTTAATTTGAATTTGATCTCCTTTTTTAGTTTTTTTACACATGAGTTTTTTTTGTTTGTTTCGTTATATAGTATATGAATGCACATATCGTTATGTATTGTTTTTGTTATGTAAATAGTATGTATGTATGTAGTAAATGTTATAAGTATGTAAGTATAAATATGTATGTATATTAATGAATTTAAAATGAATTTAAAATAAATGAATTTAAAATAAAATAATACTTACACAAATATTCAGATATTGCACGTCTTATATTTTCTGGATTATTTCTATGGTCCGTTAACGTTGTTAAAAATTCTGGATAGAACCGGTTTACTTCCTGCAACCAATTTTCATTTATTTTGTCATTGTTTTCATTTAGAAAATTGTGAAGGACACAGCATGACAAAATAATGGCGTTCGCATTTCTTATGGCATTGTTAATGCCTTTTCCAATACGCCTAAAACGTGCTTTTAAGTGTCCAAAAGCATTTTCAACCACTCGACGGGATTTGGACAGTGAAAAGTTGAAACACTTTTGTTGGTAGCTTTGTGACACTTCAAAAGGATATGGCTTCATAATTTTTTCGCTTAGTCGAAATGCTGAATCGCCGATTATATGAATTGGAACATCTACCCCTGAAATATTTTTTTTCAAATCCGTTAAAATATCGCACTGATCCAACTGTTGCTTTAGAGAGGACTCTTGGTATATTTGCGAATCATTGCAACGACCTGGGCTACCACAGCTTACATAAATAAAACGGCATCTAGAATGGAAAATATATATAAATTTACTAGAACATAAATTTAAATTTAATTACACCTATATACCTTGCATCGACCAATGCTAAAAGCACAATTGAATACCACCCTTTATAATTGTAATAGTCCGTAGCCTCCTCACGACCTGGATGAATCTCAATGTGGCAACCGTCTATAAATTAAAAACTTGCAAAACGTAAAAAACTTAATATTGATACAATTTACTTACCAAGAGCTCCCATACACTGTGGATATCCAAGAACTTCAAATTCTTGGACAAGATCTTGAAGTTTTTCTCGTTTTAAGGGAAAATTATTTATAAATAATGGAGATAGAACCCTCCACACTTCGACACAAAAGTTCAACAGAATTTTACACACTGTTGCCTTTCCAACCCCAAACAAATTACCAATTGTACGGTACTCCGCCGACGAGCCCAACGCATACAAGCTTATTGCAACCCTCTTTTCTAAAGGTATTGCTTCTCGCATGTTGGTGTCTCCGACACATCCTAAAATTATTCTGGAAAAGGCTTTCATCAGCTATTTGGCAGTCTCTCTCCCAGAAAGTTTGACTTCGATCCTGAAATAAAAGTTTCATAAAAAATTCACAAGAACAATATAATAATTACATTACACATAAGTATACATTTTGAAACTTACTATTTTCCAAGCTAGTCTTTCCGATATTAGCGACAATTTAATAACATTAACCAGTTGTAGCTGCTGTAAGAGCTGTGCATTCTTCTGTTTCAACTCCGTCATTAAGTCGAAGCACATTTTGGAATCTTCCATAATTCTTATTTTGGAAAATATCCTTCTTGACATAATAGCATTTTTTATAATTTTCTTTTTATCCATTGTTTTTTAGCTTTTAAATAAATTAACTTTTCACTTACTTTCAAATTTATTATTACGCACGACTAGGAAACACGCACAGAAAACAATTACATATATTTTTTTACTTTTAAATTTGTTTTGTTTACAAAAACATTTAATTTTGACAACTAGTGCAGATAAACTTACGATAAAAATTAGAGAAGAGATGATTTTTTCTTGATTCGCAAGTAGATTCAATATGAATCTACCAGCTTCGCTCTCAAAATTTTGTATGGCGAAGCAAGTTGATTCGCTCATGATTGGAGTGTCAAGCAAGAATAGAGAGCGAAGCAGGTGCCGTGGAAACAAGGCAATACTGATTGAATTTTTTGCGTGTTTTTCTCTCGTTGTTGAGAGTTTCTTTTGTGGTTGTTTTGTGCACGCAAAACCTCATGGACTTGTTTGAAGATGCTTTTTATTATTTAACTTTCAAATCACTTATGCCCGCGTGTTAAATATATATAAAATAAGTGAATATCAGTAAAAATCGTGCAGCGAAGACCAAGCAAATGTACCACAATTTATTTGGTGGGTTTGACTTGCAAAAGCTTAAAACTTATTTTTGTTGTTTAGAAATTTGTGTATATTTGATATGCAATTGCTATCATGCAACAAATATAACTGTTTTCTGAAAAAAGATCAGCACACGCAATTAAGCACAGTCAAGTTTCGTTTTAAAACTTTATCACTTATAAATAAACCGTTTTACAAATTTTGAGAAGTATTTGAAACGTTTGCAGTTTAAAGTTGTTTTTTAGCTGAATTTTTCCAAAGTTTTTACAATTATGAAACAACGATTGAAATTCATCAACTAGCAATTAACAGTCTCAAAAATCTCTCGAAGAAATAGCAAAAATTATTAATCGAACCAGAAGAACAATTTAATATATCAAGCTAAAAGAAAGAATTGCGTTGGTAACAAAGTAAAAATTTCCCTAAGAAAGACTTTAACTACTTCTGATAAGAGGTGGGTTTTATAATTGAGGTTGAGAATCACCCTTATCGCGGTTGGCGTAGGCGTGTTTAGGCGAATGTCGTATTTGTTGTCGTATTTAAAACTCAATGGTATCGTGAAAACTTTTCGCCTACGCCTACGACTCCCTTTTTTGTGTTGTAAAAGATTACTCAATTTTATTTTTTATGGAACACCCTGTTTGACATTAAGAGAAGCATTTGATAATGTCAAAAACCATATTAAAAAAAAATAAGAATAATTAGCTGCTTGTAATGCTTTACCAGCTTCATTTCGCTATGTAACTGATTATAAAAAAACAAAAACATTTTAAATACAATTGCGCTGATAAAATAATTTTTTTTAAACAAATATGCTAGTGTTGGATTTTTTCATCATCAGAAGACGAAGAAGAATTTAATAATTCCGAAAATCTAAAATTTGAAGTCTCCCCACACCTTTAATCAACCTTCTCCTGTACGGAATGGAAGGCCTATACTATTGAGTTCTTCTGCGGCTTCATTCCATTCATCTTTCGTATGAATTTTATTCAATCCTTTATTATAACATTTTGCCAAGTATGGTTTTTTTTCAATTATTTCTACCAACTTGGGAAACTGTGCTGGTGTAGTAATTTTTATACTAAAACATAAAAGATAGAAAGCCAAAACACAAATATTGAAATAAATATCTTTCAACCTGCTTTTTATTTAACTTACGATTTGTTTGACTCCATTTTTAAATAATTTTTGTTAAAAAATAAACGCTGTCGTGAGCAAACAACTTAACGACAATTTTAAACGCATTTGACAGGCAAATACGCCATCTGCGATATGTTCTTGTAATAGATTTACAATCTGTGTCGTATTTGCTGGCATTTTTGCCAGAAAACATCGAAAGCGACCCATTTCTAAATTAAAGAAAGCTCTCTAAGAAGAATGGCTAAAAATTTAAGTACTTACTTTTCTGTTGCATCAGCAATTTTTGCAGTCGTTTGCGCATAATAAACTGCTGTGTTGCATTTGCAGTGTTGCCTTTGTTTTCATTTTTCAACATACTGCGCATAATATGCAGCGCAGTGCTGCATTTACGAACAGGCCCCCAATCACACATGCGCATCAGATGCAACGCAGTGATGCATTTCCGAACAAGCCCTTCTTCTAAAATGTTCACTTATATGCTCCTCGCCCAATGAAATAAACGATGCTGACACTATCAACGCCGTCGCTGATATATTTAATATATAGTTTAACAAAATTATTTTTTTTTTCTTTAAACGATTCAATCTAGTAAACTAAAGCTGTGTTTCAAGGCGTCTTTATACAGGTGGTGTTTTCCATTCTTTGGTCTTCTGTTATTTCTGTAGGAACGGCCTCCTTCTCCCAGCATGAACTCCAATTCATCTAACGTCAATTTTACACCTCGTAGCTGCAAGGGACCTATAAACTGTTTCTTCGTTTGTCCCACGTAATAAACAAATATGGTTTTTTTCTGGAAAATTTGGTATACAGTAGTGGCTATTGAATGCAGGAATTTCGTTTGCGGAAAACGTACAGCTAATTGTTGTATATGATGATGTATCAGGGCACACATAGGCACTCCATTGGCATACAAATGTAAACCACCCATATACCCTCACCAGCCTTGTTTACCTCATTAATATATTCTTGACCAGAAATTTCTCATATTTAGCCTTTTCGGAAAAAGCTTTCATTTCGGCAATGCGCTGTTGGCGGTTACTTTCCAAAACTTCTTCATCTTCTAAGTCCTCTAGTTCATCAAGCTCATCCAAGTTCATATCTTATATGTTTTTTGAATGTCCCACATTTATATCGGTACGTTTTTCAAAAGCTGCTGCTATAACAAACGCCATTTTAGCTTTTTTGTTTTTATTTTAAGATATTTACAAAATGTAATTGTTTTGAGAAGTATTTGAAACGTTTGCAGTTTAAAATTGTTTTTTAGCTGAATTTTTCCAAAGTTTTTACAATTATGAAACAACGATTGAAATTCATCAACTAGCAATTAACAGCCACAAAAATCTCTTGAAGAAATATCAAAAATTTTTAATCGAACCAGAAGAACAATTTAATATATCAAGCTAAAAGAAAGAGAATTGCGTTGGTAACAAAGTAAAAGTTTCCCTAAGAAAGAAATTAACTACTTCTGATCAGGGGTGGGTTTTATGAAAAGTGAATGAAAATCGGCAATTTTGACTCTGTAGAGCATTATAGATAGTATATAAGATTCACTATGTAGTTATCAACATGTTTCGGTACTCTTCTATAATTGAGGTTGGTAATATATTAATATGAATGTACGTATTAACATCTACACACATATTACCATGTACCTATGTATGTAAACACTAATTTGCATGTTAAGTTACTTCTCAATGGCTTAAATATATAATATAAGGGAATAATTAGCATTCTTTTCATCAATCAGAGTTGTAGTTGGGCACTCATTGATTGATCGTCGATTAAGAAATACCTAAAAACTAAGAATATTAGTAGCCAATTATAATAATATTAATTCTGAAATTAATTGAAGATATTTAATTATAAGAAATTTCATTGGTGTTTTATTTCCAAACTTTAGTTTGTTACAGGCTCTAAAAATAGAATCAGAAGTTAAAATTTGTCTTCTTAGAAGAAATGATTATCATGGCAGCTACCTGCGTGTAATGAGCCACTTATTACCGAACGAAAGTAGACAATATATGCATGTCAACTAAAGACGTAGGTAACTTAGTATTTATAAATGACCGCATGGATCAATGGAAATATTTGGATATAATGAAAGAAATTCTAAAGCCAAGCGGAGAAAAAATTTGAATTTCCTCGAGTTTTAAGCTGTATGCTGACAATGATCCTAAGCTTACTGCCCAGAGTATGTGGGTGATTTGCAAAGTATTTAAATCGCCTGCTCAATTTCAATATTATCGAACACGTGTGGAACTACTTAGACAGAATCATCGAAGGCGACCCATTTCTAAATTAAAGAAAGCTCTCTAAGAAGAATGGTTAAAAATTTAAGTACTTACTTTTCTGTTGCATCAGCAATTTTTGTGATTAGTATTTGCAGTCGTTTGCGCATTATAAACTTCTGTGTTGCATTTTTGACCGTGTTACATTTGCCATAATATGCAGCGCAGTGCTGCATTTACGAACAGGCCCCTAATCACACATGCGCATCAGATGCAACGCAGTGATGCATTTCCGAACAAGCCCTTCTTCTAAAATGTTCACTTATATGCTCCTCGCCCAGTGAAATTAACGATGCTGACACTATCAACGCCGTTGCTGATATATTTAATATATAGTTTAACAAAATTAATTTTTTTTCTTTAAACGATTAAATCTAGTAAACAAAAGCTGTGTTTCAAGGCGTCTTTATACAGGTGGTGTTTTAAATTCTTTGGTCTTCTTTTATTTCTGTTGGAAAGGCTTCCTTCTCCCAGCATGAACTCCAATTCATCTAACGTCAATTTTACACCTCGTAGCTGCAAGAGACCTATAAACTGTTTCTTCGTTTGACCCACGTAATAAACAAATATGTTTTTTTTCCTGGAAAATTTGGTATACAAGTAGTGGCTATTGAATGCAGGAATTTCGTTTGCGGAAAACGTACAGCTAATTGTTGTATATGATGATCTATCAGGGCACACATAGGCACTCCATTAGCATGCAAATGTAAACAACCCATATACCATCACCAGCCTTGTTTACCTCATCAATATATTCTTGACCAGAAATTTCCCATATTTAGCTTTTTCGGAAAAAGCTTTCATTTCGGCAATGCGCTATTGGCGGTTACTTTCCAACACTTCTTCATCTTCTGAGTCCTCTAGTTCATCAAACTTATCCAAGTTCATATCTTTAATGTTTTTTGAATGTCCCACATTTATATCGGTACGTTTTTCAATAGCTGCTGCTATAACAAACGACATTTTAGCTTTTTTGTTTTTATTTTAAAATATTTACAAAATGTAAATGTTTAAGTACTTTTAAATTTGTCGTAAACAAATGCAGAGTTGTATTTCTTAGGTATTGTTGTAGCAATTAAAAATAGTAAAATGGATTGAAAAAAATTGGAATTAAAAACCAATCAAAATTTATCACATCTATATCGTTCTCAGAATTGATTTGCGTTTTCAAAACGATCGCTTTTCATCACATACCTGACTAATTCAAAAAGAAATCATTTGCATTGCAATACATCTATTCGTTTTTAGATATTCAAAAGTTGTAATCAAAAGTATAAATGTTAATACTGCTTTGAAGGGGATTTGTATGCAAAATAAAATATAATAATATTATTTTCGACTCATATCCTTGCAAGCTAGATTTACTCTCATGGTTTAAACGGAATCAAAAGACACCTTTCTTACCGTGCAATTATAATTTCTGCCCTAGTTCGTTTTATGGTAAACACAGCAAAATCTAAGGCATCCAATTTTTAAAAATCTTTAAAGCTTTCCGGGGAAATTTCTTCACCTTATCCATTTATTATATAAATTTCTATAAAATGGTAAAATTTCATCACGTAGATTGATAACAAAAAATTTTATAGGATTATAGGCTGGCAACACTGATGCCTGAATAAACGCGTGTGATTATCAGCTGTCAATTTTTTCATCTTTTTTACTAAATTATCAGCTTTTAAATAATTCTTTTGTGTTTTTTCTTTTTTTGATAATTAATTTAATTAAAAATACAATCAGGCGATTGAGCAGACTTATACTTATTAATGTATAATCTGGTTTACCTCTGATGCTGATTGTTGAGGTTATCTTATGTACCATTGCTGATAAATACATAATATACTGTTGCTGTTTTTTTATTGTGAAGAATTTTACAAAATGCCGTCTGTTAAATGTGGGAAGTGTAATGAGTCTATTGTAAAATCTCTTGGCCGCATCCAATGCAATTCGTGCAAGTTATATTATCATCCCTCATGTGCCCAGATTCTGGAAAAATATGCTGGTCTATTTGATGATAAGCAGAATACTGCTGTTACATTTACGTGTGAGGCATGTCGTGACAACGGCGATGATGGTGATTCTTTACGTAATGAAGTGCGTACTTTAACAAGCGTTATGGGTGACTTTATAAAAACTAGCCAAGATGATCGTAACTCCTTCAAGAATTCTATGACTCAAATTTTTTCTGATTTTAAAAGTGAGGTCTCGTCTTGTATTAATCAAATGAAGAAGGATATTATTGATTGCAACAAATTAATCAATAATATTGATACATCTAATAGTGCCAGATTTAATGCTCTTGAAATTGAAAACAACTCACTTCACCGTAAATTGAATCGTGGGGATATCCTCATAAGCGGAATGCCTTCTGGTTTATGTGACCTTCCATCAACAATAATTTCTTTGGGCTCCTTTTACAATATAAGTGTCTCCGAGCATAATATAAACCAAGTATTTTATATGAATAATAATAAAAACATTATTGTTAAATTTAATAGCATTAATGTACGGGACGAAATTATGAGAGACTATTTTAAGAAAAAATCGCTGAAATTGAGTGACATTATTGGCGGTGATATTAGTAGTCGAGTGTATCTAAATGATCATTACTCCCCTGCTGCGTCTGCTCTTAATTTTCTGTGCCGCAAGTTACTGAGACTGAAGAAAATTGTAAAGTTCCGAATACTGAACACAGATAAGGTTAAAGCCAAGTTGACTCTTGCTGATGGGAATGAGATTGTCTATGATTCGAGAGAATGTACTGAGATGTTAAACAGTAATTAGTATTTTAATATTACTTTTAGATAATTTTTTAATTCACTCATTTACTTCTAAAACTTAACACTTTATACATTAAGTTTTTCTTACCCTCTGTTTTTTGATTCCTAAGTAAATTTTGAGTGAAATACAAATGTGTTTTGTTTTTGTTACAATAATGAAATGCGTGTGATTATCGCTCAAAATTTACTTGCTTGGGATTAAAAAGCTGGAGGCTAACATTTTTTTTGCTTTTTGCCATGAATAATTGAAGCATGATATTATATATAAATTAACTCATATAGGAGTAACCTCTACTAAAGGTTTCCATGTTAAATATAACAAGAATTGAGTACATACATATAACTAAATTCTTTTTAATAAATTTCGAGTCCCCTATCAGTCATGTTTATAAATCGCTAATTTTGTCATAATTTTTGCAAACACATATCCCAATTTTTACTCGATTTTCCAACAATTTTTGTTTTTAACATGGAAACTTTTGAAGGTGGAGTACACATGTACATACACTTGTATCTATAATTTATTTAAGTCTATTTCTTTTCTACTTAACTTTAGTAATATTTGATCTCATACTTTTTTTTCTTTCTTGGCAGTTGATTAGATTTATATGATCAATATATTGTAAGTTATGAATTTAAAGGTTTTGAAATTTGTGGTTATGAATTTTCTAGCTTTACATTACGTTTGGTTCCCCGCCTTCAACATTTTTTATGTCAGTAGGTAACGACAATATTGGTCCTGTATTTAGTGGTAATTCTTCTCTTATGTGGGCTTTACGTTCTGATCAGTTAAGAATCGGTCATATTAACTGCCAGAGTATTAAACCTTGCAGTAATTCAACTAAATTTGATGAGTTGAAAAGTATTGTGCATGGAAATTTTGATTTATTTGCAGTATCTGAGACCTGGCTGAAACCTTATGTGTCTAGTTCGTCTGTAAATATTCCTGGCTTTTCTTTTGTCCGTAACGACAGGCTGAATAGACGGGGTGGTGGAGTTGGGATTTTTGTATCCAAAACTTTAAAGTTTAAAGAAGTTCTTAAAGTATCCGAATTTGGGATTTGTGAATCTATTTTTGTGGAAATTTTCGATTATGACATTAAAGTTCTTTTTGGAGTGGTTTACTTACCTCTTGGTGATATTGTTACGTTTGAAAATAACCATATCGATTTATTCATTAAGTACTCTAATATAATTGTTGTTGGAGATTTTAATTGTAATTTATTTAATTCCTCTAATGCTACCTTTATTAGATCGATGTGTCAACGATGTAATCTTTCAATTTTCCACAATTCTAAACCTACTCATTATGATGTCAGTCATGGTTCTACGTCCTTATTGGATTATTGGTTGGTGAGCGACAGTTCTATGATACTGTCTTCAGACCAAGTTCAATGCCCCTCTGTTTCCCATCACGCTTTGATTTTTGCCTCGTTTCGTGTTATTGTTGATCGATTATCTTATTTCTTTGAGTACAAAGACTTAAATAATATTGATTGGAATGGGATCTTCTCCTTCTTGTCTGATTATGATTACACTCTTTTTTTTGAATCCAATAACGTTGATCATCAATCGTCATTACTTTGCTCTTTACTCGAATCTCTTTATAAGTTTGTACCTGTTGTCAAAAAAAGAGTCCGTTGTGAGAAGGATATCTGGATGAAATCTAATTGTGTAATACTAGCAACGTCCCTTAGAGACCTAGCCTTTTCTGTTTTCCGTAATACTCCAAGTGCTGAGAATTGGAGGGTTTTTTGTAGATATCGGAACAAAGCTAAAAATGTAATTCGTAAAGAAAGGCGAAAATACTTCTCTAGACTGTTTGCGGGTTTAAACTCCTCTTCCTTATGGAATCTTTTAAGGAAACAGGGTTTTACTTCTGATAGTGGTTTATCGTCAGTTTGCTTTAATGCTGATGAAGTAAATGCCCATTTTGTGAATGATCCTTTCAGTGGTGATTCTAATGATCCATTCTGTGGTAATTTTTATGGATCATTTTCCTTTGAGTGCATTTCTGAATATGAATTATGGTTAGCTTTATGTAAGATTAAATCAAAATCTGTAGGTATTGATGGCATACCTATACAGTTTCTACAGATAATTTTCCCACATATTTCTCATTTTTTAATTTTTCATATTAACTCCATACTTACATTTTCTGTGTTTCCTTCTTCGTGGAAGACAGCGAGAGTGGTTCCGATACCTAAATCCAATGTAGTTCATAGTCTGGAAGACTTGAGACCTATTTCTATACTTCCTGCCTTGTCAAAAGTTGTTGAACATATAATAAAAAATCAAATTTTATTAACTGTTCATAGGGACATCGCTCCTTCTCAGTTTGCTTTTCGCCGGGGACATAGCACGACGTCTTTGCTGATTAATTTAATTGATGTTGTTCGTTTTTATTTAAATAATGATAAATTGCCTTTATTAGTGGCATTGGATTTAACTAAAGCTTTTAATTCGGTTAATTACTCGGTCTTAATTAGCAAGTTAAGGGACAACTTTGGCTTTTCTAGATCAGCTTGTAAATTGATCTATTCGTATTTATTACAAAGATATCAGTTTGTTGATATGAAGGGGTTAACATCTGGATTACTTCCCTTATCGTCTGGTGTTCCTCAGGGCTCGGTGTTAGGTCCACTTCTTTTTATATTATATATGAATGACCTCCCAACTTGTATTGATAACACCATGTGTAAATCATTTATCTTTGCTGATGATGTCTTTCTGTTATTTTGTGCTGATCGTGATAATAGTGATGTTCTAGAAGCTAACGTCAATTATAGCCTCTCACAGTTCTCTCAATGGTCGACTTCAAACTTTTTACATATTAACCCTTCTAAGACTAACGCGATTATTTTTGGTAGGCATGGACCTGAATTTGCCGGCTTGAATATTTTAATTGATGGAAATAGATTTTCAATTGTTGACCGACTTAAAGTTCTTGGCATCTGTGTGGATGATCGACTTACATTTGAGGCCCATGTTAACCTTATTTATTTTAGGGTTTTTGGAATTTTGCGAAGAATATATTCAAACAACATATATTTACCTTGTTGCCTTAAACATAAATTGGCTTATGCTATATTAATGCCCCATATTTTTTATGGGCTGGAAGTTATATCTGGTTGTTGTGGCTACGTTTTAAAAAGACTTAATCGAGTTGTGAATACTATTGTACGGTACGTTTATAATGTTCGTAGAAGAAGTCATATATCTGACTTTGTAAAAAATTTCCTAGGTTGTAATTACAAGCAATTTATTTCCTATAGAAACCTATGGTTTTTCTACAGGATTATTAAGAGTGGACAACCTTCTCAACTTTGTTCCTTATTTAACTTTACTCGTTCTACTAGGAATCCTCAAATTATTATTCCTAGAATTAGATATAGCATATTTGAACAGTCGTTTCTAGTTAGAGTAGCTCGTTTGTGGAATAGATTACCTATTGAACTTCGTTTATTTTCGCATTCTAATAATGTATTTCGTTTGAAACTTTTTCGAACCTTTTTAATAAATTCCATTTTCCCTTTACCTAATACTAATTTCGATGCTCAATTTCCTACTTAATTTGCCTTATATTCAACTCATGCCTTGACTGTTAGATATGCTACTTGTTGTTTT
Organism: Gymnosoma rotundatum; assembly: GCA_916610165.2. Taxonomy (NCBI): domain Eukaryota; kingdom Metazoa; phylum Arthropoda; class Insecta; order Diptera; family Tachinidae; genus Gymnosoma; species Gymnosoma rotundatum. Next base: position 60,982,492 of record OU744337.1, read on the forward strand.
GTTTCTCTGATGATATCTTAAATTTTACCACTATTTGGGACTTTTTTTGTTGTATCTTAATATTTAGCACTTCTTTGGCTGGGGAGCCAATCTGTAAAGCTTTATATAATTAATTTGCATATATATTTAATTTTTGATCATTATTATTAATATATTATATTCAGGAATTGTCTATAATATAAGTTATTTGGCCTTAACAGGCTTTGTTATATTATTGAATTTGAATAAATAAATAAATAAATAAATAATTTAAACACACATAATAAGTATCAATCTTTGACAAAATTGTTTTTATTTTAAATAAATTAATTTTTTATTTAAGTATTTTATATCATTCTTATACGAGTATACTTACATGTTTATCAGAGTCTTCTATTAAAATCTTTTCTTGATTATTTTATATACATACATATATTAGTTTGGCAGCTACGAATGAAAGTAATTTTTGTGACAATAAAAAATATTTTTAATTTCCATTTAATTTCGTATTTATTATTTAATATTAAATTTAACTATTAGTGACTTTTAATGTATATTTTATTGTTCTTTATAAATGTACACGTATAACTATTTTTTGACCTATGTTTTTGTTGAAAGCTATCATACTGATTGAATTTTTTGCGTTTTTCTCTCATTGTTGAGAGTTTCTTTTGTGGTTGTTTTGTGCACACAAAACATCACAGACTTGTTTGAAGATGCTTGTTTATATTAAACTTTCAAATCACTTATGCCCGTGTGTTACATATATATGAAATAAAAATCATAATTGAAAGTGAATGTCAGTAAAAATCGTACAGCGAAGACCAAGCAAATGTACCACAATTTATTTGGTGAGTTTGACTTGCAAAAGCTTAAAACTTATTTTTGTTGTTTAGAAATTTGTGTATATTTGATATGCAATTGCTATCATGCAACAAGTATAAATCTTTTCTGAAAAAAGATCAGCACACGCAAATAAGCACGGTCAAGTTGGCGTCACTGTATCACTTATAAATAAACCGTTAAGCAAGTTTTGAGAAGTATTTGAAACGTTTGCAGTTTAAAATTGTTTTTTAGCTGAATTTTTCCAAAGTTTTTACAATTACGAGGGCTGCTCTATATATTTCTGGCCTAATAGTGAAAGTGCGAATATTTATAATCAAAAATGGTTTTATTGTTTTTCAAAGTATTCTCCAGCATGATTTATACACTTTTGCATGCGCTCAAACCAGTTGTCGAAGCACCTTTTCTACTCCGATTGAGGCACCTCTAAAACATGGTTTTTGAACACTTCAACAGCTTCTTCTGGCGACGAAAATCGTTGACCACGCATTTTTTTCTTAATGTGCGGAAACAAGAAGAAGTCATTAGGTGCCAAGTCAGGGCTGTACGGCGGATGACCCATTAATTCGACGTTTTGGCCGATGTGTGAGAGCTCGCATTGTCATGGTGAACAATGATTCGTCTTCTCTTGGTTTTTCGAATTTCTCCGATGACTTCAGGTAAACAAATTGTAGTGTACCACTCAGAAGCGACCGTCCTACGTTGCTCAAGCGGAACAGTCGCCACATGACCAGTTTTGCCAAAGAAACAGGCGACCCTGTGCTTCGAAGTGCTTCTTCCACGAACAACTTTCGTTGGATTTTGCTCGTCTTTGAAGACCCACACGGTTGATTGTTGTTTCATTTCGGGCTCATACGCATAGATCCATGATTCGTCACCTGTGACGATCTTATAAACGTCTTTTGAAGCACCGCAATCGTATTTTTGCAACATTTCTTTGCGCCAATTGAGCGACTTTCAAATTGTGCGGGATCCAACGAGAACAAACCTTTTTTACGGCCAGGTGTTCATTCAGTATCGAATGTATGCTGGTGGAAGAAATGTCCAAGGATGTCTCTATCTCTCGGTATGTCGCATGTCGATCTTGCATTATCAGTTCACGGCATCAATGTTCTCTGGCACAACAGCCGTTTTTGGACGACCTTCACGGAATTCGTCTTTGAGCAAGCTTCGGCCACGATTAAATTCATTATACCAATTTTTCACAATGCACTCTTGTCGTGATAATCCACGTCGAAAGTTGTGAAAAATGATGGCACGGAAATGTTCACGGGTTAATTCCATTTTTTTCTATATTAATTTTTTCAAGTCACTGTAAACAACACAAATAATGGTCGTACGTCAAAACGTTTTGAGTACGATTATGCTTAAAAATGACAAACTTTCCAATGGAAATGTCAGATTGCACTTGGCAGCACTCATTGTTGCCAGGCCAGAAATATATATAGCAGCCCTCGTATGAAACAACGATTGAAATTCATCAACTAGCAATTAACAGCCACAAAAATCTCTTGAAGAAATAGAAAAAATTATTAATCGAACCAGAAGAACAATTTAGTATATCAAGCTAAAAGAAAGAGAATTGCGTTGGTAACAAAGTAAAAATTTCCCGAAGAAAGAAATTAACTACTTCTGATCAGAGGTGGGTTTTATGAAAAGTGAATGAAAATCGGCAATTTTGACTCTGTAGAGCATTATAGATAGTATATAAGATTCACTATGTATGTCTATAATTGAGGTTGGTAATATATTAATATGAATGTACGTATTAACATCTACACACATATTAGCATGTACCTATGTATGTAAACACTAATTTGCATGTTAAGTTACTTCTCAATGACTTAAATATATAATATAAGGGAATAATTAGCATTCATTTCATCAATCAGAGTTGTAGTTGGGCACTCATTGATTGATCGTCGATTAAGAAATACCTAAAAACTAAGAATATTAGAAACCAATTATAATAATATTAATTCTGAAATTAATTGAAGATATTTAATTATAAGAAATTTCATTGGTGTTTTATTTCCAAACTTTAGTTTGTTACAGGCTCTAAAAATAGAATCAGAAGTTAAAATTTGTCTTCTTAGCAGAAATGATTATCATGGCAGGTAGCGTGTAATGAGCCACTTATTAACGAACGAAAGTAGACAATATATGCATGTCAACTAAAGACGTAGGTAACTTAGTATTTATAAATGGCCGCATGGATCAATGAAAATATTTGGATATAATGAAAGAAATTCTAAAGCCAAGCGCAGAAAAAATTTGAATTTCCTCGAGTTTTAAGTTGTATGCTGACAATGATCCTAAGCTTACTGCCCAGAGTATGTGGGTGATTTGCAACTACCCAAAAGTATTTAAAACGCCTGCTCAATCCCCGAATTTCAATATTATCGAACACGTGTGGAACTACTTAGACAGAAAACATCGAAAGCGACCCATTTCTAAATTAAAGAAAGCTCTCTAAGAAGAATGGTTAAAAATTTAAGTACTTACTTTTCTGTTGCATCAGCAATTTTTGTGATTAGTATTTGCAGTCGTTTGCGCATAATAAACTTCTGTATTGCATTTTCGACCGTGTTACATTTGCCATAATATGCAGCGCAGTGCTGCATTTACGAACAGGCCCCTAATCACACATGCGCATCAGATGCAACGCAGTGATGCATTTCCGAACAAGCCCTTCTTCTAAAATGTTCACTTATATGCTCCTCGCCCAGTGAAATTAACGATGCTGACACTATCAACGCCGTTGCTGATATATTTAATATATAGTTTAACAAAATTATTTTTTTTTTCTTTAAACGATTCATTATACAGGTGGTGTCTTCAATTCTTTGGTCTTCTTTTATTTCTGTTGGAACGGCCTCCTTCTCCCAGCATGAACTCCAATTCATCTAACGTCAATTTTACACCTCGTAGCTGCAAGAGACCTATAAACTGTTTCTTCGTTTGACCCACGTAATAAACAAATATGTTTTTTTTTCTGGAAAATTTGGTATACAAGTAGTGGCTATTGAATGCAGGAATTTCGTTTGCGGAAAACGTACAGCTAATTGTTGTATATGATGATGTATCAGGGCACACATAGGCACTCCATTAGCATACAAATGTAAACCACCCATATACCCTCACCAGCCTTGTTTACCTCATCAATATATTCTTGACCAGAAATTTCCCATATTTAGCCTTTTCGGAAAAAGCTTTCATTTCGGCAATGCGCTGTTGGCGGTTACTTTCCAACACTTCTTCATCTTCTGAGTCCTCTAGTTCATCAAGCTCATCCAAGTTCATATCTTTAATGTTTTTTGAATGTCCCACATTTATATCGGTACGTTTTTCAATAGCTGCTGCTATAACAAACGCCATTTTAGCTTTTTTGTTTTTATTTTAAAATATTTACAAAATGTAAATGTTTATGTATTTTTCAATTTGTCGTAAACAAATGCAGAGTTGTATTTCTTAGGTATTGTTGTAGCAATTAAAAATAGTAAAATGGATTGAAAAAAAAAATTGGAATTAAAAACCAATCAAAATTTATCACATCTATATCGTTTTCAGAATTGATTTGCGTTTTCAAAACGATCGCTTTTCATCACATACCTGACTAATTCAAAAAGTAATCATTTGCATTGCAATGCATCTATTCGTTTTTAGATATTCAAAAGTTGTAACCAAAAGTATAAATGTTAATACTGCTTTGAAGGGGATTTGTATGCAAAATAAAATATAATATTATTTTCGACTCATATCCTTGCTAGCTAGATTTACTCTCACGGTTTAAACGGAACCAAAAGACACCTTTCTTACCGTGAAATTATAATTTATTTGTTTTTTATTTATTTATTTATTCATCGGTTTCATGCACAACAAGACAAGTCTTATAGTTATAGTGCATGAATATGTATGTTTATATAATAACAAAAATATAAGTTAAGAAATAATTAGGTACAGAGTTTTAAAAACACAAAATAAAGAAAATAAAAATACAAAAATGCAAATAAAAGATACATAAAAAAATAATGAGAATAAAAATGAAATATATAATTAACGTATTTTTAGCCGCTGTTAAAAAATTTGATTAGAAATTTTCTGAAATGCGTAGCGTTGCTGTTCAATTGCTGAGAGTGTGGAATTACATTCCAAAGACGTGCGGCATTTATCATGAACTGCCATTCAGACACTAAGCTGTGATGTTTAGGGATTATAATGTTCTTTCCTCTGGAAGATCTTGCAAATTTAATAAGGTTAAATAAGTATTTAGGCTGCTGAGAATAAATGATCTTGTGTAAAAATAAAAGAACTCTAATCTTTAGATAGTCCATAAAAGACACTCCAAGCAGTCGTTTAGAATATGGTGATATATGTTCACGAATACCCAAATTGTAAGCATATCTTATGATATTGTTAAATAGGACATTTAGTTTAGCTTTGCTTACTGAGTCACAGTTGGCAAAAAGCTCGCAGCCATATAAAAGTCTCGGTATCAGGTATGCCTTAGCAAGTAAAATTCTTATCTTCAATGGAGTATATAACTTAGTTATCCATAGAGTTCTGAGCTGCAAATAGGTTCGAGTTACAAGTGCTTGTACGTGATTAGCCCAGCTGAGGTTGTTGTTAAAGATCACACCAAGATTTTTAGCCGAATGAACCACGGCAATTTTCTCATTATTAATTTTAGTTTTAACAGGAATGTTTGGTGTATAATTTCTTTTATGAATAATTAAACATTTAGATTTTTGAGGATTCAAGCAGAGGCCGTTGTCTGTTGCCCATGAGTATATCTTATTTAGATCCTGGTTGATTAAGCCAACATTCTCCTGAATGGAACTGTGGAAGCAACTACAATATAATTGTTCATCATCTGCATACATGTGGATCTGGCAGTGCGAAGGTTATATATAAATCGTTTGCATATAATGAGAAGAGTAGTGGTCCAAGAAGAGATCCCTGAGGTACTCCCCTTTTGAGTGGCAGCGGCTTAGAATTTATACCATTGAGAAAAACTGATTGGGTTCGATCCGTTAAATACGATGATAGAAGTTTTGTGGAAGTGTACGAGAATTTATAAAAATTTTTTAGCTTGTCGCACAGTATAGTGTGGTTGACAGTGTCGAAAGCTTTGGAGTGATCCAGAAGAATAAGAAAATTGATCTTTCCAGCATCAAGCGCGCGGCGTAGATTTTCAGTGACATCAATGAGTGAGGTGATGCAGCTATGATTAGGACGAAAACCAGATTGCTTTTCGAACATCAAGTTATTTTCATATATAAATTTGCTGATCTGTGCCTGCAAAAGTTTTTCAAATACTTTTGAAAGATAACACAGAATGGCAATGGGACAAAAATTTTTATCAGATTTGGGGACTGGAATAATTTTCGTATGTTTCCACTTTAAAGGAAATTGGCTGGTGGTAATAATGGTGTTTAAAAAGTGTTTTATGAATGGCAGCAAAATGGGTAGAATGGTTTTTACAAACTTTGGATCAATATTATCATATCCGATAGCATTGGATTTCACAGCTCTAAAAGCAGATAGTACATCGGTTTGAGTAACACAGGAGAGATTAAGCGTTCCTGGCGTCATGGTAGAATTTCTGTTGGCTAGAGGTATACTGCTCTTTATTGGGGGGATTATACTTTTTTCTGGCACTGCAGGTATGTTAGTGAATAGTTCGTTTAACTCATCCGGATTATTAGATGAGCAGTTGCCCGTTTGAGTATTTCCAATACCGATTTCTCGTATGGCTTTCCATGTTTTCTTGGGCCCAATGCTGAGCTAAATCTATTACTATAGTATCTGCATTTTGCGGTTTTTATTAAGTTGTTAACTTTATTTCTAGCTGCACGAAAAGCAAGATGTAACTCTAGAATCTTAAAACGTTTCCACCTTGAGTATGCTAAATCTCTTGCATTGATGGCTTTTTTGATATTGGCTGAGAACCATGGCTTGCTCCTTGTCATGCCATCTTTACTAACAATGGGAACGGTCTCGTCATAAAGTTGAAGAATATTCTTATCAATAAATGCCAATTGTTTATCTGCAGAACTCATATAGTATATATTTTCCCAATCTAACTGCAAACATTTATCAAATAGTACATTATAATTTAAATTGCGGAAATCTCTATAGTTATACAATAGATCTTCATGATGTAGTAAAAAGTTGTAAGACATAAATAGTAAATCATGTCTCGAGAAGCATGGAGTTATATGAAATATATGTATTGTTTATTTCTCTTTATTAATTATGTTAACTTATTTATTGTTGTTATTGTTAACTTTACTTATTTGTTCACTTGTAATTTATACACTTTATTATATTCAAATATTTCCGATCACAATTCATGTTTTAAATAATAATGTTTCTTTGTCAAATGAAAAATAAATAATGTTAGTTCTAATTTCGATTTTGTAAAATATACACGTAAAAAAAAAGGAAAATAAATATTAAAAAATATATATATAAATAATAATAATAATATCCTCTTTAACTGGCGCAGTCGGGTAACGAACTATTCCTTTGAAAAGGACATAAAATAAAAATAAAAAAATCCTGCGAATCCCACGGGACCCTCCAGGATTACAAATAATAATAATAATATAAAAAATTTATTTACATATATCAAAATTGTGAAAAAAATATATGAAATGTGTTGTAACTGAAAAAATACAAGATAAAATAAAAAAAAATATTAAAGAATTAAGGAAAAAGGATTAAAGAAAAAAAAACGTTAAACAAAATTTAAAGATAAACAAAAGAAATATATATCAATAACTAATACAGAAACAAAAAAATTTAATGAAATTTTTTAAAATAATTAGTGAAAACTTGTGCAAATGTTGAAATTGGTGTAAAAATCCTTTAATTACAAAAATTGGTGTGATAGAAAAACAATTATATAAAATTTGTGTATAAAAAACCCTATTACCTATTGGGAAATAATCGTAAGATGGAGACATTGTTAAAAATACATACACATATATACTATTGAATTTTAGTGAAAAAAAATTCATTCATATAACATTAAAAGAAAATTATAATTGATTAAAAAAAAAATAAATAAAAAAAAATTTTTTTTTTTGTTTTAATTGAAAAAAGTGAACAACAGTGGGAAACAAAACTATTTGCACAACAGTGAAAAAGAAAACAAAGTTAAATGCAATATTAAATGAACAAAATAGAACAAATACATTAAAAATAAACTGTGTAATCAATAGAATAAAAAAACATTAAAATCGAAATTAATACAATAGAGGGGATAGCAAGTGAAAAAAAAACTAAAACTAGAAATAAAATTAAAAATAAAAGAACCTTAAGTTATTTTTAAATATTAAAAAGAAAAGAACAAAAATGAGAACAAATTGAACTATCTTAAAAATAAATCAAATATAATTTAGTGAAATAAATAAAATAATCTTAAATTAAAACTAATTAAAATAAAATTAAAATGAATTTAAAATAAATTAAAAAAAATTAAATTAATTAAAATTAACTAAAAACAAAAATAAAATAAAATTGAACTAAAAATTTAAATTGAATTTAACAATTAACATTAAATTAAAATTAAATAAAAATAAATTAAATTAAATATAAATAAAAAAAAAAAATAAAAAAAAAGTGAATTAAAAAATTTAAATTAATTTTAATACTTAAAATGAAATAACATTAAATTATTGAAAGTTAAATTAAATTAAAACTAAATAAAAAAAAATTAAATTAAAATTAAATACAAAATAAATTACATAAAAAACTCAATTCAAAAAAATTAAATTAAAAATAAAAATTTAATTAAATTCAACAATTAAAATAAAAATTAAATTAAAATTAAATTAAAATAAAATAAAAATAAACTAAATTAAAATTAAATAAAAAATAAAATAAATTAAAAAGAAATAATAAATAAATATAAACAATTAAAATTGAATTAAAATTAAATTAAATAAAATTAAATGAAAACTAAATTAAAATTGAATTAAAATAGAGTTAAAATCAATTAAAATAAAAATAAATTGTAATTGTAAAGCTAAATTTAATTAAAATAAAATCAGATAAAAAATACTCGAACATTTAATTAAAATTAAATCATAAATAAATCAAATTTAAATAAATAAAAAATTAAAAAAAAAGTTACAACAAATAATTAAAAACTGTTTAAAGCTATTAAATTTAATAAATAAATGAACAATGGCGTTTAGTGCTTTTCAATTGTTAGAAGGAGTACCGAATTTTGAAGGCAAGGCTGAAGAACTAGAAATTTTTTCAAGGCATGTAGATGAAATCAGAAAGCATATTGATGCAACACTTTTACCATTATTCGATTTGAGGGTAAGAAACAAAATTGTTGGAAAAGCTAATGTGACTTTAATCAACAACAACAATCCTACTAATTGGGACCAAATGAAAATAGTTTTAAGAATTAATTTTAACATTTCCGATAGTATAGAAAATATTGTAAATAGAATAAAAACTGCAGAAATGAGAACTAATATTAATGATTTTTATGAATATATGCTTAAATTATTAACAAAATTGAATTTAAAGTGTAATATTAATAGCGATAACCAATGGTTTAATTGTAAAAACAATGAATTAATGGTTTTAAAAATATTTATAAATAAATTACCTAATGAACCAAAATTAGTTCTCAATTCTCGAAATCCTCATTCTTTATTGAAGGCAAAAGAAATATTGATTGAGACGGATTATTTTTATCAAAATTATCAAATCTTACAACCCTTTTCATCACAGTCTTATAATAGAAATTTAGGTTTTAAAAATCAAAAATTTTACTTTAATAATAAAAACAGTTCACCACATTTTCAATCAGTACATGATAGAAATGTTCAGGATAATAATGAACAAATTAATTGCAAACACAGTAATCACAATTTCAAATATAATAAATATACACCAAGAAACTTTCAAAATAATCAACAAAATTCTACAAATTTAAATCAATATGAATACAAAAAAAACAAATATGTTCCTAATAATCAAAGTAACTCTTTAAGAAGAAGTGAAAATAAATCATATAATATGAGATCTTTTGGAAATAACAGCGAAAAAAGCAAATCTACTCGAACTGATTTAAGTAATTCAATGCAAATGGAATAATAGTAAAGACGAAAACTATTCCAATAAGATTACTAATAGATACTGGATCCGGGACAACACTTATCAGGAAAGGTTTGTTTCATAAATCTTTTAGAAGTGAATTAGATCATCCGATAATTTTAAATACAATTTGCTCAAAAACCATTACAACATCGAAAATTACAATACCGCTTTTTAAGGAATTTAATCGTCCAAATTCAAAAATAGAGATGTTAGAAACAGAAATTTATAATGAATTTGATGGCATTATTGGTTGCAATTTACTTAAACCACTTCAAGCTAAAATTGATTTTAAAAACAATATGTTAATTACAAATGAAGCAAAAATTCCTATTACATTTAGCAAAATTTCAGATGAAACTACATATGATAACTTAAACCCAGATTCAATAATTGAAATAAATTTTAATGAACCAAGAATAGACCATCTTATACAGAAATTAAAAAATCAGAACAACAATGAAGAAGAAATTATAATTTTAACTAAAATCATTAAAGAATTCAAAAATGTTTTTTATATTGAAGGAGACAATTTATCATCTGTTTGCAAGTACAGGCACAAAATCCCAACTATAAATGATATACCCGTTTATTCAAGGATCTATCGTTTTCCACAAATTCATAAGGAAGAAGTAGAGAAACAAATTAATGAGATGCTAAATTCTGGAATAATAAAAAAATCGAATAGCCCATATAATGCTCCAATTTGGGTTGTTCCTAAGAAAATTGATAATTCTGGTCAACAGAAATGGAGAGTAGTGATTGATTATAGGAAACTAAATGATGTTACTATTGAAGATAAATTTCCAATACCAAATATAGAAGATCTTTTCTCAAAACTAGGAAACTCCCAATATTTTACTACATTAGATTTAGCAAAAGGATTTCACCAAATTTTAATTTCACCAGAAGATCAACATAAAACAGCGTTTTCAACATCAATTGGTCATTTTGAATTTACCAGAATGCCTTTTGGATTAAAAAATGCTCCAGCATCATTTCAAAGGATGATGAATGAAATTCTCAGAGATTATATAAATAATATATGTGTAGTATATTTAGACGATATTTTAATATTTTCAACATCGCTTGATGAACATGTTTTATCATTAAAAAAGATTCTAAAAAGATTATCTGAATATAATATTAAAGTCCAAGTTGATAAATGCAATTTTTTTAGACATGAATCTGAATATTTAGGACATATTATAACCCCTCAAGGAATTAAACCAAATCCTGAAAAAATAAATATTATTAAAAATATTAAATTACCTAAAACAATAAAGGAGATAAGATCATTTCTAGGATTAACTGGATTTTACAGAAAATTCATAAAAGATTATAGCAAAATCGCTTTACCGATGATTTCATATCTAAAAAAAGGATCAAAAATCAATATTAAGGATCAAAAATATAACGATTCATTTAATAAATTAAAAACAATTTTATGTAATACTCCGGTTTTATCATATCCTAAATTTGATAAATTATTTGTTTTAACAACTGATGCTAGTAATGAAGCATTAGGTGCTGTATTATCGCAAGATGGACATCCTGTTGCTTTTTCATCACGTACATTGAATAAACATGAGTTAAATTATAGTGCTATAGAAAAAGAACTTTTAGCAATTGTATGGTCAGTAAAGTATTTTAGGCCTTACTTATTTGGAAGGAAATTCAAAATTCAAATAGATCATAAACCACTTGTATGGCTAAATTCAATAAAAGAACCCAATATGAAATTGCAGAGATGGAAATTACAGTTAAATGAATATGATTTTGAAGTTGAATATATTAAAGGTAAAACAAATAAAGTAGCTGATTACCTAAGTCGTCTTGATGTCAATGTATTAACAGAAGAGGAGCAAGAATTAACTATTCAATCTGATTTAGCAACTGTACATAGTGGACAAGAAAATTTAAATGATCATATTCCTATATCAGAATCTCCGGTAAATATTTACAGAAATCAAATAATAGTAACGTTAGGAAATAGTTATAGATACAAAAAACAAATACTATATGAAAATAAACTGAGACATATAATTACAATAAAGGAATATTTTGAAGAAAAAATAATACATTTTTTAAAGATGATATTTCCTATTAAAGGAACTGTGGCAATATTTTGTGATAATTTTGCTATATTTAAGAATTTTCAAGATACTTTGGTCCATTATTTTTCAAAAACGCCTAAAATGAAATTTTTATATTGCTCAAAATTTATAAAAGATATTTTTGATAACGAAAAACTTCTAGAAATAATAGATAAATATCACACTGATAAAAATCATAGAGGAATTGAAGAAACATTTTGGAATTAAAGAATATAATTTTTTACCCAAATTTAAGAAATGAAATTCACAAATTTATTAATAATTGCATAATATGTAATATGTGTAAATATGACAGAAAACCTATAAAAACTAAATTATGTATAACTGAAACTCCTTTAAAATCAAATGAAATACTTCATATTGATATTTGGTTTCTAAATAAAACTACAACATTTTTAACATGCATTGATAAACTCACAAAACACGTTTCAATACATACTTTAAATGATAAAAATTCTTTAACTATAGTGGAAATGCTAAGGGAAAGATTTGCTGTTTTAGGCAAACCAAACAAAATTATAGCTGATAATGAATTTAAAACAGCATACATTAAAAATTTCTTAAATTCAGAAAATATAGATTATCATTTCACTTCTCCTAACACCCACACTGGTAATGCAGATATAGAACGTTTTCACCTAACACTGAATGAACACATCAGATTTTTTAAATTAGATAAAGATAATAAAGATATTGATGATAAAACTTCAGTTTATAAATCTGTACAGATTTATAATGACACTATACATAGCACAACAGGATATAAACCAATAGATCTATTACATAATAAAGTTGATAAATCTGTTTGGGAAACATTACATAATATTGTTCATAATAAAAAGATCGAAAGAATAAATAAAATGAATGAAAAAAGAGAAGAATGTCATGCATATAAGGAGAGAGAGTTAGTAAAAAACCTTGGTTTTCAAAACCTTAAACAAAAGCCAAAGTACATTTTAAAAGATGTTAAAGAAAGAAATAAAACTAATTTTTTAGATGAAAATGGTTGTAAACGTGATAGACAAATAGTCAAAAGAATATTTAAATATCAAAAAGAATTGCCTAATATAAAATTTGAGAGAAAGATTACAGGAAGAAATTACACTAAAAGAAAAGATATTTAATAATAATTGTAATATTGTATTAATGTAATAAAATTGTAACATTCCAGGAGTAATGTATTTACAAAGGCTAGGGGAGTTATATGAAATATATGTATTGTTTACTTCTCTTTATTAATTATGTTAACTTATTTATTGTTGTTATTGTTAACTTTACTTATTTGTTCACTTGTAATTTATACACTTTATTATATTCAAATATTTCCGATCACAATTCATGTTTTAAATAATAATGTTTCTTTGTCAAATGAAAAATAAATAATGTTAGTTCTAATTTCGATTTTGTAAAATATACACGTAAAAAAAAAGGAAAATAAATATTAAAAAATATATATATAAATAATAATAATAATATCCTCTTTAACTATGGGGCTGATATTTGGTCATATAGCAAAACTTTTGAAGGATCACACAAGAAAGAGTTATCAAGCAGCGTGCTGCTATTAGCTGTAAAATGAGTAGGTAGGGTTAGATTGATTGGTGTGAGACCAAGAGTTCCCATATCATCTACTAAACGTGCTTCTTTGAGTAGATTGGAGTTGAAATCACCACAAATAATTATGTTATTATAAGGCATCGTTAAGTTTTCCAGCAGAGAAATGAGTTTAGTAGTTGCAACATGGCGACTGGGTCTATAGGCGCAACCTACAAGTAATGTATCATCATGGGAAGAGTAGATTTCCAACAAAATGAATTCAATTTCATCTGCATCATCATTTCTGGCAATTACATTACAATGCAAACTGTTTTTAACGTAGAGAGCAACACCGCCTCCGTTCCTAGAAATCCTGTCAGATCTGAACACCTTGTACCCGCCAAGGCCAATAAGTTTGTTTGGGGTGGAAGAGTGAAACCATGTTTCAGACACACATACAATATCAACAAAAGAGTTCTCGAAAATTAATTCTAATTCATCTAACTTGTTCATTAAGCTTTGTGCATTTATATGGCATATTTGTAAGCCTTTCTTTTGTTTAGCTAGGATTCTGACCATGTTAAAAGTTACGTCTTGGGATATTCCACTAGATAAATAATCATCCATTTGTTTTAAAGATGAAGTTGTGATATAAACAGACAACGTTGTACGCATTTACAGAAATGGGTGTTTTAATTTTGGAGATAAAAATTTTGCAATATAATATTAGCGACTTCACAATTAAAACTAATAACTCGATGATATAAATGTATGAAAATGAAGAATTTAATATTTGAACATAGAAAAAAGCAGTGTTTGAAAAAAAACAGTACACTAACATAGCGTACTGTTTGACCAACACAAACTATAAATTTTTTTTATTGTTTATGAATCTGTACGCAAACAAAATACCGTACACAACGATTGTAGGATGATGACCACAAACACTACAATAACGTACTGAACTTTATTTAAGGGTTATTTTTTTGTTTGTGTACTGATCTTAAAGAGTTCACTACGTAAACTGTAGTGTATTTTAGAGTATTTTTTAGTGAACTTTAGCGTATTTTTTAGTGAACTTTAGCGTATTTTTTAGTGAACTTTAGCGTATTTTTTAGTGAACTTTAGCGTATTTTTTAGTGAACTTTAGCGTATTTTATACTGCATAAATTGACAATTGGTTTTTCCAAACCCTTTCTATTCAAAAATATCTTTTACTAATTTTTACATTTTTCTAATTTAAAATTACCTAAAGTAATTTTAGGATGCTTCTCCACCAGTTATCAGTTTTTCATAAAAATGATATAAAATAACCCTTATTTTGATACTAATTTCTACATTTCATATGATAAAGATGTTTATAAATTCATTTTATTATCAAATACATAATCATAAATAACTGATTTATTTATTGGATTATATTTAATCTTAAAGTTTTGGTATTATATTAATTACGGATAGTGCAAAAAAAGGTACGCAAAAAATACTCTATACTGTAAAGAACACTAAATACTGTTAAAAAAAAAAAATAGAAAAATAACTTAAATTTTATTACAATGTTTATATTGAAGTAATAACACACAAATTGTAATCGTGCAAATAAAAATTTATTGAACAAACCAACAACTTATGAACACAAAAATAAATTATTACAAAGCTTGTTCTCTACCTACTCCATTACGTTGAAGAAATAATTCTTACAATTTCGAAAATTTTTTAAGCAGATGTAAAAATATGTTTACCTGCTGCTAAAATTATTTGTATTAACACTCTTTATGCTACAGTAAAAGCATTTTATATATTTTAAACTCCATAAATTGACAGTTGGTTTTTCCAAACCTTTTTCATTAAGTATTGTTTTTTTTTTTACTGATTTTTACATTGCAAAAAATTTAAAATTACCAAAAATAATATCTGCCAACCAATTTATAATATATTTTTTTCAATTATCAAATTTAACTTTTATTTTTACTTTTTTCTCTATTTGTTTTATAAAAAAAAGTATTTATAAATTCAATTTATTGACATATACTTTATTTTAAATAACAAATTTCATCGATAAATCATAATAAATGTTTAAATTTAATACTATATAAATTAAATAAACTTTAGAACTTCTTTTAATACAAAATAAAAAATTGTATTTATTAAATTTTCAATTGTAATTTTACAACCAAAACCACTATGAAAAATTTCAAAGATAACTAAAAAGTACGCTAAAATCTACTAAAAATTCTCAAAAGAACACAAAAATAATTTACAAGCAAGATCACTATAGAAAACACTAAAGATCACTAAAAAGTACGCTAAAGTTCACTAAAAAATACGCTAAAGTTCACTAAAAAATACGCTAAAGTTCACTAAAAAATACGCTAAAGTTCACTAAAAAATACGCTAAAGTTCACTAACAAATACGCTAAAGTTCACTAAAAAATACTCTAAAATACACTACAGTTTACGTAGTGAACTCTTTAAGATCAGTACACAAACAAAAAAATAACCCTTAAATAAAGTTCAGTACGTTATCGTAGTGTTTGTGGTCATCATCCTACAATCGTTGTGTACGGTATTTTGTTTGCGTACGCATACACAAACGCTAAGAAAATCTTTATGCATTTTTTTAACAGAATGAATTTGTGTACTGAACTTAATAAAATTTGGTACAGTACACTAACGTAGTGTACTTTAGTATTTTTTTTCAAACATACATACATACATACATACCTATGCTTTTTTCAAAAAAGCATAGGTATGTATAACAAACACATTAACTAACACCACCATGACGCGTTGAGCACAGTTATTTCCATAGCTGCGAAAAAAGTTTTTAAGTCCATCTATGTGTTCGATGCAGGTGGGCTTATCGGAAGAAAGACGTTTGACATACACCAAGCCTCGGTAAGAATAAGAAGATTGTAAAACATTTTGTTTTTTTAAGCGGACTGCTTCACGAAGTATTTTAAAATTTTCATTGGTGAGATTTTCATGATCGTAGAGGAAAGCGGTTAGCAGACGTTGGAATATACCCAAGAATTGTCAGTTTAAGGTTTGATTTCTTCTCCTTTTTATATCCATTCAACGATTTCAAAAATAAATTTTTGTCATAAGGTGTGGTTAATTTTACAATTATGGACGCATCCGCATCATTACGTTTCTGGTTATTTTGAAGCCGGAAAATGGCTTGTATAGGAGGTTTTTGTACATTTATCTCCTTACAGATGGATTCAAAAACGTTGTGGAGATTCGCCATTCATAAAGGGAACACCATTTATGCGCAGGTCACATGCTACGAGGGAGTTAGCGTGTTTAAGGGATTGAGTTTTGAGCTGCGATAACTCATTTTTTAATGCTATCACTTCCGTAGCTACAGTTTCGAGCTTGTTTACGCGCTCTGTAATGTCAGACAACTCTTCACGAAACTCGCAGAAACGTTTATCCAATTCATTCAAAATACGATTTTCAGTGTCTTGTATTAATGACTTCAACAAGGATGTTATTCTTTTCTCACTTTCAATAACACGATTTTCAAACTTTGTCAGTTGGTCATCCACGTAACAATTTTGTTTGGTCAATTTTTTGTCCAACCATTTCCAGCCATACGTCTGTGAGTCCGAGTTTAGCATTGTTTGGCAATCACAGCTGTCGAGGTCTGCTTTAGAAGCTGTTCTCTTAGCAGTTTGGCGGGTACTCATATTAATGGGATTATTTTTATACCAAAAAGTTAATTTAAATGTTAATAAAGTTTAGTTTCAAATATATTTTCAGCCCTAAGGCAGGCACAAATATTACTTTTAATACAGTTGAACTCAGAAACTTTAATAAGAGCCAAATCTTAGGTACTATAAAAGCTCCAGAAAAGCTATTTAGAGATTAGTATTACTTTTAACACTTGTGGCCAGCCTGTTGTTTTATTAAATTTATTCAGCTAAAATTAAGTGAACAGCTGTTCTGATAAATTTTTAGTTTTATGGTATAAGGCCAAGTGAAATATATAAAAAGTTTAACACAAAATTTAGCAACAGACACTAAACTTCAACTTTGCGCACTAGCACATAAGGCACAGATACAATATTTTTACAGAATGAAAAGTCCCAAAACTTAATCCTTTGTTTATTAAAGGTAAAATACTTTAGTTATGCGGCGCTTTTATAAAACACGTCTTACTCTTTTAAACACACGTACACGTATTTCCACCCTAGTAATTTCTGCCCTAGTTCTTTTATGGTAAACACAGCAAAATCTAAGGCATCCAATTTTTAAAAATCTTTAAAGCTTTCCGGGGAAATTTCTTCAACTTATCCATTTATTATATAAATATCTATAAAATGGTAAAATTTCATCACGTAGATTGATAACAAAAAATTTTATAGGATTGAAAATAAATTTAATTTAAACACACATAATAAGTATCAATCTTTGACAAAATTGTTTTTATTTTAAATAAATTAATTTTTTTTAAGTATTTTATATCGTTCTTATATACATACATGTTTATCAGAGATTCTTCTATTAAAATCTTTTCTTGATTATTTTATATACATACATATATTAGTTTGGCAGCTTCGAATGAAAGTAATTTTGTGACAATAAAAAATATTTTTAATTTCCATTTAATTTCGTATTTATTATTTAATATTAACTTTAACTATTAGTGGCGTTAAATGTATATTTTATTGTTCTTTATAATGTACACGTATAACTATTTTTTTACCTATGTGTTTGTTGAAAGCTATCATACTGATTGAATTTTTTGCGTTTTTCTCTCATTGTTGAGAGTTTCTTTTGTGGTTCTTTTGTGCACACAAAACCTCGCGGACTTGTTTGAAGATGCTTGTTTATATTAAACTTTCAAATCACTTATGCCCGTGTGGTACATATATATGAAATAAAAATCATGATTGAAAGTGAATGTCAGTAAAAATCGTACAGCGAAGACCAAGCAAATGTACCACAATTTATTTTGTGAGTTTGACTTGCAAAAGCTTAAAACTTATTTTTGTTGTTTAGAAATTTGTGTATATTTGATATGCAATTGATATCAATGAACAAATATAACTCTTTTCTGAAAAAAGATCAGCACACGCAAATAAGCACGGTCAAGTTGGCGTCACTGTATATTACTTGTATGTGTATTCGCTTTAAAACTTTATCACTTATAAATAAACCGTTAAGCAAGTTTTGAGAAGTATTTGAAACGTTTGCAGTTTAAAATTGTTTTTTAGCTGAATTTTTCCAAAGTTTTTACAATTACGAGGGTTGCTCTATATATTTCTGGCCTAATAGTGAAAATGCGAATATTTATAATCAAAAATGGTTTTATTGTTTTCAAAGTATTCTCCAGCATGATTTATACACTTTTCCATGCGCTCAAACCAGTTGTCGAAGCACCTTTCCCACTCCGATTGAGGCACCTCTAAAACATGGTTTTTGAACACTTCAACAGCTTCTTCTGGCGACGAAAATCGTTGACCACGCATTTTTTTCTTGATGTGCGGAAACAAGAAGAAGTCATTAGGTGCCAAGTCAGGGCTGTACGGCGGATGACCCATTTATTCGACGTTTTGGCCGATGTGTGAGATCTCGCATTGTCATGGTGAACAATGATTCGTCTTCTCTTGTTGGTTTTTCGAATTTCTCCGATGACTTCAGGCAAACAAATTGTAGTGTACCACTCAGAAGTGACCGTCCTACGTTGCTCAAGCGGAACAGTCGCCACATGACCAGTTTTGCCGAAGAAACAGGCGATTCTTTGCTTCTTCCACGAACAACTTTCGTTGGATTTTGCTCGTCTTTGAAGACCCACACGGTTGATTGTTGTTTCATTTCGGGCTCATACGCATAGATCCATGATTCGTCACCTGTGACGATCTTATAAACGTCTTTTGAAGCACCGCAATCGTATTTTTGCAACATTTCTTTGCGCCAATCGACACGAAACTTTTTTTGAGCGACTTTCAAATTGTGAGGGATCCAACGAGAACAAACCTTTTTTACGGCCAGGTGTTCATCCAGTATCAAATGTATGCTGGTGAAAGAAATGTCCAAGGATGTCTCTATCTCTCGGTATGTCGCATGTCGATCTTGCATTATCAGTTCACGCACGGCATCAATGTTCTCTGGCACAACAGCCGTTTTTGGACAACCTTCACGGAATTCGTCTTTGAGCAAGCTTCGGCCACGATTAAATTCATTATACCAATTTTTCACTGTGCTATAGGATGGTGCTTCATCGCCATACAAAGATTTAAGTTCACCAATGCACTCTTGTCGTGATAATCCACGTCGAAAGTTGTGAAAAATGATGGCACGGAAATGTTCACGGGTTATTTCCATTTTTTTCTACATTAATTTTTTCAAGTCACTGTAAACAACACAAATAATGGTCGTACGTCAAAACGTTTTGAGTACGATTATGCTTAAAAATGACAAACTTTCCAATGGAAATGTCAGATTGCACTTGGCAGCACTCATTGTTGCCAGGCCAGAAATATATATAGCAGCCCTCGTATGAAACGATTGAAATTCATCAACTAGCAATTAACAGCCACAAAAATCTCTTGAAGAAATAGCAAAAATTATTAATCGAACCAGAAGAACAATTTAATATATCAAGCTAAAAGAAAGAGAATTGCGTTGGTAACAAAGTAAAAATTTCCCGAAGAAAGAAATTAACTACTTCTGATCAGAGGTGGGTTTTATGAAAAGTGAATGAAAATCGGCAATTTTGACTCTGTAGAGCATTATAGATAGTATATAAGATTCCTTATGTAGTTATCAACATGTTTCGGTACTCTTCTATAATTGAGGTTGGTAATATATTAATATGAATGTACGTATTAACATCTACACACATATTAGCATGTACTTATGTATGTAAACACTGATTTGCATGTTAAGTTACTTCTCAATGACTTAAATATGTAATATAAGGGAATAATTAGCATTCTTTTCATCAATCAGAGTTGTAGTTGGGCACTCATTGATTGATCGTCGATTAAGAAATACCTAAAAACTAAGAATATTAGAAACCAATTATAATAATATTAATTCTGAAATTAATTGAAGATATTTAATTATAAGAAATTTCATTGATGTTTTATTTCCAAACTTTAGTTTGTTACAGGCTCTAAAAATAGAATCAGAAGTTAAAATTTGTCTTCTTAAAAGAAATGATTATCATGGCAGGTAGCGTGTAATGAGCCACTTATTAACGAACGAAAGTAGACAATATAAGCATGTCAACTAAATACGTAGGTAACTTAGTATTTATAAATGGCCGCATGGATCAATGGAAATATTTGGATACAATGAAAGAAATTCTAAAGCCAAGCGGAGAAAAAATTTGAATTTCCTCGAGTTTTAAGCTGTATGCTGACAATGATCCTAAGCTTACTGCCCAGAGTATGTGGGTGATTTGCAACTACCCAAAAGTATTTAAAACGCCTGCTCAATCCCCGAATTTCAATATTATCGAACACGTGTGGAACTACTTAGACAGAAAACATCGAAAGCGACCCATTTCTAAATTAAAGAAAGCTCTCTAAGAAGAATGGTTAAAAATTTAAGTACTTACTTTTCTGTTGCATCAGCAATTTTTGTGATTAGTATTTGCAGTCGTTTGCGCATAATAAACTTCTGTGTTGCATTTTCGACCGTGTTACATTTGCCATAATATGCAGCGCAGTGCTGCATTTACGAACAGGCCCCCAATCACACATGCGCATCAGATGCAACGCAGTGATGCATTTCCGAACAAGCCCTTCTTCTAAAATGTTCACTTATATGCTCCTCGCCCAGTGAAATTAACGATGCTGACACTATCAACGCCGTTGCTGATATATTTAATATATAGTTTAACAAAATTATTTTTTTTTCTTTAAACCATTCAATCTAGTAAACAAAAGCTGTGTTTCAAGGCGTCTTTATACAAGTGATGTCTTCAAATCTTTGGTCTTCTTTTATTTCTGTTGGAACGGCCTCCTTCTCCCAGCATGAACTCCAATTCATCTAACGTCAATTTTACACCTCGTAGCTGCAAGAGACCTATAAACTGTTTCTTCGTTTGACCCACGTAATAAACAAATATGTTTTTTTCTGGAAAATTTGGTATACAAGTAGTGGCTATTGAATGCAGGAATTTCGTTTGCGGAAAACGTACAGCTAATTGTTGTATATGATGATGTATTAGGGCACACATAGGCACTCCATTAGCATACAAATGTAAACCACCCATATACCCTCACCAGCCTTGTTTACCTCATCAATATATTCTTGACCAGAAATTTCCCATATTTAGCCTTTTCGGAAAAAGCTTTCATTTCGGCAATGCGCTGTTGGCTGTTACTTTCCAACAGTTCTTCATCTTCTGAGTCCTCTAGTTCAAGCTCATCCAAGTTCATATCTTTAATGTTTTTTGAATGTCCCACATTTATATCGGTACGTTTTTCAATAGCTGCTGCTATAACAAACGCCATTTTAGCTTTTTTGTTTTTATTTTAAAATATTTACAAAATGTAAATGTTTATGTATTTTTCAATTTGTCGTAGAGTTGTATTTCTTAGGTATTCTTGTAACAATTAAAAATAGTAAAATGGATTGAAAAAAAATTGGAATTAAAAACCAATCAAAATTTATCACATCTATATCGTTCTCAGAATTGATTTGCGTTTTCAAAACGATCGCTTTTCATCACATACCTGACTTATTCAAAAAGAAATCATTTGCATTGCAATGCATCTATTCGTTTTTAGATATTCAAAAGTTGTAACCAAAAGTATAAATGTTAATACTGCTTTGAAGGGGATTTGTATGCAAAATAAAATATAATAATATTATTTTCGACTCATATCCTTGCAAGCTAGATTTACTCTCATGGTTTAAACGGAATCAAAAGACACCTTTCTTACCGTGCAATTATAATTTCTCCCCTAGTTCGTTTTATGGTAAACACAGCAAAATCTAAGGCATCCAATTTTTAAAAATCTTTAAAGCTTTCCGGGGAAATTTCTTCAACTTATCCATTTATTATTTAAATTTCTATTAAATTGTAAAATTTCATCACGTAGATTGATAACAAAAAATTTTATAGGATTAAAAATAAATTTAATTTAAACACACATAATAAGTATCAATCTTTGACAAAATTGTTTTTATTTTAAATAAATTAATTTTTTATTTAAGTATTTTATATCATTCTTATATACATACATGTTTATTAGAGAGTCTTCTATTAAAATCTTTTCTTGATTATTTTATATACATACATATATTAGTTTGGCTGCTTCGAATGAAAGTAATTTTGTGACAATAAAAAATATTTTTAATTTCCATTTAATTTCGTATTTATTATTTAATATTAACTTTAACTATTTGTGACTTTTAATGTATATTTTATTGTTCTTTATAAATGTACACGTATAACTATTTTTTTACCTATGTTTTTGTTGAAAGCTATCATACTGATTGAATTTTTTGCGATTTTCTCTCATTGTTGAGAGTTCCTTTTGTGATTCTTTTGTGCACACAAAACCTCGCGGACTTGTTTGAAGATGCTTGTTTATATTAAACTTTCAACTCACTTATGCCCGTGTGTTACATATATATGAAATAAAAATCATGATTGAAAGTGAATGTCAGTAAAAATCGTACAGCGAAGACCAAGCAAATGTACCACAATTTATTTTGTGAGTTTGACTTGCAAAAGCTTAAAACTTATTTTTGTTGTTTAGAAATTTGTGTATATTTGATATGCAATTGCTATCATGCAACAAATATAACTCTTTTCTGAAAAAAGATCAGCACACGCAAATAAGCACGGTCAAGTTGGCGTCACTGTATATTACTTGTATGTGTATTCGCTATAAAACTTTATCACTTACAAATAAACCGTTAAGCAAGTTTTGAGAAGTATTTGAAACGTTTGCAGTTTAAAATTGTTTTTTAGCTGAATTTTTCCAAAGTTTTTACAATTATGAAACAACGATTGAAATTCATCAACTAGCAATTAACAGCCACAAAAATCTCTTGAAGAAATATCAAAAATTTTTAATCGAACCAGAAGAACAATTTAATATATCAAGCTAAAAGAAAGAGAATTGCGTTGGTAACAAAGTAAAAGTTTCCCTAAGAAAGAAATTAACTACTTCTGATCAGGGGTGGGTTTTATGAAAAGTGAATGAAAATCGTCAATTTTGACTCTGTAGAGCATTATAGATAGTATATAAGATTCACTATGTAGTTATCAACATGTTTCGGTACTCTTCTATAATTGAGGTTGGTAATATATTAATATGAATGTACGTATTAACATCTACACACATATTACCATGTACCTATGTATGTAAACACTAATTTGCATGTTAAGTTACTTCTCAATGGCTTAAATATATAATATAAGGGAATAATTAGCATTCTTTTCATCAATCAGAGTTGTAGTTGGGCACTCATTGATTGATCGTCGATTAAGAAATACCTAAAAACTAAGAATATTAGTAACCAATTATAATAATATTAATTCTGAAATTAATTGAAGATATTTAATTATAAGAAATTTCATTGGTGTTTTATTTCCAAACTTTAGTTTGTTACAGGCTCTAAAAATAGAATCAGAAGTTAAAATTTGTCTTCTTAGAAGAAATGATTATCATGGCAGCTACCTGCGTGTAATGAGCCACTTATTAACGAACGAAAGTAGACAATATATGCATGTCAACTAAAGACGTAGGTAACTTAGTATTTATAAATGACCGCATGGATCAATGGAAATATTTGGATATAATGAAAGAAATTCTAAAGCCAAGCGGAGAAAAAATTTGAATTTCCTCGAGTTTTAAGCTGTATGCTGACAATGATCCTAAGCTTACTGCCCAGAGTATGTGGGTGATTTGCAACTACCCAAAAGTATTTAAAGCGCCTGCTCAATCCCCGAATTTCAATATTATCGAACACGTGTGGAACTACTTAGACAGAATCATCGAAGGCGACCCATTTCTAAATTAAAGAAAGCTCTCTAAGAAGAATGGTTAAAAATTTAAGTACTTACTTTTCTGTTGCATCAGCAATTTTTGTGATTAGTATTTGCAGTCGTTTGCGCATTATAAACTTCTGTGTTGCATTTTTGACCGTGTTACATTTGCCATAATATGCAGCGCAGTGCTGCATTTACGAACAGGCCCCTAATCACACATGCGCATCAGATGCAACGCAGTGATGCATTTCCGAACAAGCCCTTCTTCTAAAATGTTCACTTATATGCTCCTCGCCCAGTGAAATTAACGATGCTGACACTATCAACGCCGTTTCTGATATATTTAATATATAGTTTAACAAAGTTATTTTTTTTTCTTTAAACCATTCAATCTAGTAAACAAAAGCTGTGTTTCAAGGCGTCTTTATACAAGTGATGTCTTCAAATCTTTGGTCTTCTTTTATTTCTGTTGGAACGGCCTCCTTCTCCCAGCATGAACTCCAATTCATCTAACGCCAATTTTACACCTCGTAGCTGCAAGAGACCTATAAACTGTTTCTTCGTTTGACCCACGTAATAAACAAATATGTTTTTTTCTGGAAAATTTGGTATACAAGTAGTGGCTATTGAATGCAGGAATTTCGTTTGCGGAAAACGTACAGCTAATTGTTGTATATGATGATGTATCAGGGCACACATAGGCACTCCATTAGCATACAAATGTAAACCACCCATATACCCTCACCAGCCTTGTTTACCTCATCAATATATTCTTGACCAGAAATTTCCCACATTTAGCCTTTTCAGAAAAAGCTTTCATTTCGGCAATGCGCTGTTGGCGGTTACTTTCCAACAGTTCTTCATCTTCTGAGTCCTCTAGTTCATCAAGCTCATCCAAGTTCATATCTTTAATGTTATTTGAATGTCCCACATTTATATCGGTACGTTTTTCAATAGCTGCTGCTATAACAAACGCCATTTTAGCTTTTTTGTTTTTATTTTAAAATATTTACAAAATGTAAATGTTTATGTATTTTTCAATTTGTCGTAGAGTTGTATTTCTTAGGTATTCTTGTAACAATTAAAAATAGTAAAATGGATTGAAAAAAAAATTGGAATTAAAAACCAATCAAAATTTATCACATCTATATCGTTCTCAGAATTGATTTGCGTTTTCAAAACGATCGCTTTTCATCACATACCTGACTTATTCAAAAAGAAATCATTTGCATTGCAATGCATCTATTCGTTTTTAGATATTCAAAAGTTGTAACCAAAAGTATAAATGTTAATACTGCTTTGAAGGGGATTTGTATGCAAAATAAAATATAATAATATTATTTTCGACTCATATCCTTGCAAGCTAGATTTACTCTCATGGTTTAAACGGAATCAAAAGACACCTTTCTTACCGTGCAATTATAATTTTTCCCCTAGTTCGTTTTATGGTAAACACAGCAAAATCTAAGGCATCCAATTTTTAAAAATCTTTAAAGCTTTCCGGGGAAATTTCTTCAACTTATCCATTTATTATATAAATTTCTATAAAATGGTAAAATTTCATCACGTAGATTGATAACAAAAAATTTTATAGGATTAAAAATAAATTTAATTTAAACACACATAATAAGTATCAATCTTTGACAAAATTGTTTTTATTTTAAATAAATTAATTTTTTATTTAAGTATTTTATATCATTCTTATATACATACATGTTTATTAGAGAGTCTTCTATTAAAATCTTTTCTTGATTATTTTATATACATACATATATTAGTTTGGCAGCTTCGAATGAAAGTAATTTTGTGACAATAAAAAATATTTTTAATTTCCATTTAATTTCGTATTTATTATTTAATATTAACTTTAACTATTAGTGACTTTTAATGTATATTTTATTGTTCTTTATAAATGTACACGTATAACTATTTTTTTACCTATGTTTTTGTTGAAAGCTATCATACTGATTGAATTTTTTGCGATTTTCTCTCATTGTTGAGAGTTCCTTTTGTGGTTCTTTTGTGCACACAAAACCTCGCGGACTTGTTTGAAGATGCTTGTTTATATTAAACTTTCAACTCACTTATGCCCGTGTGTTACATATATATGAAATAAAAATCATGATTGAAAGTGAATGTCAGTAAAAATCGTACAGCGAAGACCAAGCAAATGTACCACAATTTATTTTGTGAGTTTGACTTGCAAAAGCTTAAAACTTATTTTTGTTGTTTAGAAATTTGTGTATATTTGATATGCAATTGCTATCATGCAACAAATATAACTCTTTTCTGAAAAAAGATCAGCACACGCAAATAAGCACGGTCAAGTTGGCGTCACTGTATATTACTTGTATGTGTATTCGCTATAAAACTTTATCACTTACAAATAAACCGTTAAGCAAGTTTTGAGAAGTATTTGAAACGTTTGCAGTTTAAAATTGTTTTTTAGCTGAATTTTTCCAAAGTTTTTACAATTATGAAACAACGATTGAAATTCATCAACTAGCAATTAACAGCCACAAAAATCTCTTGAAGAAATATCAAAAATTTTTAATCGAACCAGAAGAACAATTTAATATATCAAGCTAAAAGAAAGAGAATTGCGTTGGTAACAAAGTAAAAGTTTCCCTAAGAAAGAAATTAACTACTTCTGATCAGGGGTGGGTTTTATGAAAAGTGAATGAAAATCGTCAATTTTGACTCTGTAGAGCATTATAGATAGTATATAAGATTCACTATGTAGTTATCAACATGTTTCGGTACTCTTCTATAATTGAGGTTGGTAATATATTAATATGAATGTACGTATTAACATCTACACACATATTACCATGTACCTATGTATGTAAACACTAATTTGCATGTTAAGTTACTTCTCAATGGCTTAAATATATAATATAAGGGAATAATTAGCATTCTTTTCATCAATCAGAGTTGTAGTTGGGCACTCATTGATTGATCGTCGATTAAGAAATACCTAAAAACTAAGAATATTAGTAACCAATTATAATAATATTAATTCTGAAATTAATTGAAGATATTTAATTATAAGAAATTTCATTGGTGTTTTATTTCCAAACTTTAGTTTGTTACAGGCTCTAAAAATAGAATCAGAAGTTAAAATTTGTCTTCTTAGAAGAAATGATTATCATGGCAGCTACCTGCGTGTAATGAGCCACTTATTAACGAACGAAAGTAGACAATATATGCATGTCAACTAAAGACGTAGGTAACTTAGTATTTATAAATGACCGCATGGATCAATGGAAATATTTGGATATAATGAAAGAAATTCTAAAGCCAAGCGGAGAAAAAATTTGAATTTCCTCGAGTTTTAAGCTGTATGCTGACAATGATCCTAAGCTTACTGCCCAGAGTATGTGGGTGATTTGCAACTACCCAAAAGTATTTAAAGCGCCTGCTCAATCCCCGAATTTCAATATTATCGAACACGTGTGGAACTACTTAGACAGAATCATCGAAGGCGACCCATTTCTAAATTAAAGAAAGCTCTCTAAGAAGAATGGTTAAAAATTTAAGTACTTACTTTTCTGTTGCATCAGCAATTTTTGTGATTAGTATTTGCAGTCGTTTGCGCATTATAAACTTCTGTGTTGCATTTTTGACCGTGTTACATTTGCCATAATATGCAGCGCAGTGCTGCATTTACGAACAGGCCCCTAATCACACATGCGCATCAGATGCAACGCAGTGATGCATTTCCGAACAAGCCCTTCTTCTAAAATGTTCACTTATATGCTCCTCGCCCAGTGAAATTAACGATGCTGACACTATCAACGCCGTTTCTGATATATTTAATATATAGTTTAACAAAGTTATTTTTTTTTCTTTAAACCATTCAATCTAGTAAACAAAAGCTGTGTTTCAAGGCGTCTTTATACAAGTGATGTCTTCAAATCTTTGGTCTTCTTTTATTTCTGTTGGAACGGCCTCCTTCTCCCAGCATGAACTCCAATTCATCTAACGCCAATTTTACACCTCGTAGCTGCAAGAGACCTATAAACTGTTTCTTCGTTTGACCCACGTAATAAACAAATATGTTTTTTTCTGGAAAATTTGGTATACAAGTAGTGGCTATTGAATGCAGGAATTTCGTTTGCGGAAAACGTACAGCTAATTGTTGTATATGATGATGTATCAGGGCACACATAGGCACTCCATTAGCATACAAATGTAAACCACCCATATACCCTCACCAGCCTTGTTTACCTCATCAATATATTCTTGACCAGAAATTTCCCACATTTAGCCTTTTCAGAAAAAGCTTTCATTTCGGCAATGCGCTGTTGGCGGTTACTTTCCAACAGTTCTTCATCTTCTGAGTCCTCTAGTTCATCAAGCTCATCCAAGTTCATATCTTTAATGTTATTTGAATGTCCCACATTTATATCGGTACGTTTTTCAATAGCTGCTGCTATAACAAACGCCATTTTAGCTTTTTTGTTTTTATTTTAAAATATTTACAAAATGTAAATGTTTATGTATTTTTCAATTTGTCGTAGAGTTGTATTTCTTAGGTATTCTTGTAACAATTAAAAATAGTAAAATGGATTGAAAAAAAAATTGGAATTAAAAACCAATCAAAATTTATCACATCTATATCGTTCTCAGAATTGATTTGCGTTTTCAAAACGATCGCTTTTCATCACATACCTGACTTATTCAAAAAGAAATCATTTGCATTGCAATGCATCTATTCGTTTTTAGATATTCAAAAGTTGTAACCAAAAGTATAAATGTTAATACTGCTTTGAAGGGGATTTGTATGCAAAATAAAATATAATAATATTATTTTCGACTCATATCCTTGCAAGCTAGATTTACTCTCATGGTTTAAACGGAATCAAAAGACACCTTTCTTACCGTGCAATTATAATTTTTCCCCTAGTTCGTTTTATGGTAAACACAGCAAAATCTAAGGCATCCAATTTTTAAAAATCTTTAAAGCTTTCCGGGGAAATTTCTTCAACTTATCCATTTATTATATAAATTTCTATAAAATGGTAAAATTTCATCACGTAGATTGATAACAAAAAATTTTATAGGATTAAAAATAAATTTAATTTAAACACACATAATAAGTATCAATCTTTGACAAAATTGTTTTTATTTTAAATAAATTAATTTTTTATTTAAGTATTTTATATCATTCTTATATACATACATGTTTATTAGAGAGTCTTCTATTAAAATCTTTTCTTGATTATTTTATATACATACATATATTAGTTTGGCAGCTTCGAATGAAAGTAATTTTGTGACAATAAAAAATATTTTTAATTTCCATTTAATTTCGTATTTATTATTTAATATTAACTTTAACTATTAGTGACTTTTAATGTATATTTTATTGTTCTTTATAAATGTACACGTATAACTATTTTTTTACCTATGTTTTTGTTGAAAGCTATCATACTGATTGAATTTTTTGCGTTTTTCTCTCATTGTTGAGAGTTTCTTTTGTGGTTGTTTTGTGCACACAAAACCTCGCGGACTTGTTTGAAGATGCTTGTTTATATTAAACTTTCAAATCACTTATGCCCGTGTGTTACATATATATGAAATAAAAATCATGATTGAAAGTGAATGTCAGTAAAAATCGTACAGCGAAGACCAAGCAAATGTACCACAATTTATTTGGTGAGTTTGACTTGCAAAAGCTTAAAACTTATTTTTGTTGTTTAGAAATTTGTGTATATTTGATATGCAATTGATATCATGCAACAAATATAACTCTTTTCTGAAAAAAGATCAGCACACGCAAATAAGCACGGTCAAGTTGGCGTCACTGTATATTACTTGTATGTGTATTCGCTATAAAACTTTATCACTTACAAATAAACCGTTAAGCAAGTTTTGAGAAGTATTTGAAACGTTTGCAGTTTAAAATTGTTTTTTAGCTGAATTTTTCCAAAGTTTTTACAATTATGAAACAACGATTGAAATTCATCAACTAGCAATTAACATGCTCTGTAGAGCATTATAGATAGTATATAAGATTCACTATGTGGTTATCAACATGTTTCGGTACTCTTCTATAATTGAGGTTGGTAATATATTAATATGAATGTACGTATTAACATCTACACACATATGTATGTAAACACTAATTTGCATGTTAAGTTACTTCTCAATGACTTAAATATATAATATAAGGGAATAATTAGCATTCTTTTTATCAATCAGAGTTGTAGTTGGGCACTCATTGATTGATCGTCGATTAAGAAATACCTAAAAACTAAGAATATTAGAAACCAATTATAATAATATTAATTCTGAAATTAATTGAAGATATTTAATTATAAGAAATTTCATTGGTGTTTTATTTCCAAACTTTAGTTTGTTACAGGCTCTAAAAATAGAATCAGAAGTTAAAATTTGTCTTCTTAGAAGAAATGATTATCATGGCAGGTAGCGTGTAATGAGCCACTTATTAACGAACGAAAGTAGACAATATATGCATGTCAACTAAAGACGTAGGTAACTTAGTATTTATAAATGGCCGCATGGATCAATGGAAATATTTGGATATAATGAAAAAAATTCTAAAGCCAAGCGGAGAAAAAATTTGAATTTCCTCGAGTTTTAAGCTGTATGCTGACAATGATCCTAAGCTTACTGCCCAGAGTATGTTGGTGATTTGCAACTACTCAAAAGTATTTAAAACGCCTGCTCAATCCCCGAATTTCAATATTATCGAACACGTGTGGAACTACTTAGACAGAAAACATCGAAAGCGACCCATTTCTAAATTAAAGAAAGCTCTCTAAGAAGAATGGTTAAAAATTTCGCCGGACCACTGTAAAAAACTTGCCGCATCAATAGCTAAACGTTTGCACGTTGCAGAAACCAACCGCGGATTTCCCGAAAACTTCTATTGACTTGACTATTTGTCTTTCCGTAGTAATAAAATAAATTAAATTTTACGTTTGTATCTAAAATGCGTATGTTTTCTTAATCAATGAATAAATTAACATTATTCCAATAAAATATTATGCATTTTTACTAAATGTTGTATAGCATTTAACTTTTTTAATACTGTACGATTTTAACTGACATTTACCTGTAATAAATTTTTCCTCAAAACACGTTCGATTTTTTTGTTTTGTATAACAAGGACATAAAATTAACTAAAACTTAAGTCCATCTGCGGAGAATAGCCTTTAGAAAAACGTATGGTCATACGTTTTTTATTAACTTCATCCACCGAAAATAGCTAGAAAATATACTATTACAGTACTCCGCTAAATTTAAAAAAATAAATAATATTGGTCACTGGACCAAAAATTTAAATTTGTTGCATTAAATTCAAAAAAGTTTATGCGATATAAATTTTTGATTTTTAACGAAAGTTTTACTTTACAAACTCTTTTTCAACTAGTAAAAATATTGATTATATGGTAAATCATGAGATCAGCAAGAGAAATATTTCGTATATAATATTAATTGAGATTTTTTTATAAATAGTTTTAGACAGATTAAGTGAAATATAAAAATATAATATATGTATGTATGTACTTAAATTATGTTCTTACAACTAGATGTATTCTTTTACATATAATGTATATCATTGATTTAAGGAAGCAGCTTGAGCCAGAGCGTGTGTTTTATGAAGATTAAAAGCATCGTATATTTCACAAAGTTCTGACAACCTATATTCTTCCAAGCAGA
This sequence comes from Gymnosoma rotundatum, assembly GCA_916610165.2. Classification (NCBI taxonomy): domain Eukaryota; kingdom Metazoa; phylum Arthropoda; class Insecta; order Diptera; family Tachinidae; genus Gymnosoma; species Gymnosoma rotundatum. The sequence goes on from OU744337.1 coordinate 61,014,751, forward strand.
CAATTCCCTCCAAGTTTGGTGCTAGTTTACGAGCACATGACATACAATGAACCACGTGTCTTTTTTCTTGTTCTCTCACAAAAAGGACGTCAAATACTTCAATCTGAAATGATATTTGTAATTAATTCTATTGATATTATAAAAACACACATATCGAGCCCTAAGCGTTAAAAATGAGGTAACCAGCAAAAACCAAGTTTTAAAGGAAATGATTTTGTTTTACTTTTTTTCTAATTAGCTCACAATTTTTTTTAATAAAAATTTAAACGTAGCTACTGCAAGTTATAGATAAATGAGTTTTACGTAATTACTCAGCATAGAAAATTTGTTGCTGGCAAGTAAGACTATAATGTGACTATGTGAATAACGTAACCCTTCTATGGGTATATAACAGGAGAATTTTTTAATTCAAATTTAATTGTAGCCTACATATGACCTTACTAAAGTCATAGTTATTAGTTCAGCGTTAGTTCTTCTCTTAATAAAGTTTTTTAACACTAAAAAAACCTGAAGTTATGGCCGACTTCCTAAACGCCTGTTGCAATGCATAATTTAAAAAAATGCGTATGCAATGCGAAACATGTTTTAAATGCAAACTTGCGTTTAGGAACGTCACTATGCAACTCATACGTAAAGCAAATGTCAAAAACAAGGTATGAAATTGAATAATTTTTTTTTGGAATTTGAGGAATTATCTCAGGTCAAATCTTCCAAAAAATTCTATATTGCTATAGAAACCTATTTAAAAGAAAAAAAGAAGAGACAACTTTGTTAAGGACAATAAAAATCCCGGAAACAAGTGATCAAAAATAAATAAATATTTTTTTAAGAATTCATTGAATAAATGGATGATGGCAATTTTTATTCACATTTCATTTTAAAAATAACATGCATACAAAATAAAAATGATGCGTGATTTTGACTTCTAATAGTCATTAAGATGAGTTGCCAAACGATTAGGAACATTGTACGTTGCCAAAAAGTTTAGATATGCGTTTACGAAGTGTATGCATTGTAAATATGCATTGCAACTTGCGTTTAGGAAGTCGGCCTATTTTTTTATATTTTAATAACCTCATAACCTGAAGTTATTTTTTTTATATTTTAATAACCTCATACCAGAGTTCTCATTTGAGCATGCATTGCGCACTCATACTCACGAGATAAAAGGACACTCACAGGACGATTTGCCATTTCGACAAAAAAATTATTTTTTGCTAAATCTTTAATTTATTTTTGACATGTGTTGTATGTAACGACTCGAAGTAAAAATATTATTTCTTCTTCATTGCGGCATAATGCATTGGTGTACCCTTCTACTAATTTTTAATTTCTCTAGCGATTGCTTATATTTGTATACAGTAGTGACCACATACGTGCAACAAAAAAAAAAAAAAAAAAAAAAAAAAAAATATAGTGCAATAATATAATTAAAACTAGACGATGATTGATTACAGTGTCCCCTTATATGGCAGTTTACTAAAATTTGGCGACATTAATCTATTTTAGCCACCAGTAACGCATATCCAAAAAAAAAAAAAATAAAGCAAAAACAACTAGAAACATAATTAATAAAATTCAGCTCTTTGAAACCATTAAGCTCTCTTGCAGGGCGTTCATTTATCGCATGTTCTAGATGGCCTTCCCAAAGAGCCACCGGGTACACTTTTTTTAATTATTTTTGGGTAGATGTCCAATTTGAGCTTAATTTAGACCGGGCCGACACGTGAAATTTTGGATTTGCCAACTGAAATCATGGAAATTCTTCGGTCAATCTTCCGTCAATCGATTTTGAAGGTGTAATAATTTTAAATTTCCTTCGAACTGTGACATACGTCTCAACCGTCTCACTGTTACCATGGTTACCTCTGATCACGAGTAAGCATTTTTCAGTCTGCCACACCCGAACAGTCTTGGCATCAATCCGCAGCACTACTTCGTCAGGCACTGAGTCGATTAGCGCCCGTTCGAAAATTAGCGGTTTTTGGTGACAAAAGCTTTAATTATTGTGGTTGGTTATTAATATCAATATTAACGATGTAAAAATTGTATATACAATGTATATAGGCTTAAAAATAAATTAACTTTTAAATTGAAAGTAAAAACATGCAACTTAATGCTGCCAGCTTTAAATTTAATAGACAAATATATAGAGGACAGCATTCCCTGCGATGAACTTATTTTTAGATACAGAAGTGGCATGTCAAAAATGTAATATATATATACTATATTTGTTAATATATAAAAAATATTTAATATGACGCTTTGGGCTTTAGTTGGAAATCTTAAAAAGTTGCAAACATTTTCTATCTTTAACTTTTTTTGGCTTGATTTTTAACAGAAATCCTACTCCTTTGACCACGGCAACATACAACAGCAAAAATGTTTTGTATAGAAGCATAATAGAAAGGAACTGTATATCCTATGTTACATGATAAAAATGGACTACGCAATGAGCTTTTAGTTTTGTTTCAATTGTATTTTCTTTTGGTATGATTTTTATTAATAAAAACGCTAAAAAAGATGTCCGACCTTTTGTACAACTTTTCAAAAATTCTTAGCGGTAACCCTGTTCGTGACATTATTGGAAGATCATAGGCGGAGAATGAAAATAGATGCCTGGGACTCACTAACATTGAAAATCGTACTACAAACCGAAAAATTATTAAAGAATAACAAGGATTTAATTATGTATATTAAAATCGGATAAAGACAACAAGACTGTTGCAACGACTAACAAGTAAGAGTGATATATTCGGCTATGCCGAATCTTGTATACCCATTTCCATCTATGTTAATCCACTTTAGTGAAGTAACTCTAATCAAAAAAGTAAATATTGGAGTGATAAAGAATTAAAAAAAATGGTACTACATATATATTATTTTAATGGGTTAAGCATTTTAAAGGAATTTTAGCATCTCCTTAAAGATCTCTTCAAAACCCTTAAAATGATACCCATATTGATATTTAAGAAAGTTGAAAATTTGAGAGCCCCGTAACTCGGAAAGTATGGTTGAGTGCTAATATTAAGGATAGCTGTCCTAACAAGAATACATGGATTCAGGCGACTTTTTTCTCTAAAAATCATCAAAACTAAATCGTCAAAAACGTCATAGAAATTTTAAAAAGGTTGTCATAGATTAAATTCTATAAACTATGAATGTATTATACCCTGTTCAGACATACTTTTTAATTGGACAATTAAAATTTTAATTGAGTAATTAATTTTGTTGTTCACACATATCCAATTTAATTTACTTAATTAAAATTTGACAGTAGAATATAGTTCTGTTCAATAACAAGAAGTTGTTACTAGTTGTTATTGGAAAGTGTTTACTTCAGTACTTAAAAAGAAGCAGCGAAAAAAAAGAGTATAAGATGTAAATGTTAATAAATTTGTTACTACTTTTGTTACTGCCAAGAACAGAACAGCTGATTCTTGTTCTGTTTTACAAAATAAGTTAATAAATATTAAATACTTTGAACTGAAAGTGTTTATTAGCACTTTCCACGAAAATATTTACATCACATCGTTGCTGGACTAAAATGGTGTTGCTTTTTTGACACAATTTGTATGGCGATTTCAAAACCGAATATCTACGCTGAAATTTTTTACAACTACACAGCACAAAATATACATAACATTTATAGTTTTCGGTTTTAAATACAAAATATTTTGATTTGAAGCTAACGTTTGTATAACAGTTAGAAGAAATCTGAGAAAATTATGTACAAGTAAACGCCAGGATAATAAAACAATATACAAAAGAACAAAATAAACTAAAAGTTTTACAAAGAAGACGGAAGCAACAATTTTGGCAATTTTGCAAAGTATTCGAAAAAAGGTGCTCACAATCGATGACAAAGCTCTTGCAAATTCTAACTTTTGCAATACAAAATGCTTTACGCATCGAACACCCCTTTTTTCTGTTTTAGATAAATATTTATTTTTATGGTTATTTGTTATTATGGTCAGTTCGGCTTTACTTTGCTCTTTTTTTTTTCTAAAAATGCATTTATTCCTTTTTTTATTTGGAATACTAATATTGTAAATTTTTATTTTACTCTACAGTTGCTAGTTTCTGCTGAAAATTTATTGAACAGTCCTAATTTTTGCATTAGAAATTTGTGTTTGTAAATTTGGAAGAATGAAGAGAAGTTCGACTTTAAAAGAAAGTTTGCTTGTTTTTATTTGAAATATGGAACTTTTCCAGTCAGTACGATCAAGTTCTGACTGCACGCAAGCTTTGAAAATCCATTACTCAGGTAATACGAAATACTAGTATCCTTTAACGTGATCTCATTATTACCCAGCATTCCGGTTAGCTTAGTACTGAACATAATTGAAAGCAAATGGAAAATATTACAGAAACATACACAATTACCGAAATTGCTATTTATGGAGATAGTAAGGTTTTGCATAGGAGATTGCAGGTTTTTCAAATTTAATGGAATATTTTATGACTAGAAGAAGTGTGTGCTAATGGGCTCGCCAATATTCCACGTATATATATAGCAGATACTCTTAGTTATGAAGGAACTACTGAACACAGTTTTAGAAAAAATGAGCACAAAACCAGTGTTGCCACAACGGCGATTTCCCGCTAGAACTAGTGGTTTTTTTGCTATTAAAAGCGGAAAGTTAGAAAAGAGAAAACGTTAAGTGGTTTTTTTTAAATGGAAAATTTTTAGTTGGCGCGTTTTTTAGCTACAATAAGTTTTGTTAGTTACAAAGTAAGCTAAACTATGTACTTGTATCCTTTTATAAACATACATATATAGATTATCCGTCTCTGCCTTGTTTTTTTTAAACTGTTAAAACAAATAATCCAAAGGTTAATAACGAAATATATTTTAATTGGGCAATAAAAACTTTTTTTTAACTAATGGAAACTGTCATTTCAGATTACCAGAAAATCGGGACATATTAGAAAAAACTGATATATTATCAGTAAATAACGTATTTATAACAAAAAAAAAAAAAAAAAAAAAAAAAAAATATATATATATATATATATAATAATAAATAATCTAATGGTACTACATATTTTTGGTACGAAGTTTTTGAATATTAAAATTCGGCTGGAAATAAAATTTTCAAAGAGCTAGCTGAGTTTGCCTTGCGATTATTATGCATGCCATGGTCTAATGCAGAAGAGCAACGAGTTTTTAGTCAACTTTAGAGCTAAATCAAAGCTCAGAAATCGATTGCAAACCAATATGGTTGATGCTAGTTTAACCGTTAAGTAGTCAATTTCTCAATTTTTTTTTTGCCTCTTTATAATTACTTTGTTGCTTTAGATATAGTCTCCGCCGGCATAACAAATACTGCTACGATTACAAGGTTCCAAAAAAATTTGGAAATTTAATCGGAACCTCTAATAAACTAATATGTATAAATAATCAAAATCTTGACTAGAGAAAAAATTATAAAAGTTTATTTTATGAATACGGCAGCTAGTATTTAAAAACAGTATTAAACAAGGAAGAGTGCTATTTTCGGCTATGCCGAATCTTATATACCCTTCACCAGTTAAATTTATATTATTTATATTATTTTATATAAAAATGCCATCGGCTCTCACTAGGTTAAAGATCTCTTCAAAAGCTTTAAAATGATAGCGATATTGATATTTCAAAAAATGTGAAAATTTCAGAGCTCCGCTACTCGGAAAATATGGGTGAACGCCAATTTTTTCAGGTTATGTTTCTTTTTTACTTTTTAATTCTCTATCACCCCATATATTTATTTTTTTTTGATTGGAGTTACTTTATTGTTCCAAATGACATGAACAAATTAGAGGCAGGCGTGGTGTTTTGCTTGCTGCCCCGAACAACATGGACTGATCATGATGATTTCCAATAGCACCTTTTTCGACACTATGTCTGATTATTTTGTGAAACCAAGTTTGCCTCGGTGAAGGGTATAAAAATAAGTTGCTCAAGAAAATTTTTAGCGGTTTATGTCAGCGTTTTTTTCGACTAGTTAGCGGTTTCTATATATACCTTATGGCATATATCGGTGTCGTCTCCATTATATATTATTTTGTAGATTACATTTGATTGATCCATTTTGTCTTATTTAGACTTCATATTACTAAACAATGTCTTTATTGTATTATTTGTTTTCATTTCAAGTATATATTTGTCCCTATCATATATATCCGTGTATTTAACTCTCTCTAAAAGTCCAGGAATATAGACTATTGATTTGTAGATTTTCGTCTATTTCCCAGCTGTTCTGTTATCAGATGCGAAACAGACGAAAATCTACAAATCAAGAGACTATATTCCTGGACTGTTAGAGTTGGTTGAGAATAAATTATTTAAAAAATAATCAAATACATAATTGATATTATTCTTTTTTCAAAAACATATTTCCTTTGAAATAAAATGTTATTAACGTCAAGATATTTAGATTATTGTTCACATATAATTTTTCAAAAATTTAATCCACGACTGACAAAACAGAAAGTGGCCTAAAACTATCGATATTATTAGATCTATTAACTTTTGGTACTGTAATAACCTTATGTACTTTAAGTACATCAAAATAATTTCCTCCATTTTATTAAATATCTCAGTATTGACTGACCAAGTACCACATTCTCTCTTATTAGAAGCATGATATGGGTAACGTTATAAATAAACCGGACTTTTTTGTTGTCCAAAGTATTCAAAATACTTTCAACCTTCTGTTGTTATTTCAGGTATTAAAGTACGGAAACAGTTTATATCATCACTTGAATGTATTGTACTGATTGGAAGAAAATGCTATTCAAGTAATCAGGATCAACATTGCAGAAATTACTATTACTAACATTATTCACTACATTTTTACCTATCAAAATAGACCTTGATACTCTGCATGACCTTTCTTCTTAAACTTTAACTCTAATAGCCCTATTTCTGCAATGACGGAATACCTTCCTATTACCATCGGATTCGTTTTGAAACTATGCGCTGTAAACGGAACCCTTAGACAAATGATACCTAATTTCAGGAGCATTAATCCAATCATTGATATGATAACGCTGCCATCTGCTCATCAACATTAGTTAAATACAAACCACTCCGATCGCAACCACCAGACACGCCCTGAATGTTGTCAATTTTAACTGAATCACAATCATAACATTTATAAAATTGTATACAAATGTTTTTTTGACCTTTTTAAATAGTTTTTCTTTTCTAATTTATTAAGCACTAGGTCAGTTTTATAAATAATAAAAAATTTTTATTTATATTTTCAATATTTCGCCACACCTTTGGGTGGCATCATCAGGAAACAGGAAACAAAAAGAAAATTTAATTTTAAAATTGTTTATACACGGGTTGAGGAATTCCAAATGATAAAAAATTGAAACCATGGCCTATGTCAAACTTTGTAGCCATAGAACTATGAGTAGGAGAAAGGCAAATCCTACCACAAATATCTCGAACTCTCAGAGATTTATCAGCATCAAATAAATTATTGTTAAAATCACATATAATGTTTATTTATTAATTTTGTTTTTGTACTGGACTAACAACCCCAAAAAAAAAAGCAATTTAATAAAGATTTTTTTTCTTTTATTTAATTATTCATAATAGAAAAACTCCATAGAATAAATTATACATTAATTTTTTTAATTGTTTAAAAAAATCATATTTTACTCTATGACAGTTGAACTGTTTTTTTTTCTTAAAAATGTTTAGAAGTTAAAATAAAAATTAACTTAAGTGATGTTTGAAGTTTGGCCAATTTTTCTGGTTATTTATAAAAATATGCTTTCTGCTCAAGCTAGTTGGGCCTACAAATTTAAGGTAATTAAAAACAATTTTTAATTACAAATTTCACCCGACGTTTCGTCGATTATTTGTCGACTTTTTCAAGGGTTGTTGTCTATAATTTATTAAATTAACCCTGGAGTTAATGTCGACGTCGTTAACGGCGTTTCAACGCCGAAAAAGTTGAAACAGATTGAACTTTTTCGGCGTTGCAACGCGTTGACATTAACTGCTCTCATACAATTTCATACGATTCAACTTTTTTTTTTGACATTTGACGCCGTCAACGACGTCGACATTAACTCCAGGGTAAAATTATGAAATATAAAAACATTTGAATATTATAACATAAATACATATTTAAATCATTATTTTTTACCTTACAATTTTAAAACGTTATTAATTTGAATTACATTTTTCATTACCCTGGAGTTAATGTCGACGTCGTTGAACGCCGAAAAAGTTGAAACATATTGAACTTTTACGGCGTTGCAACGCCGTGCTCCCATACAATTTCATACGATTCAACTTTTTTTTGACATTTGACGCCGTCAACGACGTCGACATTAACTCCAGGGTTAAAACAAAAACAGAAACATAAAAACAATTTACAACAAACTTCAAAAAACAAGAAACACATAAGTTTATGTCGAAGATCAGCTAATAGCGACTCTATAGCTTGCATGATGTTATCGGTGTCCTCTTTCGAATTCATTGTGTTGTCTATCTTCTTTTGAATGTGTAAGCTTTTTTTAATGTATCTCTTTCTCTCCACTTTCTCTTTATCCAATAACCGATAACATCAATGCAAGCTATAGAGTCGCTATTAGCTGATCTTCGACATAAACTTATGTGTTTCTTGTTTTTTGAAGTTTGTTGTAAATTGTTTTTATGTTTCTGTTTTAATGAAAAATGTAATTCAAATTAATAACGTTTTAAAATTGTAAGGTAAAAAATAATGATTTTAATATGTATTTATGTTATAATATTCAAATGTTTTTATATTTCATAATTTTAATTTAATAAATTATAGACAACAACCCTTGAAAAAGTCGACAAACAATCGACGAAACGTCGGGTGAAATTTGTAATTAAAAATTGTTTTTAATTACCTTAAATTTGTAGGCCCAACTAGCTTGAGCAGAAAGCATATTTTTATAAATAAAAATTACCTTAAGCGGAAGTTAATTTAATTCATTTGTTATAATATCATCAAAACAATTTTTGTTTTATTTTGTCAGCATCCTCCCCTCTATAAATTTAACATTTTGGTAATTTTTTATAAATGATGTATTTAAAAAAAAAATCGTTTTGCAAAGAAACAGTTATTTAATACTTCCAAAACTATAAGGCAAGTAAAAATTGATATTATAATCTGATGGTAATTGTATTGCAAATTTTTCTTGTAATATATTATTTAAACTAAACGGTTTGCTCTCGAGTTGTACAACCTCTCGAGAGTGAGAGCCAAATAAAAAAATTGAATTTAGTATCGAAATTACCTTAGAAACCCAATGAAAATAAAAAACAAGGTATATTTCTTATATTTTATCGATATAGTAAATTGTAAACATTCTAGCAATAGATTTACTTACTTCACATTGACCACAGTAATGCGATGCTTCATTTTTCCCACGGCCATGGAAGCGAACTAAAACACCTTTGGACTTGACATATTCAAGAGTATGCATAACATTTTTCAATGTTTGCAACAAGCACATTCTGAAAGATACAAACGTTATTATTGTTAGTTCTTTTTATTAATAATTTATATAATATATTTACTTTATTAATTCAAAAAGCTTTTGATCAGATACACGAATGTTACGTGCTAAATTCCAGCTGAGATGCACCATTGGAACAATGCTTTTAAAATATTGTAGCTTGTTCCATTCATAGCGTTCTACTGCTAAAGAGTATTGGCGAGCTGTAAGTGGACCTACGTTCCAGGCAATGTTGTTACACCAACCAACGGATTGTACCCAATGAACACACCTAAAGTTTAAAAAAGTTATAATATAACCGAATACATTGTATAAAATGTGTTAAAACTTGAAATCAAAAATTAATTACGGAAATGTACAATTTTAAGTATGCTTAATTTCCAACTAAATAATTTAAAAATCACTAGCTGGCCATTTCACTACAGCTTACTTAGCCCTTGAGAAAACCAAAGATTTTCGTGCAAACAAATTGACTTAATTATAACGCTATTTGTTTTTCATTGTGAAGAACCGATTTTAATCAAAATTATACCATTTACATTATATTACTTAAATTTACGCATTTCACATCTACGAATTAAAATTTAGCAAAATTTATTGCAAAATAAATTTAAAACATAACAAATTTTTCTACTTCGAATTATTGATCGAAATGAAATTCGGTCATTAAATTAATGTACAAACACGTTGAGTATATAAAAACTATTACCAACGTTTTGTTTAATAATTTTTTACTGATCAACAGAATTCTTATTTAAAAAAATATAGTTAATATTTCCTTAATACACTAAAGCCTTTCTTAAATAGATAGATGAACTTTGAGATATTTAACTGCTTTTGGGTTAATCAATTGATTTTGGAAACGGTTATTGCTCTGTCAATGACTTTTGGCTAAACATATGTACTTTTGGTCAAAAGTTGATTAAAGTGATCTAAAACTGTCACTTCCTACATACTATTGCTTTTTCAAGAAAATTAGCATTCTTAAGTACTTCTCTTTAAAAAAAATTTCTATATTCATTTTTATTTTAATTTATAAAAAAGCCGATAACATTTGACAAATCGTCCCTTCTGAACTGCGCATATGCTACACACAAAGTCTGTAAAGAGAAATAGGCTAATGAAAGTTTACATTAGTTTTTCTCAAAAAATTTAGCGATCAATATATTTTTTTACATAACTTGATGTGCTTATTTTTTACTAATAAGAAAGTTTTAGTACGTTTGAATATGATAAGTCATAATATATCAAGCTTTTACGCAAAAAAAAAAATTATTGCTTTATACTCCATATCAAATTTTGTTTTTGATATTGCCTCTTTGTACTTAACATCCATATAAAATTTATTCGTTTCTTTTATGTTAAGTAAAATATATGCATATTGAAGCAAAATTATGAGTAAAACAAAAAAGTTAATGTTATTTGGAGTAGAAAATGCAGTGCCTGAATCAATTTAAATGCACACCTAATAACCTTAATTGTTTTATTAATGAAAAAAATACATAAAGTGAACAGTCCTCCTATTGCATTTTATTATTTAATATATTTTATAATATGCATACATAAACATAAAATTAGTAAAAACGTAAAAATAATTGCTTTATATTACATTTTTTTTGTAATATTCACAAAAAATTACAGTCCTACTGTTATGTATCATTTTTTGTAATTTTTTAAAAACATGTAAATCACCCATTTTCTTAAAGGAACTACAATAATTGCCTCATACACCAAACATTGGTGTTAGGGGCAATGGAATATTAATTAAGGCTTAAAATAATCAATGTAGAGCAAGGTCGATACTGGATATATCGAATATAATACGAGTAATATATATTGCATACCTAACTCATTAAAAAATGGCTAGTGAGCCAAAACAATTCTGAATTCAAAAAAAAAAAAAGAATAAAAAATTTTCACACAATCAAAACGTAAAGCATCATTTTGTGGATCGCTACATATGTTTTTTGAAGCAACAAATAATTTGAAGTAACAAAATTACGAGGATTAGAGATTTTTAATATTTACCCAGCATTCACCCAAACTAAGTCACCAGGTCTCTGAATAAAACGGTACACCGGAATATTTTCCTTATACAAATCGTCCAATACTGGCCACCAAGATCCATGTAAATAACTTATATTATTTTTTTCACATAAGTTGTGGATGCCACCCCAATATGCATCAGGAACTGCAAACCACTCGCAATCGCCGGGACCAATATTGATGTTTATCGAACAAAAATTGTTATTTTCTTGATGGCCGGGCGTTCTACTTCCAGGAACCTTCATGTAAAGCTGAACGGTATTCATTCCTAGAATTACATGTCCAACATGTGAGAGCATATTTGCAGCAGATATAACTCGTGCAAATGCAGGAAGCTTTTGAAGTTCTGCCAGTTGAGGACGCCATTTTCGTTCATCTGATAGATCGACATTCGTTCCGAATCTAATAAAAAAAAATTAGGTAAGAAATAAAAAACAAAACCAGCATATTAATAAAATAAAAAAAAATATGTAATTCTGTAAGTTTCTCTTTATGAAATTAGTGTTTATGTGAGTTGAGCAACTAAAACGTACTCGAAGAGTAATTCTCTTCACAATGTTCTTTCACTCAATATTGTTCCATTTTTATTTACTCGTTGGGTTCTTTTGATTGAAAAATAAAACACGACATGAATTACATATCGCACTTGATCAACAAGAGGTATTAACTTAAAATTTTATAATTTTAAGTAAAAGTGAAAAACTGTTTGTGGTTACATTTTAAGAGAGATTAAAAATTTTTTAATCTCTTTTAATAAAAATCCGTTGTGTTTCCTTGAAATCTGTACAAGTACTACAAAAAAATTTTTTTAGTTAATACCATTTTTGTCGATCATAAATGAAACATTTTTTTTTTTTGAAAAAGGGCTTAGCTCAAAATATTAAATTTTTTATGAAAATATATAATGCATTTCTGTTAACTTTTATATTAACTCAAAATAATACCTTTTTCTTGATAAGAAAGTAGTCAAGAGAATTTTTTTTTATTAGGACCAGCACTCAGGGGATGACCCCTACTTATGCAATGCACTGTGCCAGAACTAGGAAATTAGGTTGTGGAAAGGGAAATAGAAGGTGTAGTGCTTATGGACATTTGATTTGAATCTTTGCACATTGAAAGTGGCAGGAAAGACCTCTGCGGGGAGTTTATTCCACATACGAACTGTTCGGCTAAAAAACGAATTCTCTCTGTAATGCGTAGTGCGATTCACTGGCCAATCGACCACAAAGGAATGCGCTCTTGATGCAAAACGCGTTGCGCGTACGAAATTACGGTTTTCAGGGACAAGTTCCCTGATTTCATAAGAGCACATTCCGTTGTAGTAACGATAAAACAGTGAAACACACCCCACATTGCGTCGATGCTCCAGTGAGTCAATAGAATTTTCATGCCAAGAACATCGAGAGCTTCTGATCAGTTTTATACGAAATTTGGTTTAAACGTATACACAGCCGTAACAAAAATAAAAATTTTTTAAATATATTCCTTAAGAAAATTTTTTTCTCTCAAAAAAAAATAGATTGATGACCGTTCTTATGATAAAATACACAAAAATGCAATAATTTTGGAATTGTTAACTTGAAAATCGTATTATTTCATATTATATACATATATAATTTTTTCCAAAATATTTTAAGTTTTACTCGCTAACTACGATAAAAAATTTACTAAAAATTGTACCCAAATTTAAAAAATAAATCAGGACCAGGGTATTGAAAAACCAAAAATTTTATTTTTTAAATGCAGATTAAGGCACCATTTTGTAGGTATGTATTGACTAATAGCTGAGTTATTTTCAAAATAATTTGATTCTGCCCCACTGTCTGTAAAACACATACTGATCCATTTTTAAAAATACTACCATAATGCTGGATAGGTTTTTTAATCGTGTATAAGCCGCTTAAGAGAATCTTATTGCGCTGTTGGTTTTGGAATCAAATTATAAAGTAAAAAGAAATGGGCTTAAAAAAACTCAAAATAAATCATTATTAAAACTTGTTGATAGTTTAAGGTAGAATGTTATTAGACAGAAAATTCGTTTCTCGTTATTATGAGTGCACTTTAAGCTAAAGCTGACCGATAAGTTAAAAAAACATATTCATTTCTACCTTTAACTTTTAACGTAAGGTTCTTACATTAACAGCCAGTATTATTAACCCTTTGCACTCGAGGGCTCCGGAGCGGAGCCATTTAAAATTTATCTTCAAACTCGAGGGCTCCGCTATGGAGACAATGCAAATAATTTTCAGTTCATAACATAAGGACAAAAACAAATCGTAATAACTTCATTTATTCTGTTAAGCATTACAAAATGTAAAATTTAATCATTAAATATATTATAACATTTGTATCTATAATTAATTAAAAAAGATTTAAAATACAACTATGACTTTTCTTTTTATGCGCATATCATTTACTTATATGTGAATATGGTTGTTCTATTAAAATTGATTCGAGTTGCTGGTATTATGAGTGAAAAAAAGCTTCGAGTGCAAAGGGTTAATATAATAATAATAAAAACTATAAAAAGGAAAGTTTTAATAATGCAACTCTATTTATTCGGCAGACAAAATGCTACCTACAAATAGTGGTAAGTTGGCTATATTTTGAATGAAAATCAATTTAAATTAATTCATGGAATTAATTTTGCAAAATAAAATGGAAAACAGATCCTCCGGAAAGTATGCAACCCACTATATACTTACTTTTAAAAACCAACTAAGTCGGTTTCCGCTCTAGCACTATCATATCTTCATAAAGATCAAAGTTATTTCGCAAAGAAGTTGTAACAACGAATGTGTTGACGCCTTTTGATTTTTTTTTGCATAAATCATATAGTTCAAAAAAATAACGATATTTAAACATTTTTAAAAGCATTTGAAAGAAGACTTAAGCTTCAATATCATTTGCACGGTTATAGGTTAGCCGTAGCCCTGTGCACTGTGCCGCTTTTGACTTTTTTTCCTTGAAAACATCATACCTTTTAAAGTAATAAATATTTAAAAAAATGTATAAAGCAAAGAGGTTATTTTTTCTTCGGCCCTAAAATAAGTAACCTGCATGACCATAGGTCCACAAAGGCAATATGCTCAACGTTTTTTTCTTGCAAAAATATTAATTTTTGAAGTTATCTCTAATGGTTAAAAATCACTTGAAATTTAAATTCTTCAGTTTCCAAATAAGCGCTCCCGCATTGTGATAGGAACTGTTCAAAAATCATATCCTTTGGTGTAATGATACTACTTTAAAAATTTAAAGCATTTTTCTTGTGCTTCGAATAATAAAAAACCCACTTTAACATAACATGATAAACTAATATTATATTTTTTATTTATATTACATTTTCTATATATGCATTTTTAAAATATTTTTAATATTAATGCTATTTAATAACTAGTATATTTTCTTTTATTAATTAGTTCTCTTTAAAATAGTCATTAACATGGGGAGCGATGTCTAAGATATTTAACATACCTGAACTATAGTGATGTTCTTCTAAATCCTTCGTGATGAACGTATAGGATCTGAAGAAGCCGCCAACATATTGAAAAGGTCTTCATTCTAACCAATACGTCATATTTGTATATATTAAGTGTTTGCAGTATCTTGGGCTTGCAAGCATCTCAGCTTTTATAATGTCAGACCTTTATTTATCTTTATCTCTTACATACTTAAGACATAATGCTTTGTGTAGTCCGAACACTCGTTTATAATTTAAACTGGTCTTCCTCTGCTGTCAGAAGATGAATGCAGTTGTTCGGTGTTTTCAAAAGTTGTTACTTCATTTAGCCAGTCTGAGTTATTTTTCATAAAAGTTTTTTTTTTTTTTTTATTAATTTTAAGGTTGACGAAGTGAATTTTGATTTTAACAACTTTTCGTGGTACGCTGGTAAATCGTGTAATTTTTCTACAGTGGCCAATTTAAGTACATTTTCATTACCTGAGATACTGAATAACTCAAACAATTCCGAATTTTGAAATGACCTCATCGCATTTTAAACAAAAATGTATGAGTTCAGGTAAAATTAGTTAAATTATTTAAAGTATTGTGTAGCAATTATGGTCAGAAAATATACACTTACACTTTTGAAGAAGAATTAAAATCAAATAATTAGATTCTTAAAAATTCCTACTCATAAAAGGCGGAAAACTTTAAGAAAATACGACCCATTCTTATCAAACTCTATCAATTTTGCAAAATAGAGATGATTTCTTATATATCCTTTGTCAATATTTCGATCAATAATACCGGTTCAAGCCAACTTCACACGCCTAGCGCCACTGTTATTAATGGTGCTTTAAATTTCAACCTTACCCTACTAAATGGTATAATTGCCACCAAATAACACATTCAACAATTTATTCAATTAACAATTTCCCAATTAAATCTGTATTTATTTCGCGATTTGCTTATGCAACCAATAAAAGACTGGAGCCTAATTAATTCCAAATAAAATTAAGTGCTGTGCCGACATAAAAGTAAGTAAAAATATTTTCGTATTCTCAACCTAGAGATATTCATTTAAATAATTTAGATATTTGCCTCAGGAATGCTTTGGTACGTGAATACATACTCAAAGAAAATACTCTCCACAATAATATTGTGCGAATTACATGAAATAGTAATTTTGATCCGAAAACACTTATTTCAGCAATTAAGTCTTTCATCGTTGCCTATCAGAACCTGCGGGGATTAAATATGTAACAAATTATCAAAGTTTTAATTTTGTTAAGATTGTAGGGTCAGTCTATACCAAATCAAAGCTCTCAACCAGACCTTTTTAGAATTACACATATTGTAGACTAAAAAATTAGTTTATTTACGAAGTTTAAAATTTTTTGCATGGACGTTGTCAGAGTATTTGGAATTGGAATCTGAAGTATTTGATTCCACCATTAATACTAATTGGGTATACTTTAAAAAATGCGGTTTAATATAGTTGTAAATTAATCAATTTGGTGTTTGATACAAGCTTCTTAGGTTTTATATACAAAATTTGGGTAGAATCCACTCACAAGCTATATTAGCAGTAGAAAAATGGCCATATGGATATGCTTTCACCGTAATAATAATACATTTCATTTCGTAGTTTTAAATAATTTATCAGAATTCCATGAAATACTTATATTTGAAGGAATCAGCACGATTAAAGTAAATTAACATAAAAAAAAGATTGCGAATAATAAATTTTCATATTGGAAAACATAATAGTTGCAATAAACTTATTACTATTAAAAAGTTTATTGCAAGTTGATGTAAAAATTTACCATGACACCAAACAAAGATATGTGTGTGAAGATAAATTTAAAAATTTCTAGCTTTGACACAAACCTTTTAATTTACCAGAGCTCCGTTAGAAAAATAACATATCCCTGTTAAAGGAATATAATTTCGGTTTATGCATCCAACCTGTAAATTTTATGGAAACAACGAAATATGGCAAAACCAAAATGAATGGGATTTGCTTGCAAGGTGTCCTTCTACAGTTCTCCATACTTGGAATAATTAAAAGCGCGAGTTGAAACGGGTTTTGGGCATTTTAAAATTTTTAAAATATGAGTTTCTCTAAGGGACAAGCTCATTTTTATGGAAACAACAAAAGATGCCACAACCATAATAATACAGAATTCTGTGCGAGGTATTCTTCTTTAATTATCCATATTTGGAATTTTTAACAGCGCGAGTTGGAACAGATTTTGGGCATTTTTAAATTTTTAGCTTCTCTAAAGGATGAACCCATTTTTATGGAAACAACAAAAGATGGCAAAATCAGAATTATTGCGAGGTATTCTTCTATAATTATCGATATTTGGAATTTTTAACAGCGGGAGTTGGAACGAGCTTTGGGCATATTTATATTTTTAAAATATGAGTTTCTCTAAGGGATGAGCCGATTTTTATGGCAACAACAAAAGATGGCAAAATCATAATAAGAGAGAATTGTACGCTAGGTAATCTTCTTTATTTGTCCATACTTGGAATTTTTAACAGCACGAGTTGGAACGGGTTTTGGGCATTTTTTAAGTTTTAAAATATTATTTTCTCTAAGGGATGAGCCCATTTTTATAGCAACAACAAAATATGGCAAAATCATAATAATACAGAATCGTGTGCGAGGTATTCTTCTTTAATCGTCCATACTTGGAATTTTTAACAGCGTGAATTGAAACGGGTTTTGGGCATTTTTATAATATGAGTTTCTCTAAGGGATGAGCCAATTTTTATAGAAACAACAAAAGATGGCAAAATCAGAATAATATGGAATTGTGTGCGTGGTATTCTTCTTTAATTGCCCATACTTGGAATTTTTAACAGCGAGAGTTGAAACGGGTTTTGGGAATTTTTATAATATGAGTTTCTCTAAGGGATGAGCCCATTTTTATGGAAGCAACAAAAGATGGCAAAATCATAATAATGTGGAATTGTGTGCGTGGTATTCTTCTTTAATTGTCTATACTTCAAATTTTTAACAGCGGGAGTTGGAACGAGCTTTTGGGCATTCTTAAATTTTTTAAATATGAGTTTCTCTAAGGGATGAGCCGATTTTTATGGAAACAACAAATGATGGCAAAATCATAATAATACAGAATTGTGTGCGAGGTATTCCTCTATAATTATCGATATTTGGAATTTTTAACAGCGGGAGTTGAAACGGGTTTTGGGCATTTTTATAATATGAGTTTCTCTAAGGGATGAGCCAATTTTTATGGAAACAACAAAAGATGGCAAAATCAGAATAATATGGAATTGTGTGCGAGGTATTCTTCTTTAATTGTTTATACTTGGAATTTTTAACAGCGCGAGTTGGAACGGGTTTTGGGCATTTTTAAATTTTTTAAATATGAGTTTCTCTAAGGGATTAGCCCATTCTTATGGAATTGTGTGCAAGGTATTCTTCTTTAATTGTCCATACTTGGAATTTTCAACAGCACGAGTTGGAACGGGTTGTGGGCAATTTTAAATTTTTAAAATATGAGTTTCTCTAAGGGATGAGCCCATTATTATGAAAACAACAAAAGAAAGCAAAATCATTATAATACAGAATTTGGTGCGAGGTATTCTTCTTTAATTGTCTATACTTGGAATTTTTAACAGTGCGAGTTGGAACGGCTTTTGGGCATTTTTAAATTTTTTAAATATGAGTTTCTCTAAAAGATGAGCCCATTTTTATGGAAACAACAAAAGATGTCAAAATCATAATAACCAGAATTGTGTGCGAGGTATTCTTCTTTAATTGTCCATACCTGGAATTTTTAACAGCGCGAGTTGGAACTGATTTTGGGCATTTTTGAATTTTTTAAAAAAGGGGTTTCTCTAAGGGATGAGCCCATTTTTATGAAAACAACAAAAGATGGCAAAATCAGAATAATATACAATTGTGTGCGAGGTATTCTTCTTTAATCTTCCATACTTGGCATTATTAACAGCGCGAGTTGACGTGTTTTGGGCATTTTAAAATTTTTTAAATATGAGTTTCTCTAAGGTCTGAGTCCATTTTTATGGAAACAACAAAAGATGGCAAAATCATAATAACCAGAATTGTGTGCGAGGTATTCTTCTTTAATTGTCCATACCTAGAATTTTTAACAGCGCGAGTTGGAACTGATTTTGGGCATTTTTGAATTTTTAAAATATGAGTCTCTCTAAGGTAGGAATCCATTTTTATGGGAAAAACAAAAGATGGCAAATTCATAATAGTACAGAATTGTGTGCGAGGTGTTCTTCTTTAATTGTCCATACTTGGAATTTTCAACAACGCGAGATGGAACGTGTTTCGGTCATTTTTAAAATATGAGTTTCTCTAAGGGATGAGCCATGGAAACAACAAAAGATAGCAAAATCATAATAATTCAGAACTGAGCGCGAGGTATTCTTCTTAAGTTGTCCATACTTGGAATTTTTAACAGCGCGAGTTGGAACGGGTTTTTAGCATTTTTAAATTTTTAAAATATGAGTTTCTCCAAGGGATGAGTTCATTTTGTCCATTTTTATGGAAACAACAGAAGAAAGCAAAATCATTATAATACAGAATTGTGTGCGAGGTATTCTTCTTTAATTGTGCATACTTGAAATTTTTAACAGCGCGAGTTGGAACGGGTTTTGGGCTTTTTCAATTTTTAAAATATAAGTTTCTCTAAGGGATGATCCCATTTTTATGGAAACAACAAAAGATGGAAAAATTATAATAATACAGAATTGTGTGCGAGGTAGAGAAACTCATATTTTAAAAATGCACAAAACCCGTTTCAATTCGCTCTGTTAAAAATTCCAAGTATGGACAATTAAAGAAGAATACCTCGCACACAATTATGTATTATTATTATTTTACCATCTTTTGTTGCTTACAGAAAAATGGGCTCATCCCTTAGAGAAACTCATATTTAAAAATGCCCAAAACCTGTTCCAACGCGCGCTGTTCAAAATTCCAAGTATGCACAATTAAAGAAGAATACCTCGCACACAATTCTGTATTATAATGATTTTGCCATCTTTTGTTGTTTCCATAAAAATGAGCTCATCCCTTAGAGAAACTCATATTATAAAAATGCCCAAAACCTGTTTCAATTCGCGTTGTTAAAAACTCTAAGTATGGACAATTAAAGAAGAATACCTCGCACACAATTCTGTATTATTATGATTGTGCCATCTTTTGTTGTTTCCATAAAAATGAGCTTATTACTTAGCGAAACTCTTATTTTAAAAATTTAAAAATGCCCAAAACCCGTTCCAACTCGCGCTGTTAAAAATTCCAAGTATGGACAATTAAAGAAGAATACCTCGCACACAATTCTGTATTATTATGATTGTGCCATCTTTTGTTGTTTCCATAAAAATCGGGTCATCCCTTAGAGAAACTCTATTTTAAAAATTTAAATATGCCCAAAGCTCGTTAAAAATTCCAAATAGCGATAATTATAGAAGAATATCTCGCACACAATTCCGTATTATTCTGATTTTGCCATCTTTTGTTGTTTACATAAAAATGGGTTCATCCCTTAGAGAAGCTAAAATTTTAAAATGCCCAAAATCTGTTCCAACTGGCGCTGTTAAAAATTCCAAATATGGATAATTAAAGAAGAATACCTCGCACACAATTCTGTATTATTATGGTTGTGGCATCTTTTGTTGTTTCGATAAAAATGGGCTTGTCCCTTAGAGAAACTCATATTTTAAAAATTTTAAAATGCCCAAAACCCGTTTCAACTCGCGCTTTTAATTATTCCAAGTATGGAGAACTGTAGAAGGACACCTTCCACGCAAAACCCATTCATTTTGGTTTTGCCATATTTCGTTGTTTCCATAAAATTTACAGGTTGGAAGCATAAACAAAATTTTTATTCCTTTAACAGTGCTATGTTAACTTTTTAACAGAGCTCTGTTAAATTAAAAGGTTTGTGGCAAAGCTTAAAATTTTTCTTCACACACATAACAAAAATTAATAAAAAACCGAAAAAGAAAAAGCTGATTTGGATTTGATGGCCTGATTTGATGGAAGGATAAGTATATTGTGTGACAAGTGTTTTCAGTTAACTGAAATCAAACATCCAACTAACACCGTCACAACTATTGCCAAGCTTCAATTCGACCTCAAACTTTTAAAGCTGTAGCGGCAATTGAGTGACCGCTAGCTCTTGACACATGCGCAGATTATTGATGATTGCCGACAAGTTTCATCAATTCAGTTCTTTATTAAAATTGGTGCAGTCTAAGGAAAGAATGATTTATTGTCCGCTGCTAAAACAATTGCTAATGAAATTAAAAACGCAGTTCTTTATTATAATTGGTGCAGTCTAAGGAAATAATTATTTATTGTCCACTGCTAAAACAATTGCTAATGAAATTAAAAACGCAGCGGGTGAAAGGATATGATATGTGGTCTGACAATCATGTTATTTAAAGTTTTTTACGAGCAACATTTCACTTTTAGAAAAATTTCGCGAGCTTAACATAATTTTGGAATTGAAGTAAATGTTTTTTTAAGTAAACCGATAAAAATCATAAAGTCAATATTTGATCAGTTCGGTGTTTAAGATATTGATGATATTAAACATGTTACTAAACGAGGCGTGAACAATGTACGATAAGTTTAAGATGCAGCAGTCATTTGCGTGCAAATTTTTTAGACATGTCGTGTGAACAGACATATAAGGTTGCAGAAATATCGTCAAGTACTTTTAGAAACATATTTACAAAAGCTATTGCTGATCGTAGTGTTAACAGAGACAGTAGAGACTAAACGAAATTTGCATTTAAATATATCAACGCTCATAATTTTAGTTGAGCTTTGTAAACATTTATTTTTATTTTTAAGAAAATGCAATTTTGCAGTGCCCTTTTATTGTGCTTTGTCTTGCCATTAATATATAAAATTAAAAACCGATGCGTTCGTAGTGATACCGATATTCCTGCCATTTTAGGTTTGAAAAAAAGTCACCAAAAATTATGATCTTATTTGGGTATGTAATTGATCAATATGGCATAAGGCAGCGTTTTTTATTTCCACCAGCTAAAGGTAAAAAACCAAATGACCTCATTAAGATAAAGCAGTGTTGTGTTTCACAAATTACAAATTTTGATAAACATGTATCAACTAAACTTGTAGCAACTAACAATATTGTTAACAATGATTCACTTACTACTTCTAACATAACATTTCTAGCAATTCCGTCAGCCACGCAAACCGTATAGTTGATGAAAAAACTTTTTCTAATAGCTCAGCATAAATTTCCACTAATCAAGGTAACCAGGTCTTTTGTTTTTAAACTGGTTTAAGTCATCTGAGAATACGTACAAAGAAGCAATTAATAAAGAAGTGGAAAAGAGCAGCAAGTAATATTTGGATATGACCAACGATTTTGACTTATTTCAGTGGTGGAAAGTATTATCCCGTTTATGCACATTGGAGTTGAAAATTCACTCAATACAGCGCTAGTTTTTTCATTAGCGGATTAGATTATTGTTGAATAAAACTTATAAAAAAATCGACTTCAAAAGAGATTTTAGCTGTCTGTCCATAACGGTTCGATACTTCAATTTACATCAATTATTAAGACACCCTTTAGTTTCCCAATAAAAATTTTATACTTGTTGTTATAGCGAACTTAGCATTACAGGTTCTTTGTAATTTAAACTGTTTGTATACAATATATTTATATACAGCGATGGGCATATAAATGGCACACATTTGAATAAGTTTTTTCTTAGGCTAAAATATCGCGAATACTATTAATCAAAAACAAATTTTTGGATTAATCCAAAGGTTCATTATTTGTATTTAAGAATGATATAAACTTAAGTTGAAATTCATTAATTAACAAAAAATATACATAATTTTTAAAAGGAACACTGAATTGAGCTGGACACATAAATGGCACAAACTTAAAAAAGTCATTTTAATACTGCATTTGTTGATTTTTTGGTATGTACAAATGCTCTACCATTAATATTTTGTGCTGTAGCCTTTGTTTTGGATGACAGCTTCGCATCTACGACCCACACTTTCCACAAGTTTTTGGCATTTTGTTTTGGGTATGGCATACCAAGCTTCCTGAACGGCTGACCATAAATCGTCCATATTTTTATAACTTTTTTTTTGCGATTTCAACCTTGACTTCTTTCCAGAGGTTTTCAATAGGATTTAAGTCAGGGCTCTGGGCAGGCCAATCCAAAACCGGAATCTGTTCCGAACGAAACCAATTTTTTACTAGGTTTGACGAGTGTTTGGGGTCATTATCTTGCATGAATTTCCACTTAATTGGCATAGAATCGAAAGCGAATGGTTCCATATGGTTTTTTAGAATATCTAAATATTGAAACTTGTCCATTTTCCCATTGATTTTTACAAGTGGACCTACGCCATGCCAAGAAAATGCACCCCAAACCATAATGCTACCACCGCCGTGTTTTACCGTCTTCTCCGTGAACCGAGGATTATATTCTTGGCATCTGGGACGACGAACAAAAGTTCTGCCATCTGGTCCAATTCTATTAATTTTTGTCTCATCACTCCATAACACGTTTTTCCAAAAATTAATAGGATTGTCCTTATGGGTTCTGGCGAAGGCTAAACGGTTTGAAACATTTCTTTTTGAGAGCAATGGTTTTTTCCTGGAAATGCGCCCAAACAAATTTGCCTCGTTTAATCTTCTTCTGACAAGCCTGCTAGATATTTCCAAGCCAAAAGATTCATTAATATCAGACGCTATCTCCCGTGAAGACTTGAATGGATCAATTTTTGCCATTCTTACCATTGCTGCATCTGTACGAAAGTTTGTTTTTCGAGGTCTTGGCTTCCGACTTTTGCCCTTAATCAATACTTCGGGATTCTCTTCACATGATTTAATAACATTGTAAACTTTTTTTTCTTGAAACTTGCAGTTCTTTAGCAATTTCCGAGACTCTTTTCCCATTTTCATTCATTTTCCATATGATCCGCCTCTCCTCGGTTTTGTATGCTTGCCTGATCCCATTTTGAAAAAATTTTTCTTTATACTTGTTTTTTTGATTTTTTTTAAACTCTTTAACAAAGTATCAAGTGATCTGTATGAAATCTACGCGTGTAATAACTATTTTTAATAAATTGTGCCATTTACATGTCCACTTAAAATCAGCTTTGTTTACGCACAAATAATAACGGTAAATAATAAGCAGAATATAACGGAATATTTGACAAAACATAAGTTTTTTTCTTAATTAAAATGTGTGCCATTTATATGTCGATAGCTGTATATATATATATATATATATATATTTCCCCCTTTTAAATAAAGGAAACGCTCCAAGTTCGATTCAGATATTTTATTTAATTTATTTTACATGTAAACTTAAAGTTAATTATTATATTATTTTGCCGCAACACTTGTTGATCTAATAAGTTCCTTCTTTAGACTGTCCTCTTTAAAGTATTCAGTCAGTTGCACCACCTATACGTTTTTCTCTGCTGCGTGTGCTGTTTCGTGGCCTACTGTGTTTCTTGTGCGTCGTTTGTGTATTTTGTTCTTGCATCATTGCCTACTGAGTTTCTTGTGCGCTGTCTGTGTATTTTGTTCTTGCATCATTGCCTACTGAGTTTCTTGTGCGTCGTTTGTGTATTTTGTTCTTGCATCATTGCCTACTGAGTTTCTTGTGCGCTGTCTGTGTATTTTGTTATTGTGTCATTGCCTACTAAGTTTCTTTTGCGTCGTCTGTGTGTTTTGCTTGTATATTTCTCTGCTTGTGTTCTTTGTGTGTTTTGTGTAAGTGTTTTTGTATGGTGTGTTTTTAAGAATTCGTAGCCTACTATGTTTTATATGTTCGTCCGTTACTGTTTTCAAATGATCTCTTTGTTACTATGCCTATCCGCTGTCTGTGTGTTTTGTTTGTGTATTTCTCTACTGTTTGTATGCTTTGTGTAAGTGTTTTTGTATGATGTGTTTTTGGAATTCGTGGCCTACTATGATTTATATGTTCGTCCATTACTGTTTTCAAATGTTCTAGTTGTTACTATGCCTATCCCACATTCGGCCCTCCTGACTACGCGTTCGCCCTCGAACGCGGTTCCCACCTTTTCATGAATTCAGAAATAGTAGTACTCTTCTTACTGCCCTCTGAATCTGATACCTTCTCAACTTCATACCGACCATGAGGCAGCCTTTAAACGACCCTGTAGGGACCAAGGAACTTCGGCTTCAGTTTCATTCCTGTACCATGCTGCGTGCGCTTTATAGCCACTAATTCGCCCTACTCATACTCTGTATCAGGAACTCTCCCCTTATCGAATGATTTTTTATTTTCGCGCTGTATGCGTGAAATACTATGTCTAGCTTCTTCTCCTAACAAATCACGCTGGTCCTGTATTTCTTGTATGCAAAGTTCATCTAGAAGGCCTCTTATGTCGGGCTCCTCCGGTACCCTCATGTCTAATCCTGTCATTAGCTTAAATGGAGCTATTCCCGTACTTGTAGGTGCGGTGTTATTGATTATACGTTGGACACGATCCACATGCTTATACCAGTTCGTTGGGTTTTCGGCGCACAATTTTGTCAATATTGGGATAATAATTTGGTGCATTCTCTCGACTTGTCCGTTGCCGCGTGGTACTCCTGTGGCTATCAAAAGGTGTTGAATCTGTTCGGTTTCACAATACTCTTTAAAAGCGTTTGACGTAAAAGCCGTGCCTCTGTCTGTTATTATCCTTGATGGGTTTCCGAAAACAGCAGATTGTTTCGTAAGGCGATCTACCACCTCATTAGTTCCAGTACTTTTTGTTGGATACAACTAGACGAATTTTGAAAAAGCGTCTACTACGACGAGGATATGATTGTAGCACTTATGTGTGGCTTCCATTGGACCCACGTGGTCCAGATGGTACGTAAGCAAAGGTCTGTCGCTTTTATCAATTGGGTTTAAAAATCCTTCCTTTCGGCCTCTCTTTGCTTCAGAAACGATGCATTCTACGCAACTCTTCACGATATTGTCCACTTTAGAGCTTAATTCCGGTATAAAAAATGATTTTTCCACAAGATCTTGTGTTTTACGAGACGCGAAATGTCCTTGGCGGTGTGCAATCTGTATTATTTCATGCTCCATTTGCTTTGGTATGACGATCTGCTCCTTGTCTGGATTCTTGTATAGAACGTCAAACTTTAAATAAAAATCATCGTACGGGCCATTTTGTAAGATTTTCCGAACTGCTTTTGTCCAATTATCCTGTAGCTGTGCTTCTTTAATACGGTGTCGTAGTGAGTCCTCTATTATTAGACACTGAAGGCGGCTTAGAGCATCTACATGTCTCATTTTCGAGCCGGACCTATGTTCTATTTCATAATTAAATTCTTGTAAAAATAGGGCCCATCTCGACACTCTTGGCGGTACGTCCTGTTTCCTCATCGTTAATGCGAATGCGTTGCAGTCTGTCACTACTTTTACTTTTAAGCCCAACACATAGATTCTCCATTTTTTCAGAGCTCCTATTACTGCCAAAACCTCCAGCTCGTACGAGTGATACTTCTGCTCGGTTGGCGTCGTCTTACGGCTCATATATTCGACGGGATGTAGTTGCGAATCATCCTTGTAATAGTACGGCTCCGTAACCGTGCATACTAGCATCGGTATGGATTTCTGTCTCTGCCTTCGGATTGAATAATCTGAGAATTGGTGCGGAGTTTAACGAGTTTCTCAGTTGCTCAAATGCTAAAATCTCTTTGTCTTCCATTTTAAACCTGGTGTCCTTCCGTAAAAGATCCGACAACGGTTTTGCTATTAGGGCATATTGAGGAATAAAACGTCTAAAATAGGATGTCAGCCTTAAGAATCTCTGTACCGCCTTCGAATTTTGGGGTAAGGGGAAAGATGAAACAGCCTTAGTTTTTTCCTCTCAGGGTTTGATAGTCGAACCGCAAATAACGTACCCTAAGAAGCTAATTTTTCTCTTTAAGAATTGACATTTCTTCCACTTAATATCTAGCCCGTTTGCCGACGCGACTTTTAATACCTCTTGTAACTTCTTAATACCTTCCTCTTCATTCTCTGAGGGGATTACCAAATTACATGGAAAAATCCATTCCTAAGATCGAGCGTAGTAAAGACTTTGGCGCTTTGTAAACGTTGGACGACGTCGTCTATCACTTCCATTGGGAAATTGTCGCGCACTATTTTCTCATTCAGCTTCCGGTAGTCGCAGCAAAGGCGTTTGCTTCCGTCCTTCTTGGCAACTAGTACCACCGGTGCTGAATATTCGGAGCAGCTATGCTGGATAATACCTTGTCCGAGCCACTCTTTTATCTGTTGGTCAACGATCAGTTGATGAGCGTAGGGCATTCTCCTTGGCCGATGCGTCACTGGAATCTCGTCTTTTAGGATGATTTTCATTTCCACGGGGTATTTATCGGGTTTTTTTGGTTTATAATTTTCAATAATGTTTTGCACTTCCATTTTCATGTTTTCTTCTAAGTGATTTACGTCTATTGTATCGTTATGTTCCTCCTTTATGAACGCTGAGTGGACAATATCTTTAAATTCATTTGCTAATTCCATTATTGAACTGCCCTCGCTAAACTCACCGACATTCCAACTATTAAAATTCCCATCTCTATACCGAAACTCTGCGCCTCTCGAGTTAATGACCATGTTCACCCTATCAAAAATATTGTTGCCTAGTATAGCGGAATATAGTAGATCGTTCTTTCTACACACATGGAATGTGATCGGTATTAAAATTTTATCAATTTTGACCCTAGTTGTAAAGTTATCCATTGTAGTTATCTGCTTGCCGCCTATACCTTCCAACGTTTTCGTTTCAGGGCCTAGCGTAACATCCCCTAAGAGTAATAGCGTATCGTAGCTTATCGCGCAGATATCGCTGCCCGTATCCACGATAGCTGGAACTGTTATATCCCCTATGGTGACATCCTTAAAAATCCTCCTTGATGGAATTAGAATGTTGTCTGAGCGTATGGATCTTGCGGTCTCCACCCCGATTCTTTTTGGTACCGTCGCCTTCATTCTTTTCCTTTTTTATTTCGATTCGACACTCGAAAGATTTGTGCCCGAAGCCCTTACATTTAAAACATTTTACCTCTTTGTTTGGACATGCACTTGACAGATGTCCGTGGTCACCGCAACTATAGCACCGTCGAGTTTCTTTGGGTTCGGCGGAAGTTTTTTAAGAATTTTTTGTTCGTGCTCCTTTCGTGTTCGTTGATTCAGACAGGCATATTTTTTCGTAAATGCGGATTTTTTCTTTTAATTCTTCCAAGTCCCTAGCTTCATACAAAATGGCTTTGTTGGATCTAAAGTCGCTTATTCCCTCTATAAAGTATTCCATCAAGCTCTCATCATCTATCTTAACCGGACTGCCAATTTCCTTGAGACTGTAGAGATATTCGCGTAATGTCTCATTCGGTCTCTTCTTCCGACTTCTTAAAGTTTTGTGGACATCAATAGATGAAACCCTTTTTCCGAATTCTTTGATAAGGCCTTCTTTAAGAGAATGCCAATTCCTTATGCCCGTTTCGCTTCGAGCATAGATCTTGGATGCACCCGTCAATAATTGTTTCGCGTAAATGAATTTTTGTAGGTCGTTCCATTTTACAGCATATGAGCAGTCTTCAAATTCGGCTATCCATTGCCTAATTTCCGGCAAACCGTCCCCCGAAAAAGCTGAAACCGAGTCCTGCACATCCCTTAATGTAAAACTACTACTATAATGTTCATTTGGAACATTTCCGGCGGCTACTGAACAGGCTTCGTCATACTCGGAACATTCATCTACTGTGTTCTGTTCATTGAAATGATCTAAAAGTCGTCCCTGCAATGTACTCTTATTACCCGTCCTGTCTAGCCCCAACTCTTCCAACTTACCTCTCAAACCCTCTAAATTTAACGTCAGAATTTCCTCACGATTCATTTTGTGTCTGCGGCTTACAAATTTTAAAATTCACAATATTATAAGATATGTAATCTAATTTATTATAATAACATTTGCTTTATACAAAGTAAAACTATAATTTTACAATTTAAATTCTGTTTAATTACAGCGATTCCGTTTATTTTATCTACTTTAATATATAGAAATGTTATTTATATTAAAATTTGTCTTTTGACTGTACTTTCTAGCTATTTCTGTGTTACATATGCAGCTTCGTCTATCATCTATAAAGATCCGTATCATTAATCATATTTCAACTATAAAAAAAATTTTTTTTTTGTAACCCATCTATCGTCTTTCATTACCCTTAAGGATCATATTTTATTGACTTAAAATATTTAACATTTGGCTTTTCTATTCTTTAAATTTTTTTCGATATTAAAATTTTTTATTAATTTTTTTTTCATTTACGTCTATTTTCAATTTTAAATTCATACACATTTTCTTAAAAAATAGGTGTTACTTATCTCAAAAATCAACCTCTTCGCATGTTGTCGTCCTTCGCATCTGCCTCGACTATACAGCTCTGGTTTCGGGAGTCTTCTTTATTCGGATCTTGTAGTTTTTACCTTCATGCTCATTGTTGGATAATGTTGTTTGTTTCTTCTTTGGAGTTATTTTAAATTCAGCTGGCCTTTTAATTTAATTTTATTTTGATGTTGATTATGAATGTTGGACACGAAATAAATGGGTTTGCATTTCCACATAAATATTTGTAATTATCAGTTTATGTATTTTCAGATTCACAAACCTTTTAAGTTTTCTTTTATTTTCAATTGTAATTATCAGTTTATGTATTTTCAGATTCACAAACCTTTTAAGTTTTCTTTTATTTTCAATTTTCTTAAAGTTTTTTTTTTAAGATTTTTATTTATTGAATTTTCCACTATTTTTTCACAAAATGCACCTTAGCGCTATATTTTGCTACACAGTTTACTCCTTAGTAGAGCTTTCAAGTTTAGTTTTTATTTTAGTTTTTAAGTTTAGTCTAAAGTTTTTATAATTTTTTCCATTACACCATTGGTCACAAAATCACAATTATTTCTGTTGTAACTTTTACTATCCACTATACTTAATGCAGGCAAATCCCGGACGAGCCCCCAATTGTGGGAATCTTTGCGATTTCCCCCTTTTAAATAAAGGAAACGCTCCAAGTTCGATTCAGATATTTTATTTAATTTATTTTACATGTAAACTTAAAGTTAATTATTATATTATTTTGCCGCGACACTTGTTGATCTCATGAGTTCCTTCTTTAGACTGTCCTCTTTAAAATATTCAGTCAGTTGCACCACCTATACGTTTTTCTCTGCTGCGTGTGCGTGTTTCGTGGCCTACTGTGTTTCTTGTGCGTCGTTTGTGTATTTTGTTCTTGCATCATTGCCTACTGAGTTTCTTGTGCGCTGTCTGTGTATTTTGTTCTTGCATCATTGCCTACTGAGTTTCTTGTGCGTCGTTTGTGTATTTTGTTCTTGCATCATTGCCTACTGAGTTTCTTGTGCGCTGTCTGTGTATTTTGTTATTGTGTCATTGCCTACTAAGTTTCTTGTGCGTCGTCTGTGTGTTTTGCTTGTATATTTCTCTGCTTGTGTTCTTTGTGTGTTTTGTGTAAATGTTTTTGTATGGTGTGTTTTTAAGAATTCGTAGCCTACTATGTTTTATATGTTCGTCCGTTACTGTTTTCAAATGATCTCTTTGTTACTATGCCTATCCGCTGTCTGTGTGGTTTGTTTGTGTATTTCTCTACTGTTTGTATGCTTTGTGTAAGTGTTTTTGTATGATGTGTTTTTTGAATTCGTGGCCTATTATGATTTATATGTTCGTCCGTTACTGTTTTCAAATGTTCTAGTTGTTACTATGCCTATCCCATATATATATATATATATATATATATATATATATATATATATTAGAAGAGGTAAATTAAAAAAGTTTGCTGCATATTTTGCGAGTTATACACTGATTTAAACAATTGCCTGTACACTGAAATGTTGAGAATAGAAAATTGTTTGAAAAATATACATCATTTCATATTAAGTTTAGCACTTTTAGATACCGCAATATGCATGTTAATAGATTAAGAACACAAAAGAGTTCAAACCACTTCTGATTTTATTTAAATTATAGAAATAAACAAGTAAGAGTGCTATATTCAACTATGCCGATTCTTATATACCTTTCACCATCTATCTAAATCTAGTTTAGTGAAGTAACTCCAATCAAAAAAGCAAACATTGGGGTGACCGAACTAAAAAAAAAAAAAATTGGTACTACATACATATAATTTTACATATAAATGCCATCCGCTCTTAATGTGTTAAGCATTTAAAAAAAAATTTGTATTTCCTCAAAGATCTCTTCAAAAGCTTTAAAATGATACCCATATTGATATTTTTAAAAATTTCAGAGCCCCGTAACTCGGATAATATGGGCGAGCGTTAATTTTTTTACCAGATTTGTTTTTTTCAGTTTTTAATTCTTTTTCGCCCCATATATATTTTTTTTATTGGAGTTAATTTATTGTGGTGTTTTGCCTGCAGCCTCGATGCTGATTTCCAATAGCACCTCTTTCGACAATATGTCTGATTGGCATATTCAGTTTTTTTTTAATAACAAGTATGGTATCCTTTGGTATTGGTTACATCTCTTAAGCGGCTTTTTAGGACGATGCTGATTTATAAGTATTTTCACTATTAATTTTATGCCATTCCTCATGAATAACACATTCAAGTATCTGCTTGCTGCTAATAGTGTGTTGACGAATTCTCCAAAACTCCCCATAGACGTTCTATGGGGTTAAGATCTGAGCTTTGGGGAGGGTGAGGAAAAACTTCCTTTATGTTGCCACGTAACCATTTACCTACAATTTGCGACTTATGTCTCGGGTGATTATCATGAACAAAGCGGAAATCCGTTTTTATGAAAAATTTTGATTTAAAATATCAAAATATTGATATTTATCCATCCTCGTTTCAAGAAACACAAGGTTTCCCACGCCTCCCACCGACATTGCAACCCAAACATCACGTTACCAGTACCGTGTGTCACAGTTGTTTTTAGATTTTTTAATTCGAGCGCTGTAAATTCTCTACGCCAAAAAAACTTCAAAAACAGAAACCTTCTACCATCTGATCCACAAATATTAAACTTACTTTCGTCTGTGAATATAACGGTTTTCCAAAAGTCATCCGGTTTGCTGATGTAATTTTTGTCGTAAGTGAACGGCTTTCTGCGTGGAACACATGCTTTATATTTTTCTAAATGGAGAAAATTATGAAAGGTTTGTGCACTAATTGAAAGTTTTTCACTTTATATTATATTCATATTTTTGGCTATTGAAACTGCTCTTATTTTAGGATCCCGTTTCCCCATTTTTTCAATTTTTCGTCCCAAGCGGGAATCAATAATTTTTGCACGGCCTCTGCCAGAAAAAATTCGAATGTTCCAATTTTTTTTAACAACATGCTGGACTAAAGATCGCGGTCTAGAAATATTTTCAGAAATTTCTCCCAAACTTTTACCCTTCTGGTGCAATTTTATAATTAACGCTTTAATGTTAATAGGAATTTTAGTTCCAGCTTTGTAAATCGTACTCATTTTGGGTAAAACAAATACTTAAAAAATGGTTTCAATCAGTGCTGACAAAATTAAAATTAATAAAATAACAACATTTGAAGGAATCTTTACATTTTAACGTGCCTTCTTTTACTTTTTATAGCTATACGGACAAATTTTTGAGTTAGATTTTTTCAAAAGTTTATTGTTATTACAATTATTCAAAACTGGCAACACTTTGACTATGTTTTGCCTAATAGTTAGAAATACTGTTTAAATAAGTTTTATATACAGACCCGCACAAAACTATTGGCACAGCAACACTTCTTGGTATTTCAGTGTTTTAAAGTCATTTATTAGGCAAAACTATTCCTACACTGGCCAAGCTAATATCATTGTTTTTTATTTTTAATTTAAATGCATTTAACAGTTTTGTTATAACATATTTAGTAGAAAGTCATAATTTTGATGCACAAAAGTTTTGGCACACCCAGAAAGAAATCTGGCTTCAGGCCGAAGTTTTCGAGATCTGGCAAGGATGTTAAAATAAAGTCATACATGCATTTTCTATAAATATTAACTGAGCCGTTACTTCAGTTTTTTTGAAGTTTTCTTGAAGAAAAAATTTAAAAAATAATTAATGAATACCAAAATGAGCTCAAAACAGGAAGATACCAACGAATCTTGGCGCAAAATAGTGCTGCACTTGCATAGCCAAGGCAAATCGTGCGCTGAAATATGTGAAATAATGAAGAGAAGTCGTTTCACAATTAAATGCATCATTAAACGTTTTAAAGGGGAGACAATCTTCAATAATGCTTATCGAACAGGCCGTCCTTGAGCTTTAAGTGACCGCGAAAGCAAACAAATAGTAAGAAAAATAAAATAAAATCCCAAGAAAATATCGACTGAACTTGCTGCTCAAGTTAAACAGGAATTTGGTAAGGATATTCATCCCATGACCGTTCGAAAAGTGCTTCACAAAGCTAATTACACATCAAGAGGTGCTATGTGTAAACCCCTTGTTTCTTGAATCAACCAAAAAAAGAGATTAGACTACGCAAGGGAATTTCAAAGCAAACCCGTCAGTTTTTGGGATGAAGTACTCTTCTCGGACGATAGTAAATTTCATATTTTTCGCTCTGATGACCGTATTACCGTATGAAGAAAGCCAAATACGGCATACGAAAAAATTTATATTTCCTACAATTAAACATGGTAGTGGTGGTGTAATTGTGTAGGGGTACATGTCATCTGTGGGTGTTGGTGAGTTGGTATTTATTGAAGGAATCGTAGATAAATCCGTTTATCTAAATATCCTAAAAGAAAACCTTAAAAAAAGTGCCGAGAAACTAAATTTGCCAACATCATTTACATTCCATCACGATAATGACCTAAAACATTCCGCTCATGATGTGCGTATGTGGTTAGCGTACAACGTGGCTCATGTTCTTCCACACCCACCACAAGCTCTAGATCTCAATCCTATTGAAAATTTGTGGGAGGAACTTGACCGACGGGTCAAAAAGCGATCAATTTCGACAAAATCGCAGCTACAGCAGGCCTTGAAGAAAGAGTGGTTAACTATTGGGCAAGAAGTAACCAAAAATCTGGTGCATTCTATGCCTAAACGCTTGAATGAAGTAATTAAGCAAAAAGACTTACCAACCAAGTATTAAATAAGAAATATTTTAGAAAAAAATCTGTATTTTATAAGCTTTTAAACTACTTGTGCCAATACTTTTATCCGATAAGGTCGCGCTAATTTTTGTTAAGTTTTCTATTAATTAATTAAAGCTAACATCAAAATCATTTAATTTAATTCTTATAGTTTTCCAATGGCCGTGAAGCTGGAATGAATTCAAGAAAGCTTGCTGTGCCAATACTTTTGTGCGTATCTGTATATTTTGGAAAATAACAGAAAATAAATTCTTAATGCACCCTATACGGGCAATTATTTGAGTCAGTGTATATCAAAGTTTTTACGTTTTAACATTCATTAACATTTTATGTAAAAAAGTTGATCCATTGGCAACCATTGTACTTTCTTTTATAAATACATAGTTAAGTGTTGGTTTAACATAGAGTCAAGCTTAATTATATTCGAAAATTTTCAAAATATTTTTTAGCTGATTAAAATTCCTCAATAGTAGTATCGCAAATTATATAAAAAATTTTGGGCATATATAACTTTGGATTACCGCCAATTCTTTTACTTGACATTGTTTCCTTTAAATAGTTATTCTAAGCTGTACGAAACTTTTGTTTTC
Source organism: Gymnosoma rotundatum (assembly GCA_916610165.2). Taxonomy (NCBI): domain Eukaryota; kingdom Metazoa; phylum Arthropoda; class Insecta; order Diptera; family Tachinidae; genus Gymnosoma; species Gymnosoma rotundatum. Next base: position 61,049,525 of record OU744337.1, read on the forward strand.
GTTTTGATATGCTATGCTAACTAGATTTATGCAAGATTTGCTTTACTTCAAGGACAACCCAGCAAAAAATTACGACATTACGGCAAAAAGTACTTGCCATATAATAATTTACTTTAGTGATTGCCATATTTTGTTACTCGCTTACAAAACACATTACGTTAGTACTTAGGCTATGTCAATTTAGTTTAGTGAAATAACTCCAATCAAAAAATCAAATGTTGGAGTAACAGAATTAAAAAATAAGAAAAAAATTTAAGTACTACATATATAAAATTTTACATAAAAATGACCCGGCCCTTAGTGGGTTAAGCATTTTTAAAAAATTTAGTATTTCTTTAAAGATCTCTTCAAAAGCTTTAAAATAATACCCATATTGATACAATAAAAAATTTTTAAAATTTCAGAGCTCCGCAACTTATTTTATAATTCTCTTTCACCTCCTTGTACTTTTTTTTTATTGGAGTTATTTATTGTTCCAAATGATATGAAAAAATTAGAGGTAAGCATGGTGTTTTGCCCGCTGTCTCGAAGGATAAGTACCGATCATGCTGATTTGCAATAGCACCTCCGAACGGACTGACGGACATCGCTCAATCGACTTCGCTATGCATAAGAAGTAAGAGTTAATATACTTTATGGAGTCGGAAATGGATATTGTAGAAATTACAAACGGAATAACGAACTTAGTTATACACATAAAAAATGTTATTGCGGTGTTTGACGTAATATAAATTTCAAGTGTGTATTTACTATATTCCAACAGATAAGAACATATACGTAAAAATCGCATAACTGTGGGATCGCCCTTTAATTTTGTTTTCTATGTTCTTGATACAGCTGATGTTGCATAAATTTTAAGTGCGTGTATTAAGCAGGGTTTAAAAATAAACAAAACAAAACGTTTGCATTAGCGCTTAAAAAGAAACATTAATCAGCGGCCTACACAATGCAAGTGCTCGACTGTATTGAATCAAGTAAATGGGAGAAAAGACAGTGGTTTCCTTTGCGTCTGTGTCATTCAAAACATTTTTGTTTCTTGCATAAAAAGTTCGCAAAACGGTACACTGGTATTAAGGAATCACCAAACACGTCTTACGTCTTGTAGAGGATACGCTTTAGACTTCATATAATGTTTTTAGTACCTATTGCTACTGCGAATATAGTAAAAGGCTATTGTATGACCCACGCTCTGTCCAAGTATCTACTACTTTTCAATAGATAATACTTTGTAAGTTTAAACCAACCCTCTGTAAGGAACAACCGTTAAGTTTTAATATTGGTTTCTATATCTCTTTGTTGTATAGTCAAAAGTGCAAGAGTTTTATCCTGTGTCAAGTAAAACTATAATTGAAATATTCGGCACTGTTCTGTAAACCGAATCATTTTAAAAAAGAAGAGATTTTCTAAAACGAAGATATTACTACTCGTATTTGGTGTTCTGCAAATCACTCGTTTTGACCTTATTCGAAATTAAGTTCAAACTTTTACTTAAACACCAAAGTCAGCTGTTGATTGAAAAAGTAAACAAATTTATTATTTTAAGGCAAGAATTGAAAATGCACGTAACATTTGTATTAAGTTACAATTATCTCAGAAAACGAAAAATACGTCAATTAAATATACAATTAAGGGATGCTTCAAATCCTATGAGTGTGATTTGGTGAAAATTTTGTTTTTTAATTAAATTTGTTAAAAATGAACTCTTATTGTTAATTTGTGTTTACAAAGGATACTTCGTATGTGCGTTTAAAACTCTTAACAAAATAAGTGTTTTTATTCATGCGCCTAATTTTCATCAAGTTAAGGCAAGAGTATGAAGCAATTTAAGAGTGTTTTTAAACTTTTTTATAATATAAAGTATATTAAAATGTATTTAATTTAACTAAGATTAATAATAAAGACTTTAAATTTTTTTATTCCAATGGCTCATTACTTGTGTTTTTAGTCATTTTTAAGAATAAAGTTGCATTCGATTTACTTTTGAATAGGTTTGTTTAGTCGATTTTAAAACGAGTAAAATTGTACGATTTCTGTTTAGTGAACTCCAAGAAAATGTGAATTCGTTTTAAAACGAGAAATTTACTCGGATTCGTTTTACAGAACAGCGCCGATTATTTGGTTATTTAATTAAGAGGAGAGCATGATTCTTTCTTTGTATGTTATCATATTTATATCCTTCACCCCAGGTGGAAAAAGGGTATATCTAAGATTGTCATTCCATTTGTAATTTCTACAATATCCATAAAGTACATGCGTATCGCAGTTATTCAACAAGATGGTATCAACTCAAAATTTTTAAAATTTCACTTTTTGCAAGAAATCCACTAACAAAATCAATATCTATCTATTTTAAAATTTTCAACGCATTCCGATAACTCTTTGATCTCTAGAACAACATTTTCATGATTATGTAGTGACTACCTTCATATCAACAAAAAGGTATTATTTTGAGTTAATACAAAAGTTTGAGTTAATACAAAAGTTTGAGTTAATACAAAAGGCACAGCGAGCATTCATGCTTACATCATAACAATCAAAATGATACTGGAACAGCATCTATAATGTTATGAGTAAACAAATAAGAATGATTAAAAACAAATTTGCATTCGTGTTCAATCGATGATTAAAACAAAGCAAAAACAAATGTACAAGACGAAATACAGAGAGAACAGTAAAGAAATACGTTGGTTTGTGTGTAAATTTCGTCTAACCAAATTAATATTGATATGAGTTATGAGTATTCTCGTATTCTTATTTACAAAATTAGTTGGTTAAATAGATGATGTTTATAAAAATACACAACTAAGGTAGATAGATGCGAAGAATGCTGATGAAGGTCGTAGCGGTCCAGAAAGTGCAGCATTTCATTCTGCTAGCGTCTAATTTTTCTTGTTTTCTTTGAAAAACGTCCGCATACATTTGTAAAATAAATTTTCTTTCTAAAAAAAAAAGATTTTTAGAAATTAAAAATGAATGAACTTAAGCCAAAATAATTTCTATTCATTTATAATAATCTAATTGTTTTATTTAAATTTGGTTTTATTTTGAGTTGCTACTGTTTTGTTGATAAAATTTGTTTTTATTTATGATTGACATATTTCAGAAAAATGGTATTAACTCAAAAAAAAGATTTTTTTGAAATACTTGCAAAGATTAAAAGAAACAGCAATAGCGGAACCCACTTTTCGTAGCAAACTGTTATTGCAAACCTTGCAGATATTGCAAACGTAGCATATATGCTATGTTTTGCAACACCACAACAACAATATATATAAAACTGAGATTTGTTAAAAAAAAATATGCATATTTCCAAGAGCAAGCTTTTGCAACTAACACAGCTGTTTTTTAATTACAGTCAAACAGATAAACTCAGCTTTGAAAGTTTTACGGCGGAAGTGGCCGTCACGAAAAATTTTAACGATAACTTTTAATTAAGTCCAATACTGTACAAAAAATATTACTAACATAGTTAAAAATAAAACTGTAAATTTTGTGTAATGCATTTAATTTAATTTCTAATGAAATAATCACAAAAAGTATATTTTTGTTTCATGAAACGCAGCGGCGTTGTGGCCAAAGATGAAGTCGGATTAGCTTATTTAAAGTCTTATTTTTTTTGAAAAACTGTCTACATTCGGCTCTGTAAAACTGAAGAGAATTAACAAAACAATTAATTTTAAGTGCCGGAAAATGAATTTGTAAAAAACAAATCAAAAAGTGAAACAAACTAAACAAAAATCATTTAAAAAAAGGTAGACGCATATAGCGATTAAATAAATGTAGGAATGTATGCACGAAAATTGCGTCAATTTTTCATTAAAATATTAGATAATAAACATTTTTTTCAGAGGCCGACAGCACAAATGTACTATAGGAAACTTTTAGGTGCAACGCACATCAACGCTACCTGTGACATCGTCAGATGGAAAGTTAAGCATCTCAAGACTAATTACAATAAAACTGAGAGTTGGAGGAATTTTACAGGAACCGGTTTACTAGAAACCGATGAAGGGCTTTCATCTATAAAAGGTAAGATATTGCTTTTCCAAAATCAACAAAAACATATGTAACAAATGTATCTATTTACAGATAAATCTTCCATTTCAAACACTAGTATAACATTTAATAGTACCGTCATATCAGAACTGGAAAATGGAAGTAGTTATGATATACATATACGAGTATATATACTTAAAAATTTTGAAGATCCCTGTACACCAGAAACGGTTGTAGTTTATGACAAAGTTGATGATTTTGTTTTTTCTGTTTCCTTAGGCATTGTATATAAGTTATTTTTAATAAAATTTTACGATTTATAAATCTAATTTTTCAATAATTTAATAATGTTTCTCAAAACAACTGTTACAATAAATTTGCTATACGTTTAAAACAGACACTAGCGCTTCGTAGCAAAAAGTCATTGCATAGTAGACTTGCAGTTATGCCACGAAGAGTGAGATCCGCTAATGTAAATATATTTTTTAACTGAATTTGCTTACTTTGGTGTATTCGGATTTGCAATTTCTCCTAAAATGTAACCAAACAAGCAGTTTTTCACGTATACTGAAAATTGTAAAATTTTGAGTTACAGTCGAGCCTCGATTATTCGCGATGGTTGGGACCAGAAGCATTAAGTTAATCGATTTTCATGGTTAATTAAACAACAATTTTTTTATATTTAAATTAACAAAAAATTAATGCTTCTGACTCCTCGTATGCAAACAAGAGAATTCCCGCTTTTCATGTTTATTATATATATATGTACCTATGAATTTGAAGATAACAAAAAAAGTCTGCCATCACGGTTAATCGAAGCAACTAATTAGAAAACATTGCAAACAAAAAACAATAGACTGATATTTGGCCATTGCGATTAATCGGGGATAACGGGTAATTGAGGCCCGACTGTAATTCCCTTTTGTTGATCAATTACGATATATTCGGAGTTCTTATGCATATCGATGTTCGTCTTGAAATCAACTTTGCCAAGGCATTAGATGAACTAGAGAAAATTTAAATGCGTTTCAAAAGCAGTTAACAATTTATTAATTAAAGGTGTATCCATACAACATACTTGTTTTTTACGTGCATTTTATACTGTAAAGTGAACCATTTTGAAGTTTAAAAAAATTTCGTATCAATATAGCTCCAAATAAAGCAATATAAAAACTAGTAAGATTATTATATTCGGATTTGCCGAATCTTATATACCGCTCACTATATATGTATAACCACATGTACATATAAATCAGCATAGGAAATCCTTTTCTACCACTAAGTATTTTTTGTAAGTTTTGCTTAAGGTTGTTGTTTCATCAACTTCGTTTGTATTTCTGTTTGGTAACATATATCTAATTACCATAGTGTGACACCCTTTAATTTTCATATCAAAATTTTGTGCTTGTTCTTATAGCAACCTTAGCACCATAGCTTGATGTAAGTTTCAACCGTTAGAGAAATAAAAAATAAGAAAAAAGCATCAAGTGAAAAAATTTACGCTCTCCCATATTTCCCGAGTTACGGGGCTCTGAAATTTCCATTTTTTTTAAATATCGATATGCGTACCCTTTTAAATGTTTTGAAGAGCTGATGGTCTATCCGACAGTGTTAAAGTTTAAATCAAGTATGCCGAGGCACAATATCAGCAGGAAATCAATTGGTCAGACATAGTTTCGGAAGAGGTGCTATTGGAAATCAGCATGGTTGGTCCATGTTCTTCGAGGCAGCGAGCAAAACACCATGCCTACCTCTAATTCGTTCATGTCATTTGAAACAATAAACTAACTCCAATCAAAAAAATAAAAATATGGGACGTTAGAGAATTAAAAAATAAGAAAAAACACATCAAGTGAAGAAATTTGCGCTCGCCAATATTTTCCGAAGTTTTCTGAAGTTTTCAAATTTTTTACAATTTTAATATGGGAATCATTTTAAAGGTTTTGGAGATATGTTTAAGTAAATACCAAAATTTTTTATGTAAAATTATATATACAGTCAAGGACTAAAATCTTCACACATACAAAAATTTCATATATTCGCAAACAAAAAGTGCAAAAAAAAATTTGTGTACCAGACATATTTAATTCCATTTTAATTATGAAACAAAAACAAACATTCAACTCAAAAAATAACGATAAATCTAGAAAAGACTTATTATAAAGATGGACAAAAGTGTTCATACATAACAGAAAAACGTTTTGACTTAAAAAAAGTGGTTAGTTTTAGATTAATTTTTAAAGCGTTAACATTATGTTGGCCCACCCTTAGCATCAATCACTGCCTGCAGACGTCTCATCATTGAAGCCACAAGATTTTCGGTCATGTCAGGAGTAATTTCGGACCAGCACTTTTGTAATGCTTCTTTTAACGTTCCTCTGTTGGTAACACTAACACAACCGATTTTCCGCTTTAAAATATCCCAAACGTGCTCAATCGGGTCTAGGTCCGATGATTGTGGAGGCGATTTCAACTACCTTGGTGCATGATAAATCAGCCAATCTCTCACAACGTTCGCTGTGTGTTTGGGATCATTGTCTTGTTGGAAGACCCAACCCTGACCAAGACCCAACATATCAACTGACGGCTGTAAATTGCATTCCAAAAGCTGTTTATAATAGTACCGGTCCATAATACCATCAAAAAATACCAACCGACCAACTCTAGATGCAGCAATAGCGCCACAAACCATTACGTTGACCATTATGTTTCATTGTGGGTAAATATTCATTCGCTCAAGTGCTGTATTTTTTTACCCCAAACTTTTCCATGTCCGTCATTTCCAAACAAGTTAATCTTGCTTTCATCTGCAAACAATACCTTTTTCCAAAAATCTGCATCTTTGTTAATGTGTGTTTTTGCAAATTCAAGGCGAAGTCTTCGATTCTTCTCAGATATCAAAGGCTTTCTGCGGGAAACTCTGCTTGCATACCCTTAAGCTCGCAACGCTCTTTGAACCGTTTTTAAAGGAACTTTCTTATCCGTAATATTTTCTTTTCTGCTAGTTGAGGCCCCGATGTTCTCGGATTTGTTGCCAATTCTCTTAAAATAAAACTGACATCTCGCCTAGAGAGCTTTTTCGGTCGTCCATATCTTGGCTTATTCTCTACGGAACCAGTATTTTCATACTTTTTGATTATGTAGTGGACAGTGGCAAAAGGTATTTTAATTTTTTTGCTAATTTCGCGATAAGATTTTCTTGCTTTACGCTCTTGAACAATAAGATCTTTTACATCGATGCCAATTTCTGTACGCTTACTCATCTTGACAATTGAAAACTATTTGAATACAAAAATACCAAAAAAAATAGTTCAACAGATACGAAAGCCTACTTCGATTGCAAGAAACTAACGGTATTTGAATAGTTACAGGTTGCAAATTATGATTAAAACAGAAGAGACTACATTGTAGGAACACTTTTGTCCATCTTTATAATTTGTTTTTTCTATATTAATCGTTATTTTTTGAGTTGAATGAAAATGTTTGTTTTTGTTTCATAATTAAAATGGAATTAAATATGACTGGTACACAAAATTTTTTTTTGCACTTTTTGTTTGGCGAATATGTTTAATTTTTGGTATGTATGAAGACTTTAGTGATTGACTGTACATATCAGTTACAACAGATATAAAAGAGCGCATGAGTATAGTTGATATTGTATGCTATTGCTTGTGCGTACTCACACTATGGATATAGATACAAATATCTATTGCACCATAAGTATTTGGATATATCTGTATTGAAACAGATATTTAAGATGATTGTGTGCGGCTTATGATAAAGGCGAGAGCTAATAAGCAGGATTTTAATGTTGTATGTTTTTATTTTTAATTATTCATACTTGTTTGCTCACAACATTATAGACACTGTTTCAGTATCATATTGACTTTTATGAGTTAAGTATGAATGTAAATACGCGGTGCCTAGCGTTTGTTTTAATTTTTAATTTTTTCCCTGACCAGGGGACCCTGGCGGTCCAGAAAATGCTGCATTTCATTCTGCTAGCGTCTAATTTTTCTTGTTTTCTTTGGAAAACGTCCGCATACATTTGTAAATAATTTTTCTTTCTAAAAATGTTTAGAAAATTAATTAAAAAGAACCAAAAAGCCGAAAATAAAGTAAAATTTCATTAATTTATAAATTCGATGGTTCGAATCCTGGTCAGGGAAAATATTAAAAATTAAAACAAACGCTAGGCACCGCGTATTTACATTCATACTTAACTCATAAAAGTCAATATGATACTGAAACAGTGTCTATAATGTTGTGAGCAAACTAGTATGAATAATTAAAAATAAAAATTTGCATTTGTGGCTATCAAATTGCTAGCACAAAAAGCAGCAACAAATGTTTAAGACGAGTTACAAAGAGAATGACAAAGAAAAAAGCTTTAAGTTGTGTGTGAACTTCGTCTCATCAAATTAACATTAAGCTTAGTTGATTAAATAGATGATGTTTACGATGTACATAACATAAGGTAGATAGATGCAAAGAATGCTGATGAAGGATGTGGCGGTCCAGAAAATGCTGCATTTCATTCTAATAGCGTCTAATTTTTCTTGTTTTCTTTGGAAAACGTCCGCATACATTTGTAAATAATTTTTCTTTCTAAAAATGTTTAGAAAATTAATTAAAAAGAACCAAAAAGCCGAAAATAAAGTAAAATTTCATTAATTTATAAAATCGATGGTTCGAATCCTGGTCAGGGAAAAAATTAAAAATTAAAATAATGAAAGTTTTAATAAAGTCATTTTTATTTAAACGATTTTTGCAAATGTATTGGAGTTTTTCATTCAGCTTGTTATTAATTGTGAATAATTGTATAGAGGAAAGTAAAATTTAGAGTAAAATTTAGTAGACTGAAATAGACTTTTTAGTTCGCTGTACTTGCTTGCTAAAAGTTACGTTCCTTAGCAAAATTAAATTAAATATTAAATACTAGTAGAGTATAATTCTTTGTGAACCCTAAAAATTTTTAGCAACAACAACATAAAGCAAGAAGTACCTGTTCATAAAAAGGAATAAACAATGCTTGCTGTATACTTTTTGTTTGTAGTGGAATTTATGCATTCTCATTAGCATAAAAATTGTAAGAAAAATAACCAGTTAATACAGTTTAGGTATTTTTGGCTACTGTATATATTTGGTTTTGTCAGAACTGTTTTTGTTTTATGACTTTTAAGACGCACAATTTTTCAATGAAAAGTGGCATATGTGTTTTTGTCATATACATATTATTTGAAGCATAAAAGGCAGAGTGCCAATAAAACGGGTTGCATTGGCTTACCAAGGTTTAACCCATTATGTGTCAATACTGCAATTCCCTAGAAATATTAAAGTTCGAATTTTTTCTTATATTTTTTTTCTTTTTTCTGTAAGCCATACTTATTATTTAACGTTGTGAAACGACCTTATAAATATATAAAAAGCCTTGATTAGTGAAACAGGCAATTAAATAAAGTCTTTGATATAAGTCGAATGAGAATTTAGAAAAATAAACAATAAATTAGTGGGAAAATTTGTTACCAAATATGAATAATATTGAAATAAAAGAAAAATTTTTGTCTACTTTATATAAAATTAGTGAAAATAGGGCGAAGCAAGATATGGGGTTGCTTTGGTTTTATAAAAGATGAAAACGATGTGGAACTGCCAAATTTTGTTGCATGCAAAATGTGTATAAATGTATATAAATACAATAAAAACGGGGTGTCTAATTTAAATAAACACAAGTGTTATAAACTGCTAAGAAGTGAAAGTGAGCATATTTTAATTGAGCCAAATCAAGAAGCCAAAAAGGCTTGCACTGATATTTTGACCGAATAGGTTATTGGGTATACTCTTTAGCAAAAGATTTTAGACTGAAAGAATATTCAAAGTTGTTATCACTTGGAAATAAATTTGGAGCCGGTCTTAACATAGATGCCCTAATACCACACCCAACAACAATTAACCGAAACGTTGAGAATAACTATTCAATTTAATTTAAAAAGTTACAGTCAGAGATCTCATCAGTGCGGAAAATTCGTTATGCGTTAACATGTGATCTGTGGACAGAAAAATTTAGTAAAATTTCCTATTTTGCCATTACGAGTCATTTATTATGGATGGGGAATATAAAATTAAGCTCTAGGAGTGAAGTCAATGAAAGGATTTTCGAATTCAAGTAAGTCATCACTGACTTTTGTTACAACCCAAAATATATCTTTTAAATCTTTTTGCTTACAATTTTACATATTTTAAATTTATCTACTAAACATGCATGTGAGAAAAATTTAACAGAGAAATATAGCATTATAAGAGAATATCATTTAGATCAGTTAATAGAAATTTTAAAGCCTTTTATGGATGCTTCGACAGAACTGGAAGGCATCACCTACATAACAATTCAATTAGGTCATCCGCACATAAGAAAACTTAAAACCATACGTAATAGCGTCAATAATGATAAATCTAGTTTTATTTCAGAATTTAAAAAAAAATTGTACTAAATTTTAGTTACGTTAGTATATCCCAAGGTCACAATTTTTCACCAATTAGCAATATTTTTATTTCCGCCAGCTAATCAATTAATCCTATTTAATATTGAAAAAAGAACTGAAGTAATATTAAAGTGCAAATCGTTGTTACAGTCTTATTCTAATGACATACTCAACTACTTCGCTCATTGAAGCAAATTCTTCAAAAATTTATTCATTGTTTGACAATTATGTGCAACCAACAGAAAAAGCTAAAGGTACATTTAGCCGACCGTGGAAATCGTATATGTAAAGTAAATGTAGCTGTACAGTAAATGTAGTTATGCTTATAGAATGTATAAAAACGTGTCATGTGTTTTTGACATAAGCAAGAATTAAAATAAAATTGTGTTGTGTTTTGTCTTACTTTGTATGTGCTTTTAAATTAGAAGATTTGTTTATTAGTTTAAAGTTCTTGCTTTTATGTAAACTTTCATCTTTTTTTTTTGGATTCTTATATCCTGAACAAGAAATATTAATTTTTTGTCGTCCATTATTTTTTTATTTTTCTATATTTTAGTTTATAAATAAATAAAAACACACAGCTGTTCAAACCAATGACGGGCACTTTGAAATTTTGTGTAAAAAGTACGTAAATATTAAAATCGTACTAAAAATGATGTTGTATTGTAATAATGAAAAAAATATAACATTTGTATAAATTGTACTCAGCCTAACAATTTTACAAAACATTACATGTATAACATATTTAATTTAGAAAAGAAAACTACATAATTTATTTATTTCAAAGTTTGTAATAAAAAGCCTTCATGGCCAATCACATATTACAAGTTATGACACCTAAGTATTTTCAATAAGAGTATAGCTCATATTCTGACATGAGTTAAAAAAAATAAAATTTAAATTTAATTATAAAACTAAAAACATATATATATATATATATATATATATATATATATATATATATATATATATATATATATAAATTAATCCCTGGTATATCCCCACTCCACTCACAAAGTCACATAGAGACAGTAATCATTAAGAAGGAATAGAATAGAAGGTCCAAGTTAGGGAGAATAAATAGTTTTCTTAAAAGATTAACCCTTATCGGTCGTAAGTCACCTCTGACGTGACAACAGTACTTTTCTGCAACGGTCGTATGGCACGTGTGAAGTGACAAGGCGAATTATGTCGAAACATACTGTCTACAAGTATATAAATAAGTATATAAATAATTATCAGAAACTCAGACATGTAGTAGTTGTACAAAAAATAAATAATTTGTAACAAAACTGAAAAGAAATGAATATAAATGTATAATAACATACTATTGTTTTTTTTCATATTTGTTAAAAATAACTACAACCAGGTGAGAATCAAACGTGTGAAAAGTCGCGTCCGATAAGGGTTAATTTCCGTCATAGGAGAAATACTTAATGAGTTTAAGTCTAAACACATTATAAGAATGAGTAAAAGTACGTAATTCCAAAGGTAACGTATTCCAGTTACGAATAATTCTAATAAGAAAAGATCTGCAAAAACTAGATTTAAAAACTCTGGGATATATCAGGTGAGGGTTTCTACTGCGAGGCGAGAATAGAAAAACATTGCGAATTGAAGCGGGTTTCCCACTATTCACAATTTTATAGAAAGTAAGTAGACAACGAAATTGAATAAAATTTTCAAATGAACAACCTAGAAAGCTTTTAACAAATCCTGATATATGGGGTCTACGCCTTACTTTATAAACAAACCTAACAATAGAATTAATTAAACGTTTAAGTCTTGCAATAAGAAATGCAGCCGTCCCAGAAATGACTTCTAAACAGTAAATAATTTGTGACATTAAAATTGCATGAGCCAAACTTTTCCTAACATGAAAGGGCATGTATATGTTTGTGCAGTAAAGTTGGCGTAGCGAAGACCAGATTCTGCCCGATAAAACATCAATGTGGTTACAGAACGATAACTTACTATCTAGAACAATGCCCAGGCACTTATGGTGGTCGACTATTTGTATTCTATCATTTCCAAGGAATAAATCAATGTGAAAGTTAGGGCATAAAGCAAGTCCAAATTTTATGGCTTTAGTCTTAGCTGAATTTACAACCAGAGCATTTTCTTGAGTCCAAGCTAAGACCCGACCAAGAGATGAATTTATGTCCCGCCCAAAGGATTTATTACTTATTCTGCAACATTTATACAAGAGAAAAATATCATCAGCAAAGACGAAAGGAGTACAGTTTATAGGGTCAACTACTGAAGAGAAGTTATTTATATAAAGTATAAATAAAAGAGGACCTAAAACCGAACCCTGAGGGACACCAGAGGTAATAGGAAGCATATTCGAAACAGAATTTTTTATAGCAACGAATTGAGTTCTCCCGGTTAAATAAGACAAAAGTAGCTTACACGCAGTACCAGAAAAACAAAATTCATTTACAAGTTTATAGATCATTTTGTTAAAGTCGATAGAGTTAAAAGCCTTAGACAAATCTAAGGAAATAAGAATGCATGGCTCATCACTATTAATATGGCTCCTGATTGAGTCAGTGAGACTTAAGAGAAGAGACGTAGTATTAAGGCCATTTCGGAACGCATATTGATGGTCAGAGATTACATTAGATACAAAACTAAGCATTTGAGATTTAATAATATGTTCAATAACCTTAGACAGGGCAGGTAGAATAGAAATCGGACGCAGATCGTCAGGACCACCAACATTTTTAGATTTAGGTAGGGGAACAACACGAGCAACCTTCCATAATGACGGGAATGTAGATGTAGTTAATATGGAGTTCATCAAGTTCAGCATAATATCGGAAATATATGGAAAAATTATTTTTAAAAATTTGATCGAAATCCCATCCACGCCAGATGATTTAGATTTAACCTTATGCAATGCATTGAAGAGATCAGTTACGTTTATACAATTAAAGGAAAACGAGCCATTTAAATTGTCAAGATCAGTGAAGAGAGAGTTATCAGGAATATATACATTTGACCCCACAAAGTGATGATTTATGATATTAGGGTCAAGTTCATGGATAGAGTTAACCTTGTCTGCGGCAAGAGACTGCCTTATAATTTTCCAAAAACCACTTGGATTCAACGAGCCAAAGAATTTAGAAAAATATCTAGCTCAATCAATTCGGATGATAGTTTTTGCCCTATTCCGAAGTTTACAATAGGTTTGCCAGTTTTCGTTAGTAGAATTCGTTTTAAACACAAAAAAAGCAAAGTCACGAAGAGACCTTTCTAAAATGACACGGTTGGATTGCATCCAAGAATCATTACCCTTACGTAATCTAACTCTAATGCAAGGAACAAAAGAAAAAAGTCCATCTAAAAGGGTATTAAACAAAGAGCATTTAGAGTTAACATCAACGGAGTTAAAAATAGACGAATAGTTATAATTCTCTAAGACAGCAAAAAATCCTGCCCAATTTAAATTCTTAAAGTCCCGGTATTCAAAAATTTCATCAGCTGTACCAACATTAAGGGTAAATGAAGCTAAAATAAGAGAGTGATCAGAAATTGAGGGACAATGTGTTTGAAAAGAAGAACTAACCAACCAAGGATTACTTACTAGAAAATAGTCAATAAGTGACGTATTTCCTGTCCTAACATCAAAATGTGTAGGCAAAGAGTTATGGAGTAGTGAGAGTCTGCACCTCATGCAGAACGAACGAACATAAGCAGACTTGGAAGGCAAAAACAAATTACAATTAAAGTCACCAACCACAAATATATTTATAAATCTTGTAAATAAATCACAATGAAGATTCTCAAACAATTCCAAGGAACCATGAGGTAAATAAACACAGCCGAAAAGAGCCGTAATTTCACCAATTAACAGTTCAACAAATAAAGATTCACAACCAGGGACCTGGGTCTTATAGATAACCCGAGATTTAAGATTATTAGAGATGTAAATGCAAACTCCACCACCCCTAGAGGGTCTGTCATTACGAAATATCGAATACCCCGGTAAACTAACAGCACTATCTAAAACAAAATCATTAAACCACGTTTCAGTTATTGCTAATACATTAATGACATCCAGACCTATGACGGATTTTAGTTCATCAAGTTTAATTGAATTGGCACTGGGCACTAAACTACGGCAATTTAAATGGCCAATTTAAAGTTGATTATCAAACGGTGATAGTAAGTTTTTAATGTAGTTATCATCCCTAACAATTGGACCAAGATTATTACTAGAAGACATTAAAGTATAAAAATGCGACAATACCAATGGAGTATGGGATATAATTGAGGGAAACAAATTTTAACATTATTAGGTTTAATATTAAGAATAATAAAGTAATAAAAAAAAAATATGTATATAATGCAATAACCAATCATATTAAAAATAAGAGTAAGAGCTTATTTTGGTAGGTTACAAAGCAAAAGAAAGATAAAGAGAAAAAAAAATGATTTTACAAAATAAAATATCATAATAGATTATGAGGCAGCATCAGTTTCCAGAGAAGCACAACCAGCCGCATCCAGAACAACAACATCCCCATTAGGCATAGTAATTTTAGATTTAGGATTATCAGAGTCAAGTACACGGAACTTCTTGATTCGATTATTACTTAGCAGTTTTCTACATAAGGCATTAAGCTTGGAGGATGATGGCGAATAATGGTCGTTCAAGAAGACTCTTTTGTTAATGGTTAACTTACTTGTATTTCCATCTATACTCAGGGATTTTACCAAATCGGACACGATAAGCGGGCGAGATTTTATCGCATTAAAGTATGCTTTCATTAATAAATCCCGAATTGACACGTTGTTCAGTTTTACTAGCACAATTTGTCCATTATGCAGGTAACATACATGGTTAATAAAAAATGGATCTAATGGCACGTTTAATGTTTTTGATAGATCAGTAAGCACTGCAGTGAGGTCAGAAAGTCCCGCCGGCAAGCCACGAATAATAAAGTCTGCGCGGTTTAATTTTCTGTGAAGCCCATTGTTTTCAGCTACGAGCTTTGGAATATTTTTACATACCACTTCAACCTGATTCAGGCGTTTAGCACAGTCTGAAACATCAGATTTTAGGCCAGAAATGCAGGCGGAGACCTCTGTTCTAAATTCAGACACAATATCTACCAAAGTTTGTTTAAGTTTTCCGCAATCAAAACTGTTATTCACTGCATCATCAAATTTTTTATTGAGAATAGCAAAGTCAGACCGAAGAGATGAAATAATCTTATTAGTCGGGTTGATCTTATAGGAGGAACAAATAAAAGCCAAGTTTTTAAATTTGCCCATAGCCTTCATCTCCGCTGTACTGATTCCTTCACAAGCCGCATGATGCCAGAGATTACAGAAGTCACATTGCACACTCTCTTGGTCCTTTACAAAGTTTAACTGGCAAGAGCCGCATAATTCGTTTTTGTTAGCCATATAAGAATAATGTATAAGAAGTGGCAGGTAAGAAAGTCAACACAGCACCAACAACAGCAACAACCGTAATCAGGCAAAGTTAATTTTTCGGATCCAATGCATAAAACTAATAGTTATAATTTGTATATGTGAAATTTAATAAGGAAAAAAAAGAAAATGGCGATAGATCACAACAACCACAGCAGCAGTAAGACTTATGATTTAGTTAAATAAATGTTGTATAGATTGTCTTGCAAGTATTTATATATTCCTTTTTTTTTTCTTTTATTTTAATTATTTTTCCAGAAACTTAGTAAAACGTTTGAATTGTAGTATACGAAAATAAAATTATTTAGCTGGTAGTTAAGAAGAATATGATGGCTAAGAAAAAACACGTTCACTTAGGCATGTTGCCAGATTCTTTAAAATTATACTGTGTCATAAAATTTAACAACTTAAAATTATAAGTAAAAAAGAACAAATAAATACTTGAAAAGGGGTATTGTTCTTCGCCTCAATTTATTATAGTATTTACCATCACTGGCTACATCTGTCACGTAACCTTGTATTGAAATTCTATTTTCAGCAGGTTGAAACGTTACGACTAAGTGACATTTCAGTCGGCTAAGTATTTGCATAGCTCTTCGTATAACAAAAATTATCAGCTGACACATCTACATTTAGATTTTTACATTTACGGTCGGCTAAATGTACCTTAATTCTAGCGAGAACATCATTGAAAATGAAATAGCCAAGTATGAAAATACTATTGTGCCTCTAGATAATAATTTTAATACTCTGAAGGGGTGGCATAATAGAAAAAATGAATTCCCTTTGTTGTACATACCAGCAGAATATTTTCTATTCCAGCATATAGAGCTCCTTCAGAAAGGATATTTTCTATTGCTAGGGCTCTTATAACAGACATGAGATTAAAGCTTAATTATGATGAAAAATCTTTTAATAATAATTTAGTTGTTAATATTAATTCAAAAGACTGATTTTTATTTTGACTAGATATATTTACAGATACTTTGTTTTTAAATTTAATTGTTATTATTTGCAGCCTTATTTATAAAGAATAACTTAGATCTAATATGCATTTTCAGCAAACTTTTCATGTAATGATATTTGACTTTAAACTAGAAATTTTTTTAAAACTTCATTTAATATTTAAAATACTTTTACACCAAAGAAAAAAATAAAAAAATTTATATTGATTTTCTTTTTTTTTTGCTAGTTATAAAAACATGCATTTATTTGTTTATTATCCTTATCGTTACGAAAGAAAACTTCCGAAATAAATTATGTACACCTGTAAAACTTATTAAATAATCATAATAATGTTTTTAATTAATTTATACGCATTAAATCTCGAGACTCATTATTTGTTTTTGAAATACCTATATATGTATTTATTTAGAATGAATAAAACATAACATAAAATTTTACAATATTGCTATATTTAAAAAAAAACAATAATGGTTTTTTTTTCATTTTAAAGTTATACGTATGAAAGAATATTGCTTCGCAGCATACAATAAATACTTATGGTACAACCATCAATATCTTTATATCTGTTTGTTAAAAACATAGGAGAACAGATATCTTACTCTCAATCTCTCTTTACTCATTCGTATCTATCCAATGAGAAATAGCAACATCAACTTATGTCAGAAAAACAAACGTACTCACCTTTACGCACTCATAAGAGTAGACACACAAAAACTGATATAAACAGATATATCTGTGCACGTCTTTAGTTTCTATTTACTGCATGGTATATAGCGACTAATTTATGGAAGAATGGAATAATATGGGCATCATAAATTAAAAAAATAAGAAGAGACCACAAAAAATATGTTAGCTATACTACAGGCTAGAAATCCAAATCATTGCGCCCGTCCGAAGACCGCCTTTGCAAAAAATCTTTGGCAATCGAAGCCTTGTGCCCTGCAATAGATGTTTAATTTATAGAACTTTTGATTAGCATTTTTACGATACCCCTAATACCTCATTCTCCCCAAAAATATATGATATGTGCCATATTATACGTAAAAATTTTAAAGGTCTGCATTGCGTCACTTTTTGATATGACATGACACATTTTTTCAAAACAGGTGAGGTAGGGAGCATCTTCTGGCTCTCAGAAAAAACCATACCGGTTTTAAAGAAATTGAAACAAAAAGATCACTAATTATAACGTCGTGTTAGCAGTGAAATTTTTTTAATAATAGCACCACGAGGATGTATTGGGCAATTTTTGCATCTCCAAAACAGAGTTCGGACCGGCATATTTAAACGAAATTTAAAACATCGATACCTATTTAGTTGTCAATGCGTTTTTTTTAATAAGGCCATAAGAGGGTAGGAGTAAATATCTGTCTTTCTGAAATTTTAATTACTCATAGTGTAATACCTTCTAAAACATAATCTTTTGAAAATCGTTCTGAGTTGATAAACTGTATTTTATTAAAAAAGAAAGTTAGCACATTTAAAAAATAATTACACTGCCTTTTTTAACGTATTTAATTGGATTTAATTGGGAACAATGCTTATGACAGAGATTTGCTACATGACAAGCAATATATACATATGTATATATAAGATCAAGTCTAGTACAGTCTTACGTACGGTATTTCTTTAAAACGAACATTATTTGACAAAACCCAAAGCTGGCGGCTGTGATATTCTGGAACCTGCGTGGAGGGTCCCATAAGGGCCCTTCATCAACCCTCACATGGACCTCACTGCTTGCATAGAGCTCCATGGAATCATGGACGTGACTGCACATTCGAGGGAAGATAGAAGCTTTGAGTTGGGACGACGAAGCAATGAACAAATCCGAAGAAACAATAACAATAACGAGAGCAAAAATAAGAGTAGAAGAAAACACACGTGGAAAGTGTGCATCAGAGAGAATGAAAATATTACGGTTGCAGAATCCCCATTTAGGAGAGGCTCTTTGATAATGAGATCACCACCCCTTAGTATAACAAACGTAGAAAAACCAAACCGGGGAAACACAAAACAGATAATGTTACCAAGCTTGGAAAAAATCTCATAGTTGGTGGAATCCGTTTCAGCATGGACGATTATCGATAAGGATATTCACTTAATGGCGCGTGAACTACAAGCACTATACGTGCGAGTGTCTGATGCTTTAAAATATTCATTAATCAATTGTCATGATAAAACAAATAGTCTATAAATACTGTTTTGACAGACACTGTAGCTGAAATATCGGAAAGTGAAAAGACGAACCCTAACTGGGTCAAAGTTCGTTTAAAGGGAAAAAGTATAAAGAAAGCTGCTAAGACAAGGAATAGAAGGAAATCAGCCCGTCCAGATACACTTGTTATCCAGACATGTGGAGAAACCTCGTATGCCGGCATACCGAAAAAGTTAAAAGCGATCCTAAATTAGATATTCTTGGCCAGAATGTGAATAATATAAGGAAAACTGCGAGAGGTAATTTGCTTCTGGAAATTAATAAGCCTGCTCATCAGAGTACATCTGAATTTAGGCACACGGTCGAAGAAGTTCTTGTCACAACGGCAGAAGTTCTTGCGGTGACTCACGAAATAGTTCTAGAAATAAGAGATATTGACGAGGTCACAGATAGAGAAGACGTACACGAGGCTTTGTTGAACCTATCTGAAGAGTTCAGAACATTGCCGCTCTCTGCAATAAAATCTTTGAGAAAAGCGTACGGCCACTGGCCTTAGTGCTGGATTGTCAAACAGGCTCCTGGAAATCGGCAAGATCCGCATCGGAAAGGTGCCGTACCGAATACGAGAAAAAATTACCCCAAAAAGATGCTATAAATGTCTAGACTTTGATCATACAGCTACTAATTGCAGAAGTCAATGTAATCATTCAGGCAAATGCTTACGATGTAAAGAAAGTCCCGTGGCATGCTCTGTAGTAATGCAACTTTTAGCACCAAGAGTGACCATGTAATAGGATGCGCAATTTGCCCATACTATCAAAAGGCGCTTCAGTCACTTAAAACTAGGAAATGAAAATAATCAAACAAAATCTCAACCATTGCCAAGCCGCCCTAGAGCTACTAAAACAGAATGTTCGTGACTTAAATGTCGACATCGCAATACTTAGCGAGCAATATCAGAACGTTGAATCTCTGAATTGTTGCTATATTCCACAGAGATACTCTAGTGTAGAATTCGAAATTATTGATTGCGTGTGATTTCAGTGCATGGGCTACTGAATGGGGCAGCTTCCGTTCAGATAGAAAAGGTAGGATACTACTTGAAGCATTTTCGGTACTTGGTGTGATTTTGATGAACACAGAAAACGAGAAAACTTTTAACAGAGGAGAAAGTGGATCAATTGTTGACATAGCTTTTGCTAGTAGCAGTATTGCAGGGCGAGTTAATGCAGTCTGTCTGATCATTACACACACACCGATCACTAGCTATATTTATAGACAAAACACGTGAAGACCCATCCGAACCTGTCAATATTCGGACACCAAAGTTGACAGGCTGGAAACACAAGATAAAGATGTATTCAACACTTGATAAAGATGTATTCAAAACTACAATAGGAGATATGGATCTGTATGGCGCACCCGAAACTATGGCGGAACAATTGGTTGACAAAATCTCCCAAGCACGTGGTGGAATGAAGAAATAGCTCAACTAAGATCAGAATGTTTACATGGTAGGCGACAATATACAAGAACGCGAGGCAGACCGGAGAATGACAGTCATCACAAAACATTTAAAGCTAAGATATAGTTGCTAAAGTTGCCGATACGCAGAAGGAAGAGAAGTTGTTTCCTTAAAATCTGTAATGATCTTGAGAATAACCCGTGGAGCCTTGCCTACCAGTTAGTAACAAAGAAACTTAAATGTTTTAGCACCTACAGATGAGTCATACTTTGCAAAAGATTAGCAACCCGTGTAGATGCCACAAACGTTGTTGTGGAAACTGCAGCCAAGGCAATTGAAGAGAAGTGCTAGAGAAATGGTGTAAAAGAGTACTGCGTAGTCGTAACGCTAGATGTAAAAAACGCTTTCAACACAGCGAATTGGGAAGCTATTGTGAACACCCTTACTCGGTTGAATATTACACGATGTTTATTGGCCGTAATAAAGGAGTATTTCCGAAACAGAGTTCTGTTTTATGATACTGATAAAGAAACAAAGCGGTACAACGTGGCGATGGGCTTCCCCAACGATCTGTTCTTGGCCCACTGCTATGGAACGTAGTGATGATGGTGTTTTAAGGCAAAAACTACCTGAAAGAGATTCAATCGTTGGCTTTGCTGACGATATAGCATTAGTATGTATAGCCAAGGAGCTACAAGAAGCAGCAATTGTTGCCAATACTAGCATACTAGTCGTGCGATCCCGGCTCTCATCTGTGGGAATTACCGTAGCCGATCATAAGACCGAAGCGGTACTAATTAGCAGTCGTAATTCCATAGAAACTTTAAAGCTTAACATTGAAGCATGTTGCATAGAGATCAAGCCATGTCTTAAATATCTTGGTGTTATGATTGACTGTCGTCTCTCCTTAAACGTTCAGATGCAGTTTGTAAGTTCAAAAACTACAAAACTATGTCTAGCAATGTATGTGAAGATAAATATACCGACTTATATATGTTTTTGACGTAACGACTTACGTGTGAAGTTAATATGTTTGACGTAATAATAAATTTTATGAGATTTCAACACCTTCTGAATAATATCTACATAAATTCAAATTATATTTATTGAAAGTCAGTATACCAAATTTTGGTCTCTAAGATATTTTGGCCAATGTGGCCAAACGGAGAGGAGGCACGCAATACTACAATGGATAACGTTTAATAGGGCCAATACTATTGCTCCATACAAACACTTTTTCCAAATTGAGTTTGTTAGTGATTTCTGTGGATGACTTTGGCCAAAGTGGCCAAATGGAGAAGTGGCATGCAATACCACCTTATGGATAGTGTTCACCAAGGTCAATGTCATTGCCCAATATAAAAACTTTTTCCAAATTGAGTTTGTGAGTAGTGATGAAAATTAAATTTGGGTCATATGAGTGATTTCCGCATTGTACTGGCAATATTGCAAGTATTTTTCAATTGTCTTCGATTTTATAAAGGGAGAGCAAACTTGAAGCAGTTAGTAGGAAGAAGTGTCAGCCTGACAAACTCAATATACATTATGTGGTCGTCCTAAAAAAATTGGGAACATGTATGTAATTTTGTGAAATTGGTTTTCAGGGAACTTGGTAGAGAAGAAACGCTTCGAAGAAGAATCGAAGTAGCCTAGTACAGGTCTTAATACCTTTTCCCATCCTCAAAAAAAAAGATATACATATATATATTCTGAGAAATCGCAAAAAATTTTTTGATGCTCGGACACAACTGCTGAAGTTGATCCAAAAATTGTTTTGTAAAACAAAACAAGTGAAATTATACTTCTATTTTATTATTCTACTAGCTGAAATTCGAACGAAATATGAAACTGCTGTAGCATCGTCTGGAATGGTATAAACATTACTCGATGGTGGGCGTACAGTACATTCTGTTAAGTTTCACGTACATTTAAATCACACCGAAACCCCATCATGCTGCATTACTAAAAATACTGGCTTGGCTGCAGTATTACAAACTAGTTCAGTTATTGTATGGGATAAATAAACTGTATATACTGAATGACACTACTATCGCAAAAACTACCGACCAGTGCACAGAATTAGAATATTTTGAAACTAACTCAGCGCTGGCCGATTGATCAAAAATTTGACATGGGCATAGCAGAGCTTAAATTTTGAACCTGGTAACCATACACTTTTCTGGGGTGGCGCTATTTGGTATCAAAGCTGCACCTGCAAATTTTTCTAATAATTAGCATTTCTTCAATTTTTTCTTATTTATTCTTTTTTGTCTAAAATATTCAGTTCTAGAAAATCTTCTATGCAGTCACAAAATTAATACATTTTTCTTCAATTAGAAAATGGTATGGCATGTCTACATTATAATATAATAATAAAAAATACTTTCAAGGAATTTTAATAAATAAAGAATAACCGGAAAAGCTTATTTTTATCTTAAGTTTTTAATACCGATCCGAAGTGCCTCTTGGTTACCGTTTTTCTTACCGAATGTTTTACACGCACGTACAAATTTTTATCTTATGTAACATAAATACAGTTTTTTTTTATAGGAATTGCGTCACCTATATTCAAATACATATAAAAAAAAATTAGGACAAAATTTTTAAAATTTGTTCCTGATCTCCGCACATTTCGAAAAATTATCGAAAAATATTTTATACTAAGATGAAAGAAATCTCACAATTCTGAAAATAAACACCAAAAATCCCCGCATATGGACTAGGGCTCATGCAATACTTTCAACAACAATTCGGAGTACATAAAGCTTTTTTACAGCAGTCTTCTTTTTGCCATCTCAGCTTTAGGACTTTATAACATATAATGATAAAATAATAAAATTTTTATATATTCCTTAAGAAATTTTTTGATTGACGGTCCCTTTTAGGCTAAATTACACAAAAATTCGATAATATTGGATTTCTTAAGTTTAAAATCGCCGTGATTTTAAGTCAGAAAGATATAATATAAATTTTTAAAAATATTTTAAATCTTGTTCGCTAACTGTGATAAAAATTTTTGCTGAAAATTTTACCCAATATTTTGAAAGAACTTATAACTAGATCATTTTAAAACATATTTTGTAGATTAAAGCACCATTTTTTAGATATAAACTATACATTGAAGACCATGTATAAATATCGGACAAATTAATGTAATGCCAAGCATTAAAAAATTTGCAGGTGCGAGGTACCCATCTCTGAGACAAATAGCTTCACTCTAGAAAGTAGATGGTACCTAGCTTCAAAACTTAAGCTCAGATCTACCTTGCTGTGCTCATGTCAAATTTTGTATAAATCGGCATAGATCTCTGTATAGTGAATTGAGCTCTATTGCTGCTTGGTGGCGATTGTTGACTTTGCTAGTAATGCGAAAATCAACTCCAGCTGATGAACTACATTTATGTGTGAAAGCATAACATTTTTGGAGACATGTATAGAAACTTATAAATGAAAAATTTGCGTGTGCATTTACTTGAAAAACTTCCGGTTGATCAGACCACACTTGAAATATCATCAAATTTTATCTAATTCAAAATGTTGTAAAGAAAGTTTTTCCGATATATAAAATAAATTTCAGAAATCACGAACAAGCAAGTTTGGCTCCAAAAAATGATTATGCCAACAAAATAAACAATCAAAATAAGTCATCGATTGACACAGTTTGGAACAAACTAGCACCTTTCCAATAGATGATTTTAAAGTCTAAAATGATTTGCATTATCACCACACATTTAAACTGCTAAAGGCGGTTCACCGTTGCTGCTCATTCGCTTGCTGTTAAAAAATTTACACCGAATATAATCGAAGCCACAAGTATAAGCGGCAAATTTAATGGGAAGATGTATCCGATAGTTATAAATGAAATTTCTAGAAAATAAATCAAGCTAATAATAACAAGCATATACGAGTATGTATACATAAAACTTGAATCAAATTCACGTAAATAAAAATATAAATGAAGAGTTCATAAAGCATAATACTAAAATGTTAAAAATAGTAATTTTAATAATGTTTAAAACGAACAGTTAATTAATTAAAATCATTTTATACTGTTTTTAAGAATTTGAGGCCATATTTTTTAAACACGAAATAGAGGTACAAATCTACATCTCTGTGTAAAACCGTATAAAATATTTTTTAATAAAATATAAAAAAAAACTAATCAACGTCCAAGTTAAATATATGTTTTATTCATGTGTTTTTATCTATTTGGTTTAAAATTCGTTTTACTGACCTCAACATTTTGTTATTTTTTGCTCTTTTCTTTTTCCCGCTTATCGACGCGTTACTCAAAGAGTCTTTTGAATCTGAGTCTGACATTTGCTGAATCCCAAGCGATCCAGTTTTTTCACGTTCATCCTAAAAAATAAATTAATTGTATAATTTATTAAATTTAAAAATAAAAAAATTGTGATTTAAACAACAACAAAAATAGTTTTCTTTATTCAGTCGCACTTTGCAAACTAAGGAAATAATATTAATTCTAATATGTATGAAAGTATATGCTAGTATACTAGTATGCTAGTTCATCCCTTTGTGAAAACCATATTGGACTTGAAGCAGTGGAACTGAACTTGCATTCCACTATAGTGGCAATGCATTTCTAGTCCACTACCACTAAAATCGTTTTATTTAGTACATTCAATTTCCACTACCACTCATTTAGTGCATTAAATATCCACTACCACTAAAATCGTTTCATTAAGTGCACTAAATTTTCACTACCTCTAAAATCGTTTCATTTAGTGCAATAGTTTTCCACTACCACCAAATCGGTTTATTTAGTGCACTGAATTTATTTCCATTACCGCAAAAATCGTTATATATAGTGCACTATATTTTCACTACCACTACAATTGTTTAAATTAGTGGTTAACTAATCACATCTGCCACTAGTGGCGGCTGGAATTTTGCTGCAATATTGCTACGTCGTTAAGTGGTAATGGAAACGATAATTCATTATAAATTCATTCCAATAAACCAAACTCTAATTTATTGTTCTTTTTTAAACCTTTCAGCAAAGACAATAACTTTATAAAGACGTTAGTTTGACTCTTTTGTCAACTTTGGATTAACAACAACGGCACCTTGGCTGAGTTGCTACAATATTAAATTTGTTGGTCTATTTCTGCACTTAAACTGAAATGACTGGTATATATTTACTTTGTTGTTCAATTTCAGCACTTAAACTGAATTGAATGGTATATTTTACTTAGTTGTTCAATTTCAGCACTTAAACTGAATTGAACGGAAACGAAAGACTGCAGGTGATTAATTCTTAAGATCAAAACAAAGAGTGAATTTATTATTTTAATTTTCAAGCTTATATACTAAAATTTTAAAAGTGTTGTGTTTCCAAAACAATAAATTCCAGGACAAGTTCTCACGCAAATAATTAAATTAAATGTTATAAAAGTGTAGTGTTGACAAAAATAATTAAATTAAATGTAACAAAAGTAATCTGTTGACAAAACCATAAATTCCACGACAAGTGCTCACGCAAATAATTAAAAAGGTATCAAGTACTATTGTTATTAAATACTCCCGTGGGAGCAGTCAAAATAATTGCGGACCCAAAAAGGCAGACAGCCAAGGATGTGCTGACGTTTGATAATGCAAATTTAAAAAGACACAAATTATTAACAATACATTCTATGTATATGTTCTTTTGTAGACAATAATAAAAATAAAAATAATAAAAGAATATTAATATATGCATGTAATTATGTATTAACATGCTCCCCCCGTTGAGCACAGCTCAAAAGTCTGTGTTTTTGAGCATTGGGGTATGGTTTGGATTGTAGAATTTATAATCGAGGTTTGATTTTTAAGAAGGTTTAATAGATAAGCCTCATTCTTTGACTTGTGAAATGGTTTGAGCCATTTGTTCAGCATATTCAGAATCCAATACTCCAAATAGTGAACGAGCGATATTTCCAACTTTATCAAGAGCCCCTCTTTTGTGTATTCTTCCAGAAAGTATTGTAATGTCCATTATTAGCTCAACTTCAGTATGTTGAATAGAATTGGCAAGGTTTGTGCAAATTGCTTTTTGTTTAATTTTTTCACATAAATGGCCTAGAGTTTCAGTTCCCTTTGAGAATATTTTTAACTCAGACCAAAATCCTTCTAGATCATAATACACCGAGAGCTGCCATTCTGTTGGAGACACTACCGCTGGCCCGATTCCTTCAAAATGTATGCCAGTTTTCCAAATTGCTCATTTTGAATTTTTCCTCCTAGCACAAGGTGTACTAACATGAGAGTTATGGCAATTGTGAGAATATTGTGGGTTATGGAAGACCGCCTCGTTTTTCTGGGGCTTTCGGTCTGTTCGTTTTGGATTTTTTTCCTACAGTTATCTGGTTGTTGAGGTTCATCAGACTCCTCATGCATAACCGGTAATAGTGCTAGTCGAGCCACTGGTCTTTTGTAAATGCCTTTTGATGATCTAACGTCCGCTACTCGAACCAGGCCATCATCTTCTTTATGTATGTTTACGATTCCACCCAGTGGCCACTCTAACGGTGCCGTGTTGTCTTGTCTTATTAGGACCATGTCTCCAGGCTTAACGTCCATTTGTTGTGTTTTCCATTTGTGCCGATACTGTAGCTCGCATTAATATTCTCGCGACCATCGTCTCCAAAACTTCCTTTTCAGGTGAGTAACCAGTTTCCATTGAGTGGTTCCCCTATTAAGAAATGACCAGGAGTTAATGCACTTAGATCATTAGGGTTGGTTGACATAGGACTAATAGGCCTTGAATTTAGAATGCCCTCAATCTGTACTACCACGGTCTCAAGTTCTTCGTATGTTGATGATGCTGTTACAGTACTTTTGACTAGCAGGTGCTTAGCTGATTTTACTGCTGCTTCCCAAATGCCACCGAAATGAGGTGCTCTGGGTGGTATAAAATGGAACGTGATCTTTCTGGATGTACATTATTTATTAATTGCTTCGTTGGCCGAACTGGTATAAATTGCCTATGAGAGTTCCTGCAGTTGATTTTTCGCTCCAACGAAGTTAGTTGCGTTGTCGCAATATAGGTTTTGACAATGACCTCGTCTGCTTGTAAATCCCTTTATGGCACCTATGAAGGCTTCTGTGGTTAAATCGCTGACTAATTCAAGATGTACAGCTTTTGTAGCAAAACAGCAAAACACAGAAATGTAGGCCTTCTGAGGTTTCTTTCCTCTTACGTTGTAGTGAATCCAGAATGGCCCGCAGAAATCAACGCCTGAATTGCTGAATGGCTGGGCAGGGTGTTGACACTTATGTCAACACATTAGTTATTTTTTGTTTATATTTTTGTCTGTAAAATAAGTTAAATGAACTTTGCATTCTTGCTTATTAATTAATTAATTTGTTTGTAACATATTTTATATTATTGCTTGTTATACACTATTTACAAAATTAAAATGTATATAAGCAAGAAAATTTGTGCAGAAGATTCAGAATAAAAATTGACAATCAATCACGTCTTTTCATTTTCTTTGATAAAACTAAGAATCACGGTTCAAGTGCCGGCGGTTCAATAATATTATCAAAATTACAAGAGTCACGGTTCAAGTGCCGGCGGCTTACAATAGTGTGAATACAACAAGTATAAACATTTGGTGACCCCGACGTGATATTTGTCAATTTTTAGGACCAAAATTACATAAAACAGGAGTCGCGAAAAATGGACTTTGAGGAGCTAGTACGCATCCAGCGCCAACTGGGGAACCAGATCGAGACGTTGGCAAGGAACTTCTCGAAGGATCCCAAGGATCGTAAAACCCCAGCATATTTTGCAAGAAGACTGGAAACATTAACGGAGCTAGCTGAGGACTTCCACAAAAACCATGAGGTGATCATTGGAATGAAGGACAAGCCCCTCGAGGATGACTACCTGGTGGCAGACTACTACAACCAAATAACGCAAATCATAATCAAACATACCAAATTGTTTGAGCAGGGATCAATGCAGCTATTGAATTTAGGCGACGAGGCACATGCGTCACGTGAACGTAAAAGCCCATTGTTCAAGCAGCCGCAGACATCAGCTGAAATTCGAAAAATCCTTCGGAATCAGCGAGCTTTGATGAAAGCACTCAACCGAAATATTGATGACGTTTTTTCAGAACGCCATCAGGAACATCACTCATCATATTACAACATCAAAGCAAGTATCATTGAAAAATACATGGTGGACTTTGCAAACAATAATGCAGCTTTATGGGCATCAACAGAGGATGACCAAATCGAAGACTACAACATACAGACGTTTTATGAACTTGAAGAAAGGGCAGAAGCAGCCGTGATTGAACTTCAACAACATATGCATTTGGATCCACCAATCCCTCCTCACCGGACTGCCGCACCAGGGGACATCGATGTAGTATTTCCAAGAATAACATTGCCAATTTTTGATGGAAATTACCAACGATGGATGGAATTCAAGGACATCTTTTCAGAACTTGTCCACAACACAACCATAAGCGAAACAAAAAAAATGCACTATTTAACAACTTCGTTGCAAGGAGAACCTAAAAATCTCATCAAACACTTGCCTGCAACAGGAATAAATTACGCTGCTGCCTGGTCACTTATCAGTAGCAGATATGATAACAAAAGGCTTCTTGTGTCCACTTTATTAAACAAGTTACTGTCTCAGCCATCCATCAAACGGGAGTCTGCACCATCGTTGAAATCACTCCACGATGTTACCAAAGAATGCATTCAGGGTCTTAAAGCACAAGAAATACAAGTACAGCATTGGGATGTTATTCTAGTCCATATTTTGCTACATAAAATGGATGAAGAAACCCAAACAGCATTCGAACAAAGTCTAACGGATAATAGGCGTCTAATCGGGATGGATGAGCTACTGAGGTTTTTGGAGCGAAGATTTCAATCTTTGGAGACGCGAGGAAAGGGTGACAGGGCAACAACACGTACATGCGCGGCGGTAACCGCAGCAGAAAAATGTAAAATATGCAAAGGAGAGGCACATAAAATTTACGCGTGCAAAAAATTCATTAATGCTGAATTAAATCAAAGGTGGAAGTGGGTAAGAGACTTGCAGCTCTGTGTAAACTGTCTAAAAGCAGGGCATCGAGTAAACGAATGCAAATCACGGCATTGCAACAAATGCATGAAACCTCACAACACATTACTTCACAGTGCCAAGTCTAACACATTGCACAGCAAAGCCACTTTCCCAAACAAGTCAATTCCTCAGCCATCAACTCCTTCACAGGTAGAATTACCTCAAAATCAAATAGGTACAAAAATTAGCCTACTAACAAATCGTACGAATAAGGACCCCCATTACGTGTTACTTGGAACCGCTCGCATACAACTAACATCTGAAACTGGTCAAAATATCGTATGCCGTGCTATCTTGGACTCTGGGTCACAAGTGAACCTAATCACGGAACGTTTGTGGAAAAGGCTTGGCGGCAGAGCCAGACAAATGTCCTTAAATGTGGAGGGCATTGGATTTAACAAAACGAAGATGCTCCATCAGACAAGTATTCAGTTCAAATCAACAACGAATGATTATGTTGCAGAAGTAGATGTTCACATTTTGCCAAAAATTGTATCCGATCAGCCAGTTCATAGCCTTAACATAGAGGGCTGGGGAATTCCGCAAAATATTCGATTGGCGGACCCAGAATTCAATAACCCAGGTCGAATCGATTGCTTACTAGGAGCGGACACCATTTTTGAACTACTCATAGATGGACAAATAAGATTGGCAGACAATCTCCCAGTACTACAAAACACCGTCCTTGGGTGGGTAGCAGCTGGTAAGGTTGAATCATCGGATCCGAAAAATATCGTCTGCGGAATATGTACAACAAAAGAATTGGAAGCAGCAGTTTCTCAATTCTGGGAAACTGAGGAAGCACCAGACAAACAAACAAAGCTGACTGAAGACGAACTGCGTTGTGAATCACACTTTGCTCAAACAACACTCCGAGCAGAAGATGGTCGATTCATCGTAAGGCTGCCATTGAACAACCATCCAACAATGTTGGCAGAATCAAAGGGATTAGCATACAAAAGATTCAGCTCAATTGAAAGACGCTTAAAGGCCAATCCTACGCTGAAGGATCAATATGTTTCATTCATGAGAGAATATGAATTGCTAGGTCACATGACAAAGGTAGATTTTGACAAAATTAGCTCTCCATATTATTTCATACCCCATCATTGCGTTCTCCGACCAGAAAGTTCATCAACAAAATTAAGAGTCGTTTTTGATGCATCAGTACACAATTCATCGGGGGCGTCTCTGAACGATATAATGTACAACGGTCCTACTGTTCAGAGTGAACTTTTTTCAATATTGCTACGTTTTAGAATGCACAAGTATACATTTAAAACTGATATTGAAAAAATGTACCGGCAGATATGGGTTAATCAGGAAGATCGAAACCTACAACTAATCCTGTTGAGAGAAAACGAGGATCAACCAATAAACGTATACCAATTAAACACAGTAACATACGGCACTAGAGCTGCTCCATATCTGGCAACGCGCTGTCTAATAAAACTTGCAGATGAATACCAGACTCAATACCCATATGGAGCATCATCTCTTCGAAAAGATTTTTATGTTGATGATGGCCTAATAGGAGCCGATTCAATTCCTGAAGCTTTAATAATTCAACAACAATTAAGAACTATTTTAGGTAAATCTGGAATGAAACTCAAGAAATGGTGTTCAAATCACAAGGCTTTATTGAGTGAAATCGCAGCGGAAGATCAAGAAGTTAATCTCAACTTTGATTCCAAAGAAATGCAATCAACTAAAACTTTAGGACTCTTATGGCTTCCAAAGTCGGATGTATTTTGCATAAGGGTGAATAGTCAAGAACATAAACATGTAACAAAGCGAACCATGAGCTCCGACTTGGCCCACATATACGATCCTCTGGGGCTACTTGGCCCAGTATTAGTAACTGGAAAAATTCAACTACAGAAAACATGGCAATCAAAACTTGAGTGGGACGACCAGCTTCCTACGGAAATAGCAAAGGAATGGTCAAGCTATAAGGAAGATTTAGTCTCTTTGGACAACATTACATTTCCGAGATATATATTCTGCAACCGAGATGCAAATATTGAGATACATGCCTTTTCAGATGCGTCAGAAAGAGCTTATGGTGCTGCAGTTTATATCCGAACAGTAAAAAAGGACAAAACAGTAATGGTCAATCTTTTATGTTCAAAATCACGCGTAGCACCTATAAAATCACAAACAATACCACGCCTATGCGCAGCACTTTTGGCAGCTGAGTTGATGGCAAGAGTCAAAACTGATCTGGGCGTAGAAAATAAGAAATCATTTTGCTGGACAGACTCTCAAATCGTGCTCTCCTGGCTACAGAATCAAACAGGTAGATTACCGGCATATGTGGCTCATCGTGTTTTAAAAATTCTTCAGGTAACAATTCCACAACAATGGCAACATGTGCCATCAAAACAAAATCCTCCGGATATCTTATCAAGGGGCATAAAACCCCGTGAGTTATCATCATGTACTATGTGGCTCTACGGGCCATTATTCCTCTATCAACCTAAGACGTTATGGCCAAACCCTACTAAATTAGAATCAACTAGTGATAAAAACTACACAGCAACTGTTCTATCAACCCAAGGTGCAGCCGAAGAAAACGCATTGGCTTACACAATACCATCAAAAAATTCCTTTTTACATGTCCAAAGGGTCATCGGTTATATTCTTCGGTTTGTGAGGAACTGTGGACGGCCAAAGAAATCTCGACCAGAACATACACAGCTTTCGCCTCTGGAACTTGACGCAGCATTAAAGGTAATTGTGCGTCAAATACAAGCATCCGACTTCAATGACATTAAGACAGCACTCATCAGAGATAAATTTGTACCCAAAACAAATTCCTATAGCTCATTAACTCCGTTTTTGGACGAAGAAGGTATAATTAGAGTGGGCGGACGTTTAAGTTCCTCAACACAGCAGTTCGATGCTACCCATCAAATGATGTTGCCGAGCAATGATCCGCTTGTGAAACTCCTTGTGGAAAAAATACACAAGGAACATTATCATTGTGGCCCTCAAGCATTACTAGCGCAAATTAGACTGCGATTTTGGCCCATTAAAGGGAAAAGCCTTGCAAGAGCAGTCGTCCAACGGTGCGTACGATGCACAAGAGCAAGACCAAACATGTATACTCAAATAATGGGAGATCTTCCGAAACATCGGGTACAACTAGCTCGACCGTTTCTTCATTCGGGAGTAGATTATTGTGGACCATTTTTTGTACATTTTAAAACAAGGGGGAAGCGACCTCAAAAGGCATATCTTGCAGTTTTTTGCTGTTTTGCTACGAAAGCTGTGCATTTAGAACTTGTCACTGAATTAACAACAGAGGCTTTTATTGGAGCATTGAAAAGGTTTATAGCAAGGCGAGGCCACTGCGAAACTTTGTACTGTGATAATGCAACAAATTTTGTTGGTGCCCGAAACAAACTAAACGAACTTAAGGATGTCGTCTATGCAAAACCAGCCCAAGAATCAATAATTAAGGCTTGTAGCACAAAGGGGATTAATTTTCAGTTCATACCACCACTTTGGGGGACTATGGGAGGCAGCAGTAAAGTCTGCAAAGCATATGTTAATAAAGAATGTCTCAACGGCGTCACTCACATACGAAGAGCTCGAAACTGTGACAACCGAAATTGAGGCTATTTTGAACTCTCGCCCGCGCATTCCAAGTTCATCAGACGCCAATGATCTTAATGCTATTACTCCGGGTCATTTTCTCATTGGTGAACCATTAACATCAAGCGTTGACGTACAGTCAGAAATTCCTAAATGTAGCTTACAAATTAGATGGCAACTTGTCTCACAACTCAAGTACAATTTTTGGGAACGATGGAGTAAAGAATACCTTAACGAGCTACAACAGCGACGCAAATGGAAGGGCCCAATCAGTGATATTCAACAAGGTACTATGGTAATAATTAAAGAAGACAACATTCCAGTTCTAAAATGGCCACTTGGACGAATAATTAAGGTTTATAAGGGAGATGATGGTTTAGTGAGGGTGTGCGATGTAATGACAAAAGGGGGATTATTTAAACGTCCGATCCACAAATTGGCTCCTCTATTTCATGAAACTTCCGAAGAGCAGAAAATCCAATTGGAGGAAACATCAAACTCAGCACCATTACCATCAACAAGCAGAAGTAAAGCATCCAGATCATTTACCGCCGAAGAAACTCCAACAAAACGTTCACGTTTAAACTCAACATTGCTGCTCTCCATCTTGGCATTATTCTTTATCCCAATAGTTCTTGGAAACCAAATAAACATAACAAAGTTTAAAAACAAGCCTGGTATCTATTTTGAACACATAAGCCTAGTAAAACTCATGTCTGTTAACTGGAAGATGATAGTCTACTTTGATCTCGAATCATATCAACATCAAATAAACATTTTAAATGACGGGACAAAGATGCTTCAAGGTCTGTGTGAAACTACGATAAACAACACGACATGCAAAATGTTGCTTACCTACTTCGAGCACGTCAGGGATGACTTACAGGCAGACTTTGATCTATTCTCTATAAAAAGAAAGAAAAGAGGCGCAATCGACGTAGTTGGAAATATCGCTTACTCACTCTTTGGCGTTTTAGATTCAAATTATGAATCCCAAATGTCAACGACAATTAAAAAGCTAACAAAAAATGACGAATACTTAGAAAGGCTTCTAAAAAATCAAACTTTAGTTATCGACTCTACTATCAACATTATCAAGAAAGCTCAACTAGACGTGCAAGCTAAATTTGAAGAAACCGGCAATATGCTCCATCATGTCAAGGTTGAACAACAAATGCTCATGCTTTCAACGCAGCTGCTTATAGTCACTAATAGTGTACAACGAATTCACTCCGCAATTATGGATGTACTTGTTGATAGCCACCATGACAAAATTAACCCTCTGTTGCTCACTCCTCAACAGCTCAATAAAGAAATCAAGAAAATAAGGGGTCATTTGCCAGCACACCTTCAGTTACCAATTCATCAAAACAACTTACTCGAAGTATACAAGCTTATCAAGGTCAACGGGATCATTGCTCAAGACCACGTAATATTCAGCATCGATCTACCTCTTACTCAACCGCAAGAGTTCCAGCTAATGCATATTACTCCAATCACTGCTACAATAAATAAAACACTTTCAGTCGTCAAGACATCAACCAAATTTATCGCCATAACCTTACATAAGGACGAATTCTTTCCAATGTCACAACATGAAGTTGACGCTTATTTGGGTTTGAGCGATTACGATCTTATTTGCCCAAATATACCAGCAACATATCAAGCAACACGTCATCCTATGGTCCATAAATGCGAACAAGATTTACTGAATGACCAACCCAAACCAATATGTAATTTTCAACAACTGGAAGACACTACTATATGGCAGCATCTATATCATTCAAACCAATATATGTTTGCTACAACAGATACAATAAAATTGAATGCAGTATGCGATATTCTACACATTACATTAGAAGGCAGCGGGTTAGTTACTTTGCGTCCAGAGTGCGTCATTAAAAATTATCTTATTACGATACAAGGTCGTCAAAAAATTATAACTTCATTACAAACATCACCTACTCTCTTCATACCCGCAATTGGTTGGACAAAACAATACGCCAGTATGAACTTCAGCGCAAAGGAATTCAAACCCTCAATACATGAACTTGAAGCAATGCAACAAGAGTTAGCTGAAATTTTTAACGCCACACTCCCTGCTAACGAAATCAATCTTACTACACATTGACTAATTATCGGATACTTAGCCGGTGCGTTATTATTAGTAACCATTGTCATTTTCGTCTTCAACTATAAAAAGTTCAAAAATAATTTCAATCCAACTCCTCAACAACAAACTACCGAATGTTAAGAAGACCAACCGCCAGTTATCACAGACTCGTTACATACATGAAGATCGTCAACGAATTATCGACCACTGGTCAACATGGGGGAGCATGTTGACACTTATGTCAACACATTAGTTATTTTTTATTTATATTTTTGTCTGTAAAATAAGTTAAATGAACCTTTATTTTTATTTTGTCTACTAAACACTTTTTATTATTAAGTTAAATGAACCTTTATTTTTATTTTGTTTACAATTAATGCATTCTTGCTGATTCAACATAACTCAACATATAAAATAAGTTAAATGAACCTTTATTTTTATTTTGTTTACAATTAATGCATTCTTGCTGATTCAACATAACTCAACATATAAAAAAAGTTAAATGAACCTTTATTTTTATTTTGTTTACAATTAATGCATTCTTGCTGATTCAACATAACTAAACATTTAAAATAAGTTAAATGAACCTTTATTATTATTATTAAGTTAAATGAACTTTGCATTCTTGCTTATTAATTAATTAATTTGTTTGTAACATATTTTATATTATTGCTTGTTATACACTATTTACAAAATTAAAATGTATATAAGCAAGAAAATTTGTGCAGAAGATTCAGAATAAAAATTGACAATCAATCACGTCTTTTCATTTTCTTTGATAAAACTAAGAATCACGGTTCAAGTGCCGGCGGTTCAATAATATTATCAAAATTACAAGAGTCACGGTTCAAGTGCCGGCGGCTCACAATAGTGTGAATACAACAAGTATAAACACAGGGCTAACGTGTTCTGTTGGAAGATTGCCCATAATTTGTTCTAGTAATCTTGGTTTGGCTTTTGTGCATTGCACACAATGCTGTACAATTGATCGTGCTGCCGATTTCCCTTTAACTGGCCAATATTATGTGCCTTACATATGCCAATAACGCCTGAGGACCACAGTGTCGATTTTACACATGTATCATTTGCATTAGTAACTTTGATATCGGATCGTTGTAGGGAAGTAGTATTGGATGCTTGGCGTCGTACGGAAGCATCGATGCCGTCAATCGTCCTCCCACTCTTGTGATGCCGTCAGTATCTAGGAATAGAGAGAGATTGCTGTAATGGCTTCCCTTGCTGACAATCTTATATTTTCTTAAATGTTTTAAATCTTCTTCAAAATCAGCTTGCTGAATGGTACAAACGATCCCCACAAGAGCCTGGTCCAATTCCTGGACAGTTAGACCGATCTCAGATTGTTGGTTTAACTTTCTAGCATTTTTGACAAATCTTGGCATGTAAACCACAAATCATTGTAGTGTGAGAAATGATACCTCGTGTTGGATTTTGGAAATCGTGCTTTCTAAATTGTCAGCTGCTGTAGTGACTGCAACCGTCCTTTTTAGCTCCATGTGAGTGTCATTCTCGAATATCGCTAGTTCTTTGGAGTATTTTGAAGGCCACATTTCTTTTTTTCCATGTAAAAAGATTGGCCCGTATAACCATAATGTGCATGCTGCTAATTTTCGCGGGGCTAGACCGCGTGTCAAGACGTCAGCAGGATTTTCTTTTGATCTTACATGTCGGGCATTGATATTTCTTGTATTGCCGCTATTCTATTGGCGACAAATGTGTGATATGAGGATGAGGGGGAATTGATCCAAGCCAAAACAATTTCTGAATCATTCCAGAAGTATGTGGGTATGTTCTCGAGTTTTAGATCCCTTTTTACTCTCATTGTTAGCTGAGCACTCAACACAGCAGCGCAAAGCTCCAGACGTGGCAAGGTTTGCCGTTTTAACGGTGCTATGCGTGATTTTGCGCCAAGTAGCCGCACTAGTACTTGCCCGTCCTTTATTATTGATCGAATATAAATGGTGAATGCATGAATCTGTAAACTTGAAGTTACATGTCCTTCAAAGACATATCGTGAAAGTTTAAGATTGCTTACTTCTTTTAATTCATTGCAAAAAGTTATCTATCGCGTATGAAGTTCAGCTGGTAGTGCCTCGTCCCACCTAAACCCCTAAAGGGTCGAATATTCTGGCTAAATCTGAGCAAATTGTTAGCTTGGTGATACGTTTCATCTCTCCAACACACATCTTTACACAGAATTTGTCCTGCCTTGGCATCCATGTTAAGCCCAGCGTTTTTACTGCTTGACTATTTTTAAAATCAATATTAACTTCCGATTATTCTTTTTCTGCAACATTTTGAACTAGTTGGGGATGGTTTGCGCTCCACTTCTGTAATTTGAGGCCATGCTTTTTCAAGATATAAATTAGCTCTCGTTGAATTGTCAGTGCTGTGTTTAGGCTGTCAGCTCCACCGATTCCGTCATCTACGTAAAAATTTTCCAGAAGAAAATGAGCTCCGTATGGATACAATGTAGCCAAATATGGTGCAGCTCGCATTCCATATGTAATTGTATTTAATTGATATTATATTATGGGCTTGTCTGGACTCGTTCTCCAGACGATGATTTGAAATCTTCTATCTTCTGGATGCACGAGCATTTGACGATACATTTTCTCAACGTCTGCAGTGAAAACAAAACGAGGTAGTCTAAATCTAAGTAAAATAGACAAAAGTTCGCCTTGCACTGTGGGCCCAATGTGCATTAGGTCGTTTAATGATAAGCCAGATGACGTTTTAGAAGATGGATCAAACACAACTCGTAATTAAGATGTTGAACTCTCTGGTTTTAATATACAGTGGTGGGGAATGAAGTAGTTCGGTTTAGCTATTCTATTTATATCTATTGGGGTCATGTGTCCCACTGCCTCGTATTCTGCCAAGAGAGCGGTGTATTGGCTTTTGATTTCTGGAGACTTTGACAATCGATGTTCTAATGCCAGAAATCGGTTGAAAGCTATACTGTGTGATTCACCAAGCGCATCAGTTTTTTCGCCGAACGGAAGTCTTACCAAGAATCTTCCATCATCACCCATGGTGTGTGTTTGTGTGAAATGGTCTTCGCACTGTCTTTCTGTAGTAGACAGACTTTTGTCTGTTGTGCTTACGTGGTCTAACTCCCAGAGTTGAGCGATAGCTTCCTCTAAGGTAGCCTCGTTGTCGGTGCATACTCCACAGGCTGCAGTAGATGAGTGATCTCCATCAGCCCTGCCTGCGATGACCCAACCTAGCAGGGTATTTTGTAAAGTAGGCAACTTATTGCCCAATTTGATCTGCCCAATTGACAATAATTGGTGAAAAAATTCTGCTCCCAACAAAACATCAATTTTGTCAGGACGATAAAATTTGGGGTCTGCAATGTTTTTCGATATGGGCCAATTGTCGATATTTATTGCTTGTGACGGTTGCGGTGAAATAATATGGGGTCTTAGGATGAATTCCCAAGCGTTTGACTAAACGCTCGCTGACAAAATTCAATTGTGATCCTGAATCTAGAATAACTCTACAATTGACCCCTGTTCCATTTGCCTCCACGGTGACTATTGCAGTGCTTAGGAGGATGTAGCCATTGGCTCTAGACTGTTTATAAGCAGTGAGTGTTGCGGCCTTCTGGCTGTCTTGTGGTGTTTTTGGCACACCTGATTCGTCGTCTACCTTAAAGTGGTTGATGTTGTTTGTACTCTGGGTTTCAAGTTGCAGATGTAGGAGTGTATTGTGTTTTTTATTGCACTTTATGCAGCTTCTTGATGTGCAAGCTTTGGCACTGTGACCGGGTTTTAAACAGTGACACAGTATTTTTGTTATTGGATGAACTGAAGACGGTTTACTGTTGATAACTGAAGAAACCTTTTACATGCAAACAAAGGATGTCTTCCATTTTAACACATGGTACATGATCCAATGCCTTTACTTTCAGATGTAACTGACGTGCATACCTTAGCCCTGAATTCAGGTGATTTTGTTATTGTATCCATTGACTAGAAATGTCTTTCCAAGAAGTCCAAAAATCCTTGATTGTGGGAACCTCTCGTGGCTGTGACAGTGATTGTTTTTACCGAAGGCGGGTGGCTTGATCCAGTTGTTTCAGCAGTAGGTTGTAGTGTCTATTTTTAAGTTTTTGAGTGCTAACAGACACTCCTGTGTTTTGTCATGCAGTATCTTATAGTTGTCGTTTACTGTTCTAGCTGGTTCAACCAGCTCTTGAACCAACTTGTTAACCAACAGTCTTTTATTGTTATAGCGGTCTACTATCATCGCCCATGCGGCGTCGAAATTTTCTTCCGTGGCGGAAAAGTGTTTTGTAAGCCTCTCCTACCAAATGTGTTTTAAGATACCATATTTTGTGTACCATGGGAATTTGTTGGCATATGATCAGTGACGAAAATAAATCGTGAAATTCTTGCCACTTCATATCAAATGTTGGTAGTGTAATTTAAGGGATTGGAAACGATTCCGACTGAGTGTGTGGTTGTGGCATTGCTGATTCGCTCTGGTAGCTTCTGACATCCCTGCGGAATTTACCTTCTAAGGTGATGCATCGTTCCACATTGTAACCCTGTTGCTCAGGGCAGTCACATTCTTCCAATATTTGGAAGTGAAGCTCTTCTATGTTTTGCCATAATTTTGAAGCAATTTGCATTTCTTGATTCGTGAGACCTTCTTTTAATAGTCTTTCCAACGAAATCATCATTGATGCTTGCCTCCGCATTAATTTCACTAGTTCACCTGACTCCGCTGCTACTTTTGAGGTTTTTGTATCTTGTAGCTGAAGGCCCCTTGGTTGAGGTTTTTGATACTTTAAGAATTGATGACTCAAATATGTCCCCGTATTGATAAACAAGAGTTAATATAGCATTATAGTAGTCGTTGGTGAAATAATCATGGTCTAGTGGCGGATTTTCCAACAAACGTACTTGGTTGTCGTTCGCTTCAAATGACGACCATTCTTCGTCCAGGGTTCTAATCCTTTCCTGAAAATATCTGATGTTTTGTTTCCTTATGATTGGATCCTTCTTGACATTGCGGATAAGAATCTCAATTTTTCCGCCTACATCCTTCTGTTGGTTGACGAGTTCTTCGAAGGAGACCATCGCTTGTTTGAGAAAATCACGTCGGGGTCACCAAAAATGTTAGTTTGACTCGTTTGTCAACTTTGGATTAACAACAACGGCACCTTGACTGAGTTGCTACAATATTAAATTTGTTGGTCAATTTCAGCACTTAACTGAATTGACTGGTATATTTTTACTTTGTTGTTCAATTTCAGCACTTTAACTGAATTGAATGGTATATTCTACTTCGTTGTTCAATTTGAGCACTTAAACTGAATTGAATGGAAATGAAAGACTGCAGGTGATTTATTCTTAAGATTAAAACAAAGACTGATTTTATTATTTTAATTTTCAAGCTTATATACTAAAATTTTAAAAGTGTTATGTTTACAAAACAATAAATTTCAGGACAAGTTCTCACGCAAATAATTAAATTAAATGTTATAAAAGTGTAGTGTTGACAAAAATAATTAAATTAAATGTAACAAAAGTAATCTGTTGACAAAACCATAAATTCCACGACAAGTTCTCACGCAAGTAATTATACAGGTATCAAGTACTATTGTAATTAAATACTCCCGTGGGAGCAGTCAAAATAATTGCGGACACAAAAAAGGCAGACAGCAAAGGATGTGCTGACGTTTGATAATGCAAATTTAAAAAGACACAAATTAATAACAATACATTCTATGTATATGTTCTTTTGTAGACAATAATAAAAAATAAAAATATTAAAAGAATATTAATATATGCATGTAATTATGTATTAACAGATGTTGCACTGACATACATTGATGTGCCAGTGCATAGTTGGAAAAATAAA
This sequence comes from Gymnosoma rotundatum, assembly GCA_916610165.2. Classification (NCBI taxonomy): domain Eukaryota; kingdom Metazoa; phylum Arthropoda; class Insecta; order Diptera; family Tachinidae; genus Gymnosoma; species Gymnosoma rotundatum. The sequence goes on from OU744337.1 coordinate 61,090,733, forward strand.
TATATTTCGAAAATAACTCAGCCATTTGTAAAGGGCTAGGCCATTTTCAAATATACTTTCCAACAAGCACATATGTTTAAATTAATATTAAAGACGTTTAATAAATTTCTTTAATATAAATAAAAAATAAATATAATGTTAATAATGATGACTTAATAAATGATGAATCACATTTGAATATTTTAAGCTGGGAATTCTTTCTCAACAAAAAAGACACATTTTCCAAAATACAATGGCCCATAATCAATTTCACACCCTAAAGTCGGTTTCGTGTAGAAGCTACTTTATTTTTTAAACCGGTTACTAATTTTTTTGATACTATAGTCAAAAATAAAGCATATTTCAAGTTGAACCGGCTTTAACTGGGTCAAACATCAAATAACGCCAATGTTTGCCCATAATTTGTAACAAAATACAGTTATCTAGATTATCCATCAGTTGATGCAAAACTCTCATTGTGATAAGTTTATTTTCGCAAACCAGACTTTAACATAAACATAACGGTTTAAGAAGCAAAACAACAAAAAACTTTTTCATTTTTTGCCTAAAATAAATCAATTCAGTTAAAAAAAAAAAACAAAAAAAAAAACCAAAAACAAAAATATAAAGAATATAAAGTAAGGTTTGATAACATCTAATAAAATGACCGATCCCCCCGATCGGGGTGGGCTGCCTAGATAAGTCAAAAACGTTGCCTATCATTTCTTCTGGTGAAAAATTTCTTATAATGGAAAGGATTGAAAGCTCTGATTCCTTAGCAAACGTTTCACCGTTTTTAATTAAAAAAGTGATAGACAATGTAGTCGGAGGGGAAGTAAACCAATGCAAAAAGTTAGTAAACGGATCCGTTCTCATCTAAACGAAATCATTCGTTCAAGCAACTAAGCTTATTCAACTGACGCCCCTATCACCCGAAATAAAGGTAAACATGAAAGAACATCCAGGATTAAATTATGCTAAGGGAGTAATTTACTCTAATGACCTACGCGGGATAGAAGAATCAGAAATATTGTCGGAATTAAAAGAACAGAATATTATATTTATCAAAAACATTTTAAAATGCAAAAATTGCCAACAATATGGACATACAGCGAAAGTATGCAAAAATAATAAAATATGCAGTAATTGCTCAAATTCATTTCACCTTAACGAAGAAATCAACGAAAAATGCTCATATCAACCATCATACATTAATTGTAAAAATAACTTAATTGATGAAAACAACCATGCAACATTTGATAGATGCTGTGCAATTTTCCTTAAAGAAAAAGAGATACAGGCCATCTCCACCTTAGAAAAGGTTGGCAAAAAGAAGGCTGCTTCAATTTATAGTCAATAAAATTCTTGTCAACAAATCTCGACATATTCAATGGTAGTTAAAAACAGCACTACAGATAAGCCTTCCACATCAACTACTATGAGACCCCCTACAGAAATACAAAAACCACGCTTTATAAAAGATTACTCAGATATAATTAGTGACATCGACAACTCCCAATCAGAAATGGAAACTGATCATCTGAGCAATTCATTACAACCACTTAATGGGAACTAGCCACTTATATTGCCCAAAAATACGTCAAAAAAATTAAGAGACAAAATTAAACAAACATCCTGCAAATCTAAACGATTAAGTAAGAACTAATTCATTTACAATGTCACATGTCTTATATTTATCATTCCATTATTATATTTCAACCATTACATTTTTTCCCCATTTAACACATTCTTTCGTACTTACTTCAAACAAAGTGAAAAAAAATAAGAGCTATATATTACTCTCTTTATCATATTTTATAACCTTTGTTAATTTAAACATACATTTAGCCATTCATTATCACTAATATTACACACTCAATATTCGTTTAACAGCTTCTCTGATTATACACAAGACCATATGTTCTGCTTGAATATAAAAAGTAGTATTTCTCTTATGTTTATTAAAACTTTGATTAAAAAAAAAACTCAATAATGCTCAATTAATAGTCTTTTTAATATTACAAACTATAAAAAATATTACTTTATTATTTCAATACACAATTACCTATACATTTTATAATCTCCTAAAATTCTCAAAACTATGTATCACATTTCTTATTCTACGAGGGCTGCTCTATATATTTCTGGCCTAATAGTGAAAATGCGAATATTTTGAATCAAAAACGGTTTTATTCTTTTTCAAAGTATTCTCCAGCATGATTTATACACTTTTGCATGCGCTCAAACCAGTTGTCGAAACACTTTTTCCACTCCGATTGAGACACCTCTAAAACATGGTTTTTGAACACTTCAACAGCTTCTTCTGGCGACGAAAATTGTTGACCACCCATTTTTTTCTTGATCTGCGGAAACAAGAAGAAGTCATTAGGTGCCAAGTCAGGGGTGTACGGCGGATGACCCATTAATTCGACGTTTTGGCCGGTCAAAAACGCTTTGGTTTGAGCCGATGTGTGAGAGCTCGCATTGTCATGGTGAACAATGATCGTCTTCTTTTGTTGGTTTTTCGAATTTCTCCGATGACTTCAGGCAAACAAATTGTAGTGTACCACCAAGAAGTGACCGTCCAACGTTGCTCAAGCGGAACAGTCTCCACATGACCAGTTTTGCCGAAGAAACAGGCGACCATTTGCTTCGAAGTGCTTCTTCCACGAACAACTTTCGTTGGATTTTGCTCGTCTTTGAAGACCCACCCGGTCGATTAATGTTTCGTTTCGGGCTCATACGCATAGATCTATGATTCGTCACTTGTGACGATCTTACAAATGTCTTTTGAAGCACCGCAATCGTATTTTTGCAACATTTCTTTGCACCAATCAACACGAGCCTTTTTTTGAGCGACTTTCAAATTGTGCGGGATCCAACGAGAACAAACCTTTTTTACGGCCAGGTGTTCATGCAGTATCGAATGTATGCTGGTGGAAGAAATGTCCAAGGATGTCTCTATCTCTCGGTATGTCGCATGTCGATCTTGCATTATGAGTTCACGCACGGCATCAATGTTCTCTGGCACAACAGCCGTTTTTGGACGACCTTCACGGAATTCGTCTTTGAGCGAGCTTCGGCCGCGATTAAATTCATTATACCAATTTTTCACAGTGCTAGAGGATGGTCCTTCATCGCCATACAAAGATTTAAGTTCATCAATGCACTCTTGTCGTGATAATCCACGTCGAAAGTAGTGAAAAATGATGGCACGAAAATGTTCACGAGTTAATTTCATTTTTTTCTATATTAATTTTTTCAAGTCACTGTAAACAACACAAATAATGGTCGTACGTCAAAACGTTTTGAGTACGATTATGCTTAAAAATGACAAACTTTCCAATGGAAATGTCAGATTGCACTTGGCAGCACTCAGTGTTGCCAGGCCAGAAATATATATAGCAGCCCGCGTACTTGTCTCTTATGTCTGATTTAAATACATATCTCTTAAATTTAATAACAAAAAATTATAAAAAACAATACTTACGAACAAGCACAAAATATTATGGATATTCACAACAATTAGTAAACCCACAACAGTGGAAATTTTGTCTCAAAAAAATCTTGTTCTTAAAAAAAACTTATTTAATATTATTAATATTACAATGGAACATGAACGGCTATTTTAATAATTACAATGAATTACAAATTCTTATTAAAAGCCTTTCCTCAAAAATAATTTGTATTCAAGAAACGCATATACATTCCCTCCTTAATATCCCAACTCCTATTAACTACACATTATACGCTTTGAACACATCCTCAACAAGATACGGTGGTGTTGCTATGTTAGCTCATAAATCCCTACAGCAAAAAAAATCTTTATATCTAACGACTTCGACACAATATGTATTGAAATCATATCAAGAATAAAATTAAATTTATTTAATACATATATAACACCGACGACAAACTTTAATTAAAAGAATCTTGACAATACATTCAGATCGAACCTACCAAGCATAGTTATAGGCGATTTCAACAGCCCCCACAAGAACTGGGGTTCCACTTCTAATAGCTCCAGGGGTAACATTTTGGCAAAGTTTATCAACAAAACAGACTTACAGCCCGATTCTGTGAATTCTTGATAAATTTTTTATCAAGATATTTTGTCAAGATTTTTATCAACTAAAAGTTCGGTTGGTATTCTGTGGAAACATTGATAAATAAAAAGCTTTTGAAATTCACCAGTGTGGTGAATTTCTATTGACAGTTGATTTAAATTAAATTTGTTAAATTAAATTATTGGGAAAAGCAAAAATATAGATACACCAACTAATTAAGTACTTTTAACCGACTTCAAAAAAAGAAGGAGGTTATACAATTCGACTGAATGTTGCTTTTTTATGTTTGTGCCTGCAGAACTAAGACATTTCTGCGCCGATTTTGAAAATTTTTAGTAATCTGATAGATTATGCTTACAGATTGGTCCCGTTTAATAAACAGTTCATAATCTTAAAAATTAAAGAGTGTCTCCATACAACATACATATTTTTACGTGTATTACGAACTGTAAAGGGCGATTCTGTAAAATTCAAAACGACTGCGCATTACTATAGCTCCCAATAACAAAAAGTAATACAAAAATAAATCTTTAAAAAAAAAACGGTGCCCCATAATTGATGTAAATTTACTTATATGGGCCGTTATAGACAAACCATTGCAAATTTGACATAATTTTGATTGATGTGGTCGTTATAGTAACAAGTATTTACATTAAAATTTAAAAATTAAGGAGTGCGCCAATAGTTTATTTAATTTAATGTTTATGGCCACACTTTTGAACAGTTGTAGACAGACAGCTGAAATTTACAAGGAACCTGTTTTGCTAAGTCTGCTGTAACAAGAAGAATAGAATTTGATTTTAGAAATTAAAGGGTGTTCCCAAAATAATGTAATTTGTTCTATATGGCCGTATTTTTTGACCCGTTGTTTACAAACACCTGCATTTTAGACTGAATGTGCACTACATTGTTTGGTATAATAATAAGTATTAAAATGTTTAATTATAAATTAAAGGGTTTAACAATAGTTGATATAATCTGATGTGTATGGGCAAATTAATGATCCGTTATAAACAGACGAGCGAATTTTAAAAGAACTTGATTGCTTAATTTATTACAAGAGCAAGTATATAATTTGAATTTTAAAAATAAAGGGTTACTCTATAGTTGCTGTAATTTGATGTATATTGCGAAACGATTAAACAGTTGAACAAGTATAAAATTTGGAGATATAAGAGTGTCCCAATATTTAATGTAATGTAACTTATGTGGCCATACTCTTGAACCGTTATAGGGAGACAGATGAAATCTGTCTTAAAGTCGGTTTTTTTTTGCAAGAATTATTACAAATTAATTGGCTATAAAGAATATTAATAAACGTATAGATTTTTATAATTCATTAACCCGTAAAAGAAACCGAAATATGATCGGCTACAAGTCTGATTTTAATTGCCGAGCAAGAGCACTCAGGCAAAAACTATTTTGGAAATTTTGTCTCCAACAACTGAAAAGGATCGCTGGAGTCACGTAATCTTTGTAAGTCACACCTACGCCTTCTTTTTTCTTTGTCTTCACAAATTCGCATGAACACAATTGTTTCTTCTTCTATTTTTCTAAAAGGATACGTAAATTTGTTCACGTATTTTAAAAAAGAATCTATTATGTTGATATTTACTTGAAGCGTGCACCATTTACCGAATTTAAATACACACACACAAAATAAAAAAGAGTTATCAATACCAAATTCGACTTTGATAAATTATCAACTAAAAAGCTTTTATTTTTTGTAGTAGAATACCAAATCTTGATAAATATTCAAAAGTTGATAAATACTCAATGTTTTGAACTTATCAAGTGCACAGAATCGGGCTGTTAGTGTTATTAAATGACAAATCCCCTACCCACTTAAATATCCATGTCACTTTCTCGCACATTGACCTGTCACTTAGCTCACCTATGATAACCTCTCAAGCCGAATGGCAAACAGAAAAAACTTTATTTGGAAGTGATCACTTCCCTATAATAATAACGTTATTTCCCCCTAAAGCACTAAATTACTCTATAAGTAAACCAAAATTTAATATAAAATTTGCTGATTGGACAAAATATCAAAATTTAAGTGTATTTTTCGAAACAAAAAAGCCTATTTCTGAAAACATAAACAAAGAAACGGTCTATGTCTCTAAAATAATATTGCAAGCAGCTAATAATTCAATACCTCAACCCCAATTTAAGGCAAAAACAGTACCATGGTGGAATCATAGGTTAGAAAAACTAAAAATTGAGAAAAATCGTTCTTGGCACTCATTTAAAAGAAATATGACGCAAACTAATCTTCTTGCATACAAAAAGGCAAACGGAATAAACAAAAAACATATAAAAATAGCAAAAAAATTATGTATACTTAACTTAACTTCAACAATTACCCCCTCAACACCTATTGAAAAAGTCTGCTCAAATGTACGCAACTTTACAGGGTACAGAGTACACCACGGAATTCATTGTATTTCCGCATTGTCCAACCAGGACGAAATATTAACTGATTCAACTGAAATATGTAATGAAACTGGTAACTACTGGTCGGAGAACTCCGATGATTCCAGGTTTTCTTGTAAGTTTAGATCAAAAAAACTGGGTGTTGACAGCCTTCTCCTAAATACTACTCCATGTTGTGATGCAACAAAGATTGAAACAAAATGTACATTCATTGAACTTTCATCCGTACTAAACAATTTAAAGGGAAAGACTCCAGGAATGGATAGAATTTCTTACCCTATGGTAAAAATATTAGCAGCTAACGTTAAAAGAAGAATTTTTAATCTCTATAATAATATATTTTCTAACTACATTCCAATATAAATGATTTTTTTTTTTTTTACCTTTTTAAATAGTTTTTCTTTTCTAATTTATTAAGCACTAGGTCAGTTTTATAAATAATAAAAATTTTTTATTTATATTTTCAATATTTCGCCACACCTTTGGGTGGCATCATCAGGAAACAGGAAACAAAAAATTAGATTTTCTTTTTTTTAAAATAAAAAAATTAAAATGAAATTATTTTTTCAAACAAAAACAGAAAAATCAAAAACCAAACGACGAAAAACTCAAATATTTAAAATTTACATTCTTATAAATTTAAAACTCAAAAAACATTCAAGTAAAATAACTCAAAAATTTTAAACATTTACATTCTTATAAAAATTTAAAAAACAGAAAACATTTAAATTATTTAAAAATTTCAAAAAAAAAACTTAATACAAATACATTAACATAAACTTTCACGATAGAAATGTTACAAGCAATCATATACTCTCAAATGTTAATTATTTTTTATGCACTAAATGTCTATAACATTGCGCAACATTATCAGTATCAGCCTTAAAGTTTATTCTTTTTGTTGCTGGTATTTTAATTATTTGTAACATCTCTAACATATACCGACGCTTATAATTATTTTCTATATTTAAAACAGATGCATCTTCAAAGTTAGGATAATGATCAAATCTGGCACAATGGGAAGATAATGCAGTTTTTTGTGAATTATTAACGTCCCTGTATCTTTGATCAGACTTATGTCCAGCTATTCTAGTTTTTAGTTTATTTTTTGTCGTACCTACATATTCCTTATTACAATTCTTACTATCATTACCATTACAAGGTATTTTGTAAACTACATTTGACATGTCCCATTTTTTAATCTTATCTTTTGTTTTACTAAATAATCTATTTAAAGTATTATAAATTTTGTATGCCATTTTATACTTCTCCCCATCAAAAATTTTTGATTTTTCAATCCTTTCTGCTATTTCTGGTACATAAATTAAAGACTTGTAAACTTTAGTTTCTGTGACATCTCTTGTATTATTTGCTTTTCTAAACCTTAACTGTTTAAACAAACTATTTATCACTCTAATTGGAAAATTATTATCAATTAATATCTTTTTAACTTTATCTTTATTGCTTTTGTGAAATTCCTTATCACTTAGCTTAAGTACTTTTTCTATCAAATTTTTTCCCGTATTAATAATTATTCTTTTGCTATGCTTTGAATAATAATTAATAATTCTCCCAGAAGCTGTTGGCTTTTGGTACCAATCCATTTTTAGTTTATTCTCTCTCCTTATTACTAACGTATCTAAATAGGGCAATTTAAAATTATTTTCTATTTCTATTGTAAATTTTATACAACTATTGAAATTATTTAATGTTTCTAACATATTTTCAATACCAGATGCAGAAATAATACAAAACAAATCATCCACATATTTTGTCATTATTCTTGGTTTTATACTAATTTCATTAATGCACGATTTGTTCTTTTATAAATTCTCCATCTTATGAGTTATGTAAATATATTACAATGATTTTAAAAAAGATTACAGAAAATTCAAAATATAATGTTAAAAATTCGTTTGAATTTAAAGAAAGGATAAGGAACATATATGTTCTGAATAATGAAAAATTAGTATCTTTTGATGTGGTCTCATTATTTCCAAGTATACCTGTTGATTTGGCAGTGAATATTATTGAAGAAAAATGGAACGTAATAAAGGAATATACTAGAATGGAAAAAGGTTTATTTTTACGAATTTTAAAATTTTGTATTGAAGATAACAGATACTTTCAATATAATGATAACATATATTTGCAACAAAAAGGACTTCCAATGGGATCTCCAGCTTCCCCAGTTGTGGCAGATATTATTATGGAGAAATTATTAGACACGTGCATTAATGAAATTAGTATAAAACCAAGAATAATGACAAAATATGTGGATGATTTGTTTTGTATTATTTCTGCATCTGGTATTGAAAATATGTTGGAAACATTTAATAGTTTCAATAGTTGTATAAAATTTACAATAGAAATAGAAAATGATTTTAAATTACCCTATTTAGATACGTTAGTAATAAGGAGAGGGAATAAACTAAAAATGGATTGGTACCAAAAGCCAACAGCTTCCGGGAGAATTATTAATTATTATTCAAAGCATAACAAAAGAATAATTATTAATACGGGAAAAAATTTGATAGAAAAAGTACTTAAGCTAAGTGATAAGGAATTTCACAAAAGCAATAAATATAAAGTTAAAAATATATTAATTGATAATAATTTTCCAATGAGAGTGATAAATAGTTTGTTTAAACAGTTAAGGTTTAGAAGAGCAAATAAAATAAGAGATGTTACAGAAACTAAAGTTTATAAGTCTTTAATTTATGTACCAGAAATAGCAGAAAGGATTGAAAAATCAAAAATTTTTGATGGGGATAAATATAAAATGGCATACAAAACTTATAATACTTTAAATAGATTATTTAGTAAAACAAAAGATAAGATTAAAAAATGGGACATGTCAAATGTAGTTTACAAAATACCTTGTAATGGTAATGATAATGAGAATTGTAATAAGGAATATGTAGGAACGACAAAAAATAAACTAAAAACTAGAATAGCTGGACATAAGTCTGATCAAAGATACAGGGACGTTAATAATTTACAAAAAACTGCATTATCTTCCCATTGTGCCAGATTTGAGCATTATCCTAACTTTGAAGATGCATCTGTTTTAAATATAAAAAATAATTATAAGCGTCGGTATATGTTAGAGATGTTACAAATAATTAAAATACCAGCAACAAAAAGAATAAACTTTAAGGCTGATACTGATAATGTTGCGCAATGTTATAGACATTTAGTGCATAAAAAATAATTAACATTTGAGAGTATATGATTGCTTGTAACATTTCTATCGTGAAAGTTTATGTTAATGTATTTGTATTAAGTTTTTTAAAATTTTTAAATAATTTAAATGTTTTCTGTTTTTTAAATTTTTATAAGAATGTAAATGTTTAAAATTTTTGAGTTATTTTACTTGAATGTTTTTTGAGTTTTAAATTTATAAGAATGTAAATTTTAAATATTTGAGTTTTTTGTCGTTTGGTTTTTGATTTTTCTGTTTTTGTTTGAAAAAATAATTTCATTTTAATTTTGTTATTTAAAAAAAAAGAAAATCTAATTTTTTGTTTCCTGTTTCCTGATGATGCCACACAAAGGTGTGGCGAAATATTGAAAATATAAATAAAAAATTTTTATTATTTATAAAACTGACCTAGTGCTTAATAAATTAGAAAAGAAAAACTAACTACATTCCACAAAAATTTAAACATAGTGTTGTGATTCCAATTTTGAAACCTGGCAATGATAAAACAGTTACTAGCTCATATCGCCCAATATCTTTAAATTTTTTGCTAACTGGTTGTGGTGGTTTGTAACACGTAACAAACTACTACACAACCGACAACATGGGTTCTTTACGCAAACATGCGACCATCGTGTCGTTAGATTTTGAGAGAGCATTTGAAAATATAGGTATTCACTCAGTATTAGAACAAATAATAGAATGGAAAGTGGGGTCCAATATCATCAGGTATGTGACAAATTTTATGTCAAACAGAAAGATTTCGGTACAAATTAACAATAAATACTCAAATACATTTCCATTGCATAACGGGATACCACAAGGATCACCTCTTTCGGTAATTATTTTCCTTATAGCATTTAATAAATTATGTAGCACTATTTCTCTTCATAAAGAAATAGATTTCTGCGCATACGCAGATGACTTTAACCTAATAATAAGATCATCCCGAAATAAAAGAATTTCATTTAATCTTGATTATCTCCTGAATGACATTAACAACTGGTGTAACTTTTCAGGTGCCTCACTGTCAACCTCAAAATGTAAATATATCCATATCTGCCGTCTAAAAACTTGTAACTTTGAAATAATCTCATCTTGTGTTACTCTTCATAGAGTAGAAACTCTGCGATTACTAGGATTATTTATAAACAACCGCACAATTGGAAATGCCATATAGAATATCTACAGAGTTCTCTATCTCACCGCCTTAACATGATTAAATGTTTATCTAACCCGAAGTGAAACTGCAACCAAATTAACCTTATCTCTGTAACAAAAGCCATCATTCTTTCAAAGATAAATTATGGATTGCAATTCTTCGGTTTAGCCCCTAAATCTTTTACTAATAAAATTAACTCGATTATAAACTCATGCATAAGAACTTCATTATGCGCATTACGATCTGCACCAATATCAAACTTGAAATATGAATCCAATATCCGATCGCTAAACACCCAAAGGGATATACTTATCATCAAACTTTTACCTATATTAATAAATAATGACAGTCTATTAAAACAAACTATAAAAAAACTAAGACACTCCAAGAAAATACCAAAAGTAGCTTCTTCTCTATATAGAGCAGTACATATGTGCGAAAACCTTGACATTCTAATAAATTACACCACTAGAATTCCTAAATTGCAACCACCCTGGTTTATTAATAGCTCATCAATTGATACTAGCCTCCACAACTTTTCTAAAAGTACTACACACATTTTACAACATAAACAAGTTTTCGCAAATTTGAAAGAAAAATTCTCAGATTACAAATTTATATTTACTGATGGATCCAAGACGGACTCCGTGGTTTCTTATAGTGTAACATCGGATGAAACTATTTTAAAAATATCTAACCTACACACCTATAGCTCTGTTTTCTCAGCAGAAATTATAGCAATTTTTCAAGCTTTAAACTTAATAAAAAACCAAGTCAAAAAGCTTGCAATTTGTGCGGATTCTCTTTCGGCAATTTATCCAATCCTTAAAGTGCCAAACAATGAATATTACCCATCAATTATCAGAAATACCCTAATTGAAAGATTTCCTAATATTAAGTTAATATGGGTTCCTGGTCATAGTAAAATTCAGGGCAATGAATTTGCTGACAACGCTGCGAAAAACGCAGAAAAACAATCTTTATACCTCACAACTAATCATATCAACAAGGATTTTAAAAACTACGTTTTAAACTTCTACACTTCAATGGACATGAATAATACTTATAACTCCGGCTCTAGATGGTACCGAATGATAAACAATGAAAGAAAAAAAATATACGACTACATATCAGACTACGGAAAAGAAACTAATAGGCTCGACTTTATTAAATTTATAAGACTAAGACTTGGCCACACAAGAGCAGCACACGGAAAACTCTTCGACAGCAATTACCGTCCGTTCTGTAACTGCCAGATTGACTACCCTACAAATCCCCAACATTTACTACGCGAATGTCCGCTACTAACTAGTACAAGATCCTCCATATTCCAAAATTCTGATCCCATATTTACCTTATCCTATCCCACTTCCGAAAATATAAAATTACTCACTAAATTCCTAAAAAAGTCAAATTTATATAATGAAATTTTATTTTAATGTATAATTAATAAGATTTTAAGATCTAGTTAAGCAAAATTTACACCTTTACTTTTAGAGAGCTGAAGGCCGTAGATGCTATTGCTCTTATTTTAATATTAAGCTTATAATTTATTATGAGTTAAATAAATAAATAAATAGATTATCCATACCTGAGCGCTATATTCGGCTATGCTGAATCTTATATATTCTTCACCGTCTATATAAATCTAGTTTAGTGAGTAAGTCCAATCAAAATGAGTTATATTGGGGTGACAGAGAATTGAAAAGTAAAAGACGGACAGACCGACATGGCTTATCGACTTCGCTATGCATAAGAAAATTAAGGGTTGACGTTTTGGGATGTTGAAGTACACTAGTGTTGACGTTTTCCCGAGTGCACTGTATACAATTTTTCCACTTTTTATATTGAAGGGTATAAAAACAGAGCGTCTCTGCAATTTGTCCCGTAGACTTTTTTTACACTTCAACGGCTACTGTCCCGTAATTATCGGCCTCGAATATTTCGTGGGACAAGGCGTTGCCATCAGAATTTGATTCACGCTGGAGAAATATTTGAAGTAAGCCAACTTAACTTGAAACCTTTCAAGTGCATCGACATGTCTATAAAGGAGTTGTTCCTCGCAAGACACAACTTCATGTGTTTACAGAAGCATATGGAAATGCAATATATGTCACATTTCTACCAAATACAACGGTTGTCGTATACTTGCCAAATGATGGGAATTTGTATCGCAAATAAAAAAATAGTTTTGGAAACCTCAAAAAAATTCAACTATAATCGATATACACTCTGGTCCAGACGGAATCGTCAGAACAGCGGATGTCAAAACATCTAATGGCATCGTTAAGCGAGCAATTTTGTTTGGAATCCTTGATACAAAATATGCAGAAGAAATGACCAATACTATAGTATGAAATTTATTGAAGATTACTTACATAGCTTTCTGCGGAATCAAACTCCGTTTCTAGATTCTACCCTTAATCTAATAAAACAATATGAAAATCGTACGCAAACCTATTTCAGATAGGTGAAACTTGACAAATAATCGATCGCAGATCATCTTGTCTCTAAGCTTCCAATTACTTATTATTACTGCTAATTTGGAAAAAAGTGTATGGCTCCATGAACTACTTGTTCACTTATCACTGTCGAATAAACTCAATACTACAACACCACAACAATTTTCTGCTGAAGTTGACAATATAAAAGCAAAAGTTCCAGCTCTACCAGTCACTGATACAGTTTATTTGTATGGTATGGTGACAGCTTACGCAGCAAATGAATATGAATATGATTTATTTTATTACGCCGGTTCCACAACTCATATATAATTCTCTAGTAGCTGTCATACCAACAATACAAAAATGAAGGCTCTCTGTGCACTAAAGCACAATACCTTTCTATGCCCGAACATACATTTATTTAATAATGAATCTGACTCAACTTGCAACAAAGATTAAATCGGCAACAAATCTGCATGGTACGAACTTTACAAAAAGAACCAGTGGCTATTCGCAACTCAACAGCAACTTAAACTATGCACAGTGTGTAAAAAAGAAAGTAGTTCTCACATAAATTTTACATCCGTCCTATACAAGCAATAGGATATCATTCTGCCATCTGGTGCAAAATGTGAAGAAGTTTACACAACTCTTGCCATACCTTTCAACTATTGACAATATAATCCGATTATAAACGGAAGTAAGGGCGCAATTACAAGAGTTACCAGCAACAACAATAAATCCTAAGGTTCACAGTTTAACCATAAGCTATGTGGGCCTGGCTCTAATTTTCATACTGATAATTAGCATAATAGTAAAACACATACTAAAAAGAAGACTCAAACCGTTATCCGCAACACTATAGCCTACTACAAATCTTTATGGAAATAAACCCTAAATATATAGAATTACTGCGTCTGCATAATTACGAATGACGAAAATAAAATTTACACGTACTTGTTCAAGTGACCCGATTTTCTTGAAATCCGGTATCAGTTCTGCACTGACAATACCTGTACTACACTTGCCTTACAGTGGGAAAATAATTTTAATATTTAATGAAACACAATACTTCTTTTTTGCTAATGGTTGGAAAAGAATTAAAAACTTCAAGTTATGAATGATTTTCGGAGTGTTTACAACTTAGTTAATTTTTTTTAATTTAGTTTATTTTTTTACTCTTTTGTTAATATTCATTTTAATAATACCAAAGCATTCGTAATAAAGTTTTTCATTTGCATATTGTGAGTCGGTGCATTCCCGCTCTTTTTTTAAATTACATTATCCTGGTGTACCACCTGGACAACTCAACAAAGCAAACGAGACTTGTCTCAATATGTTGGCGACAGTATCCTTGTGAACCACCTGGATAATTTAAAGCAACAAATAACTTAGAGATTCACTAAGTTATCCCCCACTCATGAGTTAAGTAAGACAAACGAGCCTTCCCTTAACAGTCATGATTATGGCGTTATGTCATCTTGGTAATTATTGAATGCTGTAATCGATAACGAATAAAATTGTTGCAAAAAAAATTTAAAACAGATTTCATCTGTCTGTCTATAACGATTCAAAAGTGTGGCCACATACATAAAATTTAAATAACTATTGGGACCCCTTTATACTTCCTCACCACACTTTATGTAGGGTGTTTCTTAAGCCCGATAGAACTTTAAATTATAAAGAATAACACTAAAAATTAAATTTTTAAGAAAAATTTTTTTCTTATTATTTTCCGTAAACTCTGGCAAATCATTATGAATAGACTTGCGCTTTAACAACGCTATCATATATATATCAAATAATCATCTAGAGGCTCTAGAGCAGTTAGTAACTAACCCGTTGTTTTATCGCCAAATTGTGTTCAGCGATGAGGGCATTTTTGGCTTAATGGGTTTTTTAATAAGCAAAATTGCCGCATATACCCTACACACTCCATTGCATCCAAAATGCACCGTTTGGTTTGGTTTACACGCTGGTGGCATCATCGGACCATATTTCTTCGAAAATGAGGCCGGATTTCACGTTACAGTCAATGGAGATCGTTACCGCACCATGATTAATGATATTTTATTTGAAAATATGGATGACATTGATCCGGACGAAATGTGGTTTCAACAAGATGGCGCTACGTGTCATACGGCGTCCGTAACCATCGAGTTATTGAAATCAAAATTTGGCGATAAGTTGATTTCGAGAAATGAATTGGCCCTTAAGGTGGTACGATTTGACACCTCTAAATGGTTTCTGCTAATAAACCAGCAACAATTGACGACTTGGAGGCCAACATTGTTCGTGTTATTCGTGACAATCGACCACATTATTTGAAAAAGTTACTGAAAATTGGACGTCCGGTATGCGCTTCGTCATGAGCAGCCGTCTTAAAAATTTCCTCATTACACTTTAATTTTTTGTGTTTTTTTATACAATTTAAAGTTCTATCGGGCTTGAAAAAAACATCCATACATCAAATTACAGCAACTATAGGGGCACCCCTTAAGTCTCAAGTTTAAATTTTATACTTGCTGTTGTAGTAGACTTAAGGTACGGTCACATTAGTCAAACATTTGACTGAAATCGGCAAATATTTATTTGCCATAGTCTGACCACAAAATATTTATTAGAAGCAAATAACACAACAGCTGATTTCGGGCAAACAAAATTATTTGCCAGTAAACAAAAATGCTTCTAGTGTGAACATAGTGTGACCACTCGACGACAAATATTTGACTCATTTTAAGGAAAATAAATATTTGTTCTTACAAAGTTTTTGTAAGAACAAACAGAGACAAATAGCAGCTGTATCAACAATGTTGCCCAGTATTTAAACTAAATTATTAAGTTTCGGAAAAATTCGCTGATCAATTATCAAACTTATATGTGTATTAAAAAAAAAAAACAAAATACAGTAAGCAATTAAAAACAAAATTGTAGATAAAAATAATAAAGTGCAATTTTTGGAAGAAATAGCAAATTAAAAAAAATTGTCGGGGCACATATTTTTCGAGTTATATATCATCAAAATATTTTACATATAATTTGGTATATTTCGACATTTTCGCTTCAGAATGGTGCAAAGTTTCGAAATTGTATATAAAAAAGATATTATTGGAGATTATTAAATGTTCTTTTATAAATTTTTAGTTAAGTATTGATTTAAAGTAAAGTCGCAAGAAATTATATAACTTGAAAAATATGCGTTGACGCTAAATTATTTACTCAACATTTTGTTCTTGATATAGTCATTCCTACAACGCAAGTAACTTTTGTTTTCATTTTGGAATCTTATATTAAACTAGACTGGAGCAAATATATCTTTACTTATGCTGAGGGCAAGTAATATTGCCGGAAGCTATAATTCGGGAATTATAGAATTTTAAAGTTATAAATTATATACTATTATGTATCTGAACATAAGCCCATGATAAGGTTGAGATGCATTTTGTTTTAAAATGTTTATAGATAACTTTTAAATGAAGTTATATATGACAAGAAGCAACATGCTTTCACTTTAAGAATCAATATCAATTAATTTATATTAAACAAGACTTAAGCACGCTTAAATTTAACCAACATAAATTAAACTTTAATTAAGATTTGCATAGTGCCCACGCATTTTAACGGCTTAAAGAGACGAAAAAAGTCGGCTATGTGCAGAACAAAACCAAAATAATTCTTCAGCCCCACTCGAAGCGTCTGAATAGAGCTAAGAGTCATTAGTGAATATCCATTTTAAGCACCTAAAGTGTTCTTTCATAACTTTTGATTTGCAATCAAAAGAGATATGTTCTATAAGTACTATGCTGAAAGATTATTTTTGCAGTTAATGTAAACTGTTTTTTTTTTTCATTATAAATATATTCGTTTGACGGTATGTTATAATGTAACAATTTTTAAACACTATATATGTACAAGAGTTTTTCCTCTATTTTCCGAAATCTGAAACATTAAAATTTCTTTAAAATTGTAGAACTTTGTATCACAATTAAAATCTTGCATATTTGCAGTTTGATTCTTTGCGAAATTTGCTTTTTAATTTAAGCGACTTTTTACTTCAACATATAATTTGTCTACACTTATATCAAGTAAACAAATAAACAGCTGTAGTTTGAAAAATATATTAAATAAATTAAAAGTTTTTAGAAATTTTAACCAAACAAATGTAATGAATGATTATTAAAATTTATTGTTAAGAAGTGGGATCTAATTCCTATTTAGCTTCATCCTCTTATTGTGCTCCCTCTTTAGAACACCTTTTGTAGCTTCTTTATAGAATAGAATATGAAAATTTTTATATTGTTGCTTGGCTTTGTTCATTTGTAACTTTCATACATGGGAGTTATTCATTATAAACTTTCAACTCACATTGCCATTATGTGTAGTAGTTATTTTAATGGAATCTGTATTCATAATACATGCGGGTACATAGATATAATATTAGCCATCATTATTTGACCAACTTTTATAGTCTATGGCTATCAGCGGTGGATATTTTCTTTTTATATTAAAACCTGGGATTTAAATTCTCGTACAAGGTATAGGAAAAGTATATTATAGGAAGAGAATAAAAACTTAAAAAGATGCGCCTAGAGTCTGCCTAGATGAAAAAAATTTTTCTACAGTTGTATATTTTTGTTCCAGCTACAAATGGTTATTATTTGTTTGCTTTGAACTTATTTATGTATATTATACTGCAATTAAATATTTAAGAGTAGCAAATATTTTTCATCATTTATAATTAGCATTTAATAATATTTTAAACATTTTCTTTGCAATTACTTCAAAATAATGCCGAAGAAATTGAATGGCAATAAAGACATCCCATGCGCAGCAGTTTGTGAGCAAATAAATTTACGTTTTTTTACAGTTTCATCAAATATATTTTTAAGGAAAATATTATTTTAAATGTGACCGCACATAAAACATGTTTGTCAGTATTTTATTTCATAGCTGTTTGAACAAATAAAAATAGGCAAATAAATGTGCGTAGTGTGACCACAAAACAAATTTTGTATTGTTTTGAAAAAATTTAAGCCAAACAAGAGCAAACAAATTTTAGGCAAATATTTGTCATAAGTGACCGTACCTTTAGCAATCAGGTTCTTTATAAATTTCAACAGTCACCCTATAACGGTTCAACACTTTGGCCATATACAACAAATTACACCAACGATTGGGACATCATTTCTTCCACCAACGATTGGGACATTCTTTCATCTTCCTTCTTACACCAAACAAAGTACTCGGAATTCAAATTTTCAAGTGGTTTTATATAAGTGTATAAGTCTTATTACATTAATTTTGGGAATATTCCTTAATTTCTAAATTCCAATTTTTAACTTGCTGTTTTAGCGGACTTAGCAATACAGGTCAGTCCCTTATTAGTTTCATCTAACGGTTTAAAATTTAGTCACATACATCAAATTACATCAACTATTGGGAGACATATTAATTTTCAATTCGAAATTTTATACCTGCTGTTTATCGGACTTAGTAATACTGGTTCTTTGTAATAACATCCGTCTGTCTATATTAGATATTCTGTCTAATTTTCAAGTATTTGTATATAACGGTTCAAAAGATAGGGTCATATAGGTCAAATTACATCAATTATGGGAATACCTTTTAATTTCTAAATTAAAATTGTATACTTGTTCTTATAGCGGACGTAGCAATACAGGTTCCTTGTTAATGTCATCGGTCTGTCTATAACGATTAAAGGTTTGGTCACATACGTCCAAATATATCACTATTCTTAGTAAATTTCAACCGTCTGTCTACAACTCTTCAAAATTATGGCGGTATACATTATATTAAATGAACTATTGGGGGCCCCCCTTTAATTTATAATTTTGAAAATGTATACTTGTTATTATAACGGTTTTAATAATCGGAATTTTGTCCTATTTTCAAGCTTGTGTCTATAAAGGTTTAAAAGATAGACTAATATATGTCAATTTGGGGACACTCTTTAATTTTTACATTTAGTTTTCTATTACTTTTTGCTATTGGGAGCTATAGTGATACTCAGTTTTTTTTTTAATTTTAGACTGGCGCCCTTTACGATTTATAATACAATTGAAAAACATGTATTTTGTATGGGGACACCTATTAATTTTTTTATTTATGAATTGTTTTTAAAACGGGACGAATCTGTGCACATAACCTCTCAAACAAAAAAATCTCAAAATCGGTTAAAAATGACTGAGTAATGCAGACACAAACATAAAAAAGCAACATTCAGTCGAATTGATAACCTCCTTTTTTAAGTCGGTTAAAAAAACATCTATTTTGAAATTTAATAATAATATCAATTGCTAATTCTAATTGGAATTTAACATGTATGCTCGTAAGACATTGCACAACAAACTTGTGTGTGCTTGTTTATTTTGCCATGTTTATTATGCACTAAATTTCTATTACAGCTAGTCAATATTCGCTTCTGAAAAAAGACAATATTATTCACTTATATATGGCTTACGCTTATCTCTAATACATATTTTTAGTCAAACCAATTAGAACATGTGGACTGGTGAACTACTGTGCAAAAAGAAAAAAAAAATACACATTGAAAATATAAGTTTCTTAGTTTTCCCGACAAGATGTTTAACTTTTTTTCACACAAACCAACAAAATCAGCCGAATCGCTCTAGCCGTTCTCACGTGATGTTATTACATACGTGAGCCATTACATTTTTAAATATACATGTACATATCGTCATATTAAATGCAAACGGACGTAACTACACAAAAATTCGAAATTGAGTTTTTCATCGATTATGGTACGTTTTATCAAAATACATGTTCATGATTCATTCTAGACTCCTACGATCAAAAGTGGCGATTTTATTAACGAAATTCAAACCGACGTAACTACGGGCGTGTGTATTTCTAAATGACGTAACTACACATTTATATGAAAACCTTACATAGAGGAGCCAACTCTTAAGCCTTGATCCTGAAAATTACATGATTTGCGGGATTTATCAACATTTGGAATTTTAAACTTCCAAACCACATGATTCCTAATGGTAGCCCTGGTTGTTAACTAACGGTACATTGAGTTTTTTTTTTTTGTTTTTCTGTATGTTCTCTCGTTCATAAATAGAATTTAAATTCGAATACGCACTTTGTGCAAAAATTATCGTTTGAATTACGTGTTCTTAGTTTTAGTGACACATGCGTACATACATATGTATATCAATTAACCCTTTGCACTCGAGGGCTCCGGAGCGGAGCCATTTAAAATTTATCTTCAAACTCGAGGGCTCCGCTATGGAGACAATGCAAATAATTTTCAGTTCATAACATAAGGACAAAAACAAATCGTAATAACTTCATTTATTCTGTTAACAAATTACAAATGAAATCTGTTCAGGAAAGTTTTGTTTATGTAACGGTAAAAAAAACTGTTACTTTTCGCTTAACATAGGAAAACTGCAGCAAATTCAATTTAGTCTTCATCTGTTATTCATTAGTAGAGCATATTAGATTCGAGTTTGAATTAATTGATTCGAGTTGCTGGTATTATGAGTGAAAAAAAGCTTCGAGTGCAAAGGGTTAATAAAAAGTAAAAGCAATAAAAATGGTTTCTGATTACGAAAATAATTTAGAAAGTTGTGATTTGGCGAAAATTACTAAAAATAAGAGACTTTCAAATAAAATAAAGAGAATGAATGGAAAGAAATTTGAAGGTTTGTCCAAAGGAAATGTTACCTGTGAAAGAATGCCGAGAAAGATGGGAGAAACTTGTAAATCTAACTTTTGCCTAAAAAGTTCTGTTAGACATTGTGCATTATTTTCTGAAGACACGCGTAGAGAAATATTTTCGCTTTTCTGGAAGATGGCCTGGGAACAGAAGAAGCTTTATGTGATAAATCTTATTGAAAGCTCAAATAGAAAACGTATTTGTGCAGAAAGCTAATGACAATTGAATACAAAGCGCTATCAATACGAACCGAGTTCAAGTTTGTAGTAAAATGTTTTTTTCAACTCTAGGCTTATCGGAAAAAATGGTGAGAGAATCGAAAAAAATTGAACATTCCAAATATAAAAGACGACTCGGCTTTTTTGAAAAATGGTTAGCAGAGATTCCAAAGTTGGAGTCACATTATCGTCGACAGTACACAAATAAATTATATTTCGATACACAAATTAAGTCTTCTCATCAACTGAACTATATTCATTGGAATGCAAAGCACAAAAGGAAAATGAAATTGCACCTGTATCCTTTCCTATTTTTTGGAAAAGTTGAAAAAAAGAAATCTCTCAATTTTCAAACCGAGAAATGATCAGTGTAATTTATGTGTCTCATATAAGGCAAATAACATATCAAAAGACGAATTTGATATTCACAGAAAGGAAATCGAAATGATGAGAACTGAGAAGGCAAATGACATCGAAAATGCAAAGTCGGGACTTTGTCTATTGTTTTGTATGGATATGCAGGCAGTGAAACTAATTCCTCAATCAAACGCGAATGCGTCATATTACAAGATGAAGCTGCAAGTTCATAATTTCACGATGTATAATGTAATCACCCATGAATCTGATAATTATGTATGGGATGAGACCGAAGGTAATCTCGTCGCATCTACGTTTGCAACGTGCATTTTAAAACATTTAACAAATGCGATTAATAAATCTGCTGAGACTAACCATATTATAATCTATTCTGATGAGTGCTTTTACCAAAATCGGAACGTTATTCTATCTAACGCTTTGTTATCTTTATGCATGAAAAGAAATATTGCAATTGAACAGAAATATTTAATAGTTGGTCACACTCAAATGGAGTGTGACTCAACCCACTCTTTAATTCACAGAAATATTAACAATAAGCAAATTAATCTGCCATCAACACTTGTGGACTTCAGAAAAGACGCCCGAAAAAATCCTTTTCCTCTACAAGTGCATCATTTGAGCCATGAGTATTTTCTTGACTTCGAGTCCCTTCCAAAACGTTATTCGTCAATAAGACCAGGTAAAATATAATTAGTTTTAATATATTTATTGATTTTAAAACTGGATATTTTAAACAGGCAAAAAATCTGGCGATTCCACAGTAAATATGATTCGCGCTTTGGGAAACGATTGCACTGGTGTTATTTACTTCAAAACAAATATTAGCGACGATTATGATGTGCTTCCACAAAGAGTTATAAAGAAATATGTTGATCATGAACTCAACCCATTGCATACTGAGAGAATTAAAATATCTAAGAAAAAGTGGCAAAATCTCCAAGACTTAAAATCATTATTGCCAGCCGATTGTCATGATTTTTATGATAGTATTCCTTTTGAAAATTAATTATTTGCTTTCGATTTCTTTTAAATGAACTGTATTTTTGTTATATGTATAAAATATATTAAATTCATTATATAAAATTTGAGACATATCTGTAGTTTTACTTTAAAAATGAATTACACAACTATTTTATTTTTTAAAAATTAAAAAAAAAATATTTTTTTTATTTAAAAGCTTTAACGGTTTATTAATATACGAATACCATGAACAATATTATAATGGTAGAATACAAAACAAAATGTAAGATTTTTGGGCGGTTTTCTGATCAACTAAAAATGTTCGTCTTACCAAATAAATAATTATAACAAGAAAAAAAAAAAACATGCCAAAAAGTTATACGGACCATAGATTTCATATACCCATTTGGAAAATTTTTTTCACTGCAAATTCCACTGTGCTTGAAATACACAATATCAATTTGGAAGACAAACATCTCTTCTACTAATTCTCTAAATTTCGTCAAAATCCGTTCGGTAATTTATAAGTAAATGAAATAGAACCGTTGTAGTTACGTCCTCTTGTTTAAAAAAACAGCAAGTCAAAAGGACGTAACTAACATAAAAACTTAAATATTTAAAAAAAAAATTAAAAATATCTCCACCAACAAATAAAGCTCCATAATTTAAGTATAATTTAAAAAAATACTTTATATTTGTGGATTTTAGAAGGTTTTTTGCTTCTCCTGTAAAAAAACCAAAAGTGTAGTGACGATATATAGATATACCTAGATGTAGATAACATTTAAATGTTAAGAAATGTTGTTGACTGCTTACAAAAGCGTTCGAAGTTGAGCTTTTTTACTTTAGAAATAAAATTTTAGAACAAAAGAATTATGATATTGGATTTTTCAGCGTATTAAAAACATTCGAAGCTTACATATGTAAGTATATCGTTAAAATTGCATCGTATAAGAAAATTTTAAAGTGAAGTCTAATTGTCGGTGACTTAATGTTTTTAAACCCTCACTATCCAATATTTCAACGTATATTTTGTTTTTTTCTTGTAAAAATTTCATGAAGTTTAAACGTAGGTTAAGTAAAAAAAATTGAGAAGTGAAAACGATTTTTTTATGTTTTCACTAATATGATTTAATACATAGTATATTGAAAAGCGAAAAAAAAACATTTGTACAAAAAACCGAGTTTTTCTTAAAAACCCATATGTACTTGGAAAAATAAGATGTGAAAAATAAGCAGTGTATTAAAAACTTTACTTCTTCGAGTTGCTCTTTAAATTTTATCATGCGGAGAAAAATTACTTCGAAATAACGTCTAGTTATTGAAAACGTATCATGTTCGTTGGAATCTCCTGGCAAATTCTGTAACATAAGCAAAGCTTGTTGATGTTTATTAAAACGTATGTATGTCTGTATGTGTTCATATATAAGTCAGTTTTTTCTATATTTATATTTTTATGGTATAAATTTATACACTATTAGGAA
Source organism: Gymnosoma rotundatum (assembly GCA_916610165.2). Lineage (NCBI taxonomy): Eukaryota > Metazoa > Arthropoda > Insecta > Diptera > Tachinidae > Gymnosoma > Gymnosoma rotundatum. The sequence continues at coordinate 61,114,771 of OU744337.1, forward strand.
AAAAAGGATTTGAACTTTTTTTCCATACAATATATTTCAAAGAATTGAAAAACATGCAATCTTTTTACATTCATATTTACATGTAATTTTATTGTGAATTCTACTTGAAGTAAGATTTTTTCTAGAAAATTGTGACGGTATTATCTCTAATATACCCCTTACCATCTATGTTTTAATTTGAAATTTCATACAAAAGTGAATTTTAAATCGATAAAAACCAAAAAAAGTGCATTTTAAATCGATAAAACATAACATAAAATTAGCTGGGGCCTCAAGCCGGTGTAAACTTTTGACCACAGCCAAACACTCTCGAAATCCAAGATATCTAAAAATATTCACAGCTTTGAAGAAAAGCAAAAACATATGGATCTTAAAAATTAAATAACATAAACTGGATCAACACCAGAAAAGCCAAAAGCTATTCAATTTCATATGTTCAGCAAAAAAAAAAAAAAAAAACAGGAATACAGTGGCTGCACAAATAGAAACTTTGAAAGCACAAATAGAAGTACTAACTCATGCTCTGCGCAATGAAACACACTAGAAGCAGAACGGCCTTTCCTTGCTAGTAGCACGGAGGAACAACACCAAGACTTCACACCAAATATAACGAATAAAGTACACAGCCAGTGACGACGGTTATTACCGAAAATTATAACAACAAATTTAAAAACATTCGAAGCTACACCATGCTTCAATGGAGACAGAAATTATTATAGATCCAAAGGGTTCGGACCTTCATCGGAACGTTAAGCAATTCTCTACCCACCCAAACTAATACACAGCATTCACCATATTACACTCAGACCTACTTATCAACCATAATACCAAGATAAATTTCTACTCAATAATACACAGACCCAATAGCAGATATACAAGTGGCATATTATACAGCCACCATCCAAAATATTTAGAAACTGTATTTGCAATCGCAAGTACCATATACCATGAGAATGACAAAAATGCAGCTCGACACACGGACTACACCTCTACAACCAGAGACAAAACCATGTACCAAAAGGAGGTGTATTCCAAATCACAACGGACGCCAACAACCAATGGAGTAGAAGATTCGCAACAATACATGCAACCAGCACTACCTTTTAAAAAAAACAATTTCAACAGTTCCAGTATAACCCATTAAGATAGAATTCCTTTATCAAGAAATTAAAATGCAAACAAAGTCCAGACGAGTAATCGACGACACTTATGAAAGGGGAAGCGCTTTTTTAGAAGAATATACGGATTGCTATGTCTCGAATGGCGCGATTAAACAACAGGTACATCTGTTAATATTTTAATCGATACAGGTGCGACGAATAGTTATATGAGTTCTGTAAAATAGGGAAGTCCGTTTCAGTAAACACTTATAAAGTAAAACCCTTTACGGATACTCTTGGACCAAGGCAAATAAATAATTACAAAATTAATCATAATTTAGTATTTTTTGAACTCTTCTAAAGCCTTGGTGGCTTTAGAAGAGTTCGATATGCTTCTAGACGAACATGGACTCAAAGGCATTAAAGCGGCAATTAACCTTTTCGATTCAGAATCACGTCTTAATATAAAAAGAATGAAATTAATGAACAAAAGGTAAATTATACTATTAATGATACGAAATAAAAAGTGAAATCGAAACTACAATGAGAATAAATGACTGAAGATACTATTTGGGTGAAACAGTACCCGTAACCCATAGCAGACAAAGAATTCATAAATAGGGAAATCCCAACATTAATAAATAATCAGATTATAAAACCCAGCAAAAGTCCATACAACTCTCCAATATGGTCTGTCCCAAAAAAAAAAAAAAAAAAGGCACTGACGTGGAAGGGAAACCAAAAAAGCGTATGGCCATAGATTTCCAGAAGATTAATGCTTAAACTATAACTGACAGGTAACATATCCCAGACATAGCAATGACTATTCAAAATCTGAGTAAAGCAAGTGTATTTTCCATATTAAACTTAGAGTCAGGGTCCTATCGAATTTTGATCAAAGAGTCCGCCAGAGAAATGATTCATTAACTTTTTTTCTTATACCAAAATAGCATATTCTCTATTTGCAGGTAAATAAGTCATACCTAGCAATATGGCCTGCATGCAAATTGCTTTTATTACTATAAGAAATGGACCCATAAATTGCTTATTGTATAAGTCCTTGCTTTAGTTTCTTTTAATAAATTTAAAGTTGGAAAACAGGTTTTTTTCTATAAATACATATGTATGCAGTAGTTTTTAAAAGAAATATTTCTTCATTTAAATTTTAAGAATTTAAAAAATAAAATTAAATATTATAATTTTTTTTTATTCTACATCAATATATCACTAATGATCCGAATGAACAGTTTTCGGTTGGTATTTGATTTTCCATCAAAACAATCATTGTTGAATAAAATGAACACTACCAGAATTGATTTGAGTTAGAAGAAACATGATTGAAATCACACAGACAACAAAATACACATTATTTGATTGAATTAAGATCAGTGTTTCGAAAAACTGCTATTAGCAGTTACGTTTTACTAACCAGTTCAACTTTTTTCAGTGACATACTGAAAATAAACATATGAACTCAGTTTTCTACTTTACGCCAACTAAATAGTTGAACTGAGAACACACACAACTAAAAACCAACTGAATTCAGTCTAATATCTTTAGCAGCAAAACGAGCACACAGCGGCTGAGTTATGAGTTTTCAAATAAGCAATACGCAACTTAAAATCCAGTTCGTGTGTGTTTAGCAGAGGTAGTTATATTTTTTAGTAACGCAACACATCTGGAAATGTGTGTGGATAATCTGAGTGAATAGCTTAATTGTTATTTGTACATTATTTTGTTTCTGTTGTGTAGTAAGTATGAACTGAAAATACATTAATTTCATATTGTTAGTATAAAGGTTTGATTGCAAATGTCTTGTTAAATGTGTAAATAATTTTAAAAGATTTTTTTTAATTGTTTCAAAATTAAAATAGTACTACACAATTAGAGTAATTCTACTCAACTTATTTACATGCGGTTTAAAAATTTAACTTAAAATTAGTTTTGGTTTACATCAATTTGTTTTCAACTTGGAGCTTTATTAATAATTAACCTAAAACTCAGTAAATTACTTACTTGGGTAGAACTTGCTTATGGTTTTTACACCCATATAATTCAAAGATATCTATGTTTCTTTTTCGTGAATTTTGTTTGCAGTTATAATAAATAATTTGAATTTAATATAAAACAACCGCCCCTGATCCACAATTTTCTACCTAACTTTATGTTCAAGGAATTAAATAGCCATTCCTTGCTGTTATTTGTACGAAGGTATTGGGGATATTAAAAATAATGTCTGGTTAACTGGAAGCTTTCATAATTCATTTTTTAATATACTTACATAAATACAGAAAAAATAAGACAAGAATTAATTTAGATAATTTGTAAAGAAAAATGTAATATAGTTAGAAACATTTGTTTAAGCATTAAGTTTCCTACATATCGAATTTAGCAGGAGGTACCCTCCATAACTTACAAAATAATAAAATAAAATTATAATCAATGTCTATCTTCTATTTTGTAAATAAGATTATTGCAAATTGGTGTTTATGAGAAAACTTACAGGAGTAAAGTTAATAACACACATATGTGAGCTCTTAGTCCCTTTAAGTATATTAATTAAAATCAGTCATTTATTAAAAAAACAGGTAGATTAATTTTGTATTGTTGTTATTGTGTTTATATATAAATTTTTTTAAAGGCTGGAGCTTCTTAAAAAAGGATACAGGACAATTAATACATACAACAGCAAAAGAGGATTTCTTTTTTTTCAAATAGCACAAGGCCTATAATTGTATGTACGTTTTTATATATTGTTGTTTCCTTTCTCTCTCAATGGGTACTTCCTTAATAAAATCGTGACATTTTGAATTTATTTTTAGGAGAAATAAATTTGTTTATTTATTGTAAATATATTCTATCTCATTTATATGACGTGAATGATTGAAGGAATTCTGTAAGTTGCAGCTCTTCAAGTTTTTCTTATAAACTGAATGCATAAAGCAATTTTTTATTCAATGAGCATGCATTTCGATTTAAATTAATTTTTGGTGAAATAAATGCAGTAAAATATTTTTAATAATTATGAACGCATTCATATTTTAATTCCATTCATAATTTCTACAAGTTAATGAATTATATTTTCTAATTAATATGTAGTTAAATAAAACTTAAATGTAAATCATTCTAAGAAAAATTCGTCATCAAACACATTTCAAAGTTGTTTATTTATATTTTTATTAAAATGTTGGTAATTTATAATTTTCGTATCAATTGGTTAATTGAAATTGAATATGCAAATATTCCAAAAATATATATTGAAGGTTTTTTTCTACTAACACCACTATGTAACAATGAATGTATGTAACACATTTGTCGCTAATTTGTTCAACATAAAATTCTATACGAATGCTTAGTTTCCACTTTGTTTAACCACCCTATTCAGATTATCCAGTCACATGTCAGTTTTGTTACGATACTAAAAAAACATAACTACGTCTGCTAAACGCACACGAACTGGCTTTTCAGTTGCGTACTGTTAACTTACAAACTCAAAACTCAGTCGCTGTGTGTTCGTTTTGCTGCTGAAAATAGTAGACTGAATTCAGTTGGTTTTTAGTTGTGTGTGTGCTCAGTTAAACCATTTTAAACAGTCAAATAAAGACTGGAACTATTTTCAGTTCAGTCGCCAGTCAAAAAAGACATTTTTTTTGGTGCTGCTGAATTTTAAACCCTGATTAAAGTCAACAGCGATTATGTGCATTCGAACAAGTTTTATCGTTTGAACATAAAGGCTTGTTTTAAGGATAAACATTTTGTATGAAAGTGGTTGCAATCACCCATTGTCGTTCTCTGCTACGTATGCTCCGGCTTGAGAAATTTTTCGAGACGTTGTACGAAGCAAATTATACGCGATCGTCCTGTAATTACTTACGTCATTGCAGTCAGTCAGAACAAGTAAGAGCGCTATATTCGGCTATGCCGAATCTTATATACTCTTCACCATCCATGTAAATCTAGTTTAATGAAGTAACTCCAATCTAAAAAGCAAAAAAAATTAGGTACTGCATTTTACATAAAAATGAAATCGGCTCCTAATGGGTTAAGAAATTTTGAAAAATTTTAGTATTTCTCAAAAGATCTCTTTAAGAGCTTTGAAAGGATACTCAAATTAATATTTTAAAAAATCGTAACTCGGAAAATATGGGCGAGCGCCAATTTTTTCACTTCATGTTCTTTTTTCTTGTTTTTGATTCTCTATTCCCCATATATTTTTTTATTGGAATTTTTATTGTTTGGATGGACAGACGGACATCGCTCAATCGACTTCGCTATGCATAAGAAGTCGGAATATATATACTTTATGGGGTTGGAAATGGATATTGTAGAAATTACTCACGGTATGACAAACTAAGATATACCATTTTTCCACTTTTTTTGGTGAAGGGTATAAAAAACTATATATATATATATATATATATATATATAAAATAAGGTAGCAAAGCAAAAAAAGGCTGCACGCTATGTAAGTGCAGTATTTAGCAAAGAAACTAACGTACACGTCTGACCTGTCTGCAAACAGTTCAATCTTACACTATCGCACGCCATATGATCTTTGAGAACAACACGAACATACGTTTTTAATTGATACCGGTGATACGACTATTTGAGAAACAAGGTTCCCAGGATTTTTTTGAGTGGTATCCCCAATAGATAAATTTTATCCCCACAAATCGCCAAAAAACAATTTAAACTATACCCAAAAACACCTACTACAAATAATACTATTTTTTTTTACTAGTTAAGTTTATTTACAAAATTATAAAAGTTCCGAATCATATTCAAAGCATTTTTTTGGTACATATTTTTGAAGTTAAACAACTGAAGCATTTCTGAAAATGAAACAAAACTGTCACAACAAATTGTACCATTTTTAAAATTTATATTTATTCTCATTAAAGATTCATCAAGTTCAGTGTTAAAAAAAAAGCGCTTCCATTTGTCAAATTTACGAAGAGGTTTACATGTCATAATTTTTACCAATGTTTTGTTCAAGGCGAAAGCCAGGTGAAAGCGTAGTCGAATTCATTTTTTTATTTGTTTTTTGCTGGTAATCATTACTGCCAAACTCCGTATATAAAAAATCTGTATATATTTTTGTTTTGTAGTTATATTGTTTGCTATTGCCTCAAAAAAATATTGCAGACAGAAATAATTACTTTGATAATTTTTATTGCTCTTTTAGGTGACATAAGACAAATTTCGGACAGCTCTACGAATTCGTCATTCAGCAATCTTTGCGTAAATTCGTCGACTCAAATTCAATAAGGATGACAAAATTATTTATAAATTAATTTGAAAATATATTTGTATGTATTTGAAAAAAGACACATTAATTTTTATATGGCTTTTATTTGAAATATTTTTTATAAATAAATTATTATTTTTCAGTTTTTGTAATGCCAGTAGAAAAACGTAGAATTATGATAGTAGAGGATAGTTCTTGCTAGTGCAGGTAAATGTTTCGCCGTCAAACAACAATTAGAAAAAATATTGACTCTGCAGAGAAAAAAATATACAAAAAAAACTTTGTATATCATTTCATCTAAATAGTAGTTACAATTGATAACTACTTTGTGGATGTGAAAATTTATTATTCGGAATCTTTTAGATTTTAATTTACTTTAATCGTGCGTGATTCCTTCAAATATAAATATTTCATAATATTTTCATAAAATACTTTTTATTTAAAATTACAAATTGAAATGTATAACTGCGGGGAAGGCATATCCATATGGCCATTTCACTACTGCTCATATAGCTCATCAGTAGATTTTAGCCAAATTTTGTATAAAAAACTTGAAAGTATTATCAAAAGCCAAATTGATTTAGTCCAGATTTACACCATGCAATTTTTTGAGGCATTTTTTCTCAATTTTCTATTTAAGTTAGAGCATTTTGTGTTATCTAAAAGTAAACATTAGCAACAGTAACATCCTCTCAAAGCTCAAGCAATAACTCATTGCCTACTCCTCCTGCTTCACCAACAAACAAATATTTCATGCTAGTTTCATGAATAATTGCATGGTGTAAATGCCGTATAAATAAGAACTCCATAGAATAAATAATGTTTAATACAAAAATACAGCAAACATGCAGTAACTATTTTTATTTCTTCTTTCATTTTTCTACATAAGGTATCCCATCGCAAACCACTCATATGTATTTAAAAGATTCAATGATAAAATAAAAATAGAAATTGAAAACAATTTTTATTAACAAGCAATGAGAGAATATTATGATATATTTATATTTGAAGGAATCAAGCACGATTAAAGTAAATTAAAATCAAAAGAATAATAAATTTTCATATTGATATACTTGCATGAGCACATGGCTTATTAATAAAAATTGTTTTCAATTTTTATTTTTTCATTGAATCTTTTAAATACATCTGAATGGTTTGAGTTATCTTTGTACTTTAATGATTTATTTATTTGTTCTATACCCAGTAGCCACTGCATCTGTTCAATAGTTTTAACTTAAGTGATGTTTCATGGTTTTAAAACGTTAAATTTAGAAGTATCTAAAGGCTTATACGATATTTTATTATAAATTTGTAAAGCAATAAAAGACTGTTAAGTTTATACAAAGATTCTCCAAAATTCAAGTCAATACCTGATTTAATTTCTCATAATATTTTTGGTTTGAACTTTTTTAAAAATTTTAAATAGAGTTGAGGCTATTTAAGAATATATTTATACAATATAGATATTAGACTTGTTTACCTTTAGGCTGTCCTGAAAGCTTGAGGCTTGGTACTGGGCATATTTTGCTATAGTTGTATGTGATCGATGCGATATACATGCCCAAACACGCTTAGCTTGTGTTGTATCCCAATTTTCATCGGGAGGTTGATGTACTTGTGTTCGCACTTCAACACTGTGATCTGGGTTAGCTTCAACCAATGTTTTTGTAGAAAAGAGCCCGAGGTCCAACTTCAAAGCACCAGCAAGACCTCTAACGACAGCAATGGGATGTTTTAAGCAAAATTCTTGCAATTGCGGGCTGAATGCATGTTTTTTATTTTCAAGATGAACTGATGGGGTTGGTGGCAGTAATTGTTCGCGGGTAAGACGATATGGTGGGCAATCCGGCGGGAAAGGAATAGGGGAATTTATATTAAGAATGGACCATGTAGACGGTAAATCTTCAAGCGGTAAATTTTTTACAGACGCCAAAATTTGGTTTGAATCCATTTGAATATTAAATCCAGAAACGTCTGGTAGTTCATCGTCAATATTCGCGTCATTTGCATTAGTATCTGAAATTAAGTAATAGTTTTTCAACAAATGCGTATCTGTGTCCATACTTAATTTATTTAACGATGCATTTGAATTATTGTCAATTTCGTCTCCTCTGCTACTAATATGAGGAGTACTTAGAGATTTCAAAATATCGTCGGCAAAAGTCGAAGCAACATCTTTCTCGGATAATATATCTTGGAGTTCCTGATCATTTACAACTGGAAAGATAAATAAAGAGTGAAATTGCAAATTAAAATTAAAAATGTGTAAACTAGTCATTTGACTACTTTCAACGTAAACTGCTCCAGAAATAAAAAATAAATTTTTTCTATTATCGCCTAATCCAATAGATTGTAAATAAAATAGGACTCATTTTTAAGTGGGTATAATAAATTAAGCTGGCAGCAGAGGAGCGTAATATGGTTCCGCAGTGGGTACCTCGGATAAGCAAATTAATGTGACACGTGGCATCTTTTATTAATCAGAAAAAATTTTACAGTTTAAAATCCCTAATATCTAAAATAACGCGTTAACTATAGATGGTAACTTTGAGTCATACTAAGTTTTGAAGACCATATTAGAGACTTTTAAAATGTGATTTTTTAAATCTGATGAAATGTAGAAAACACAGCTCTCATAAAAATCTAAATTTGGAAAGCTCTTGTTTCGCTTGAAAAAAAAATTAAAACTAAGCTCAAACACTACTCTACTACCAGAATGTAAAATTTAGTTTCTTCTGATTTAATTCGAAATATTTTGTTTCTGTAAAACCGTTAATACGAAAGCAAAACAAAACAAAACATCCTTATAGAGGCAAATGGAAATGCCACTCACTTAGCGCTCCCAGAGGTCATAGGTCCTAGTGCCGCCGCACAGTGTGTTGAAAACAATTCGGTATCTCATAAACTACTGAAGATATCTTAATGAAAACTTACCGAGGCAAGGCTGACATGCTTCTGAGTGGAACTTCGAACGGTCAGCCCCCTAGCTTAAGTGACCAAAGTTGAGTACTTTTGACATCCCCAAAAATCAATATTATTATTTATTTTTAAATTCAATTTAAATTTTATAATATTGCATTTGTACAAGCTATATATATTATATAGTAGCAGTGCCAACGATTTGACAGCATGTCATTTATCATTATCTTAAAATTCAAATGTAGAAAAATATGTTTTTTAATATTAATTGTAGAGTTCTGCAGTCTTATTCTATAATTCCCGTAGCTAACTCTAAATCTCGATCAAATAATAATTTACGTCAAAAGTGTTACAGAATAGCCAAAAAAAAAAAACGCTAAATAGATTTTTTTAGAGTTTTAGGGATCGAGATTTAGGCTTAGCGACTTACAGAATAAGCCTGCTGTAAGCAGTTTTAAAAATTTGCCATCTACAAAAATAAAATGTGCACTATTTTTTCTATAAAATGACATATTTTTACGAAAAAAAAATTATCCAATATTTCAATGAAGGTTCGAATAAACCTCCTCACTAAATTATTCAAATTCATCCAGCTGTGATGCGAACACAGGCAGACAGATGGACAGGCAGATAAAATAAAAAATACGTGTTTTGTATCCATATCGATTACTACTTACATCAGCAACAAAATTTAGAAAAAATATTTCATGGACAGAAATGAAAAATGTCCTATTTCGTTGTCTAAAGCAATTTCTTAATACAGAAGTTAAACATTTTAAGCACATCTTAAAATGCAAAAATAAAGATTTGATTATTGCATTTTATTTCTTATTTTGGTTTTCATTAAGTTGATTGCTTAAAAAATGCAAAGTCATTTTTTAAACATAAGGAGAGACTTACCAATCATAATACTTAACAATGTTTTTTGCTACCATACTAGGAAACTTATACGTAACAAAAAAGTAATATTTACTTAATAATATTAAATTTACAATTATTTTACTTATTATATATTATTTTATTCATTAAAGTAAGACGAAGCCTTAAGGCCAAAGTTATATATTACTTAGTTGTAAACATACATAAGCATAAAAATCCAAACACAACTTAATAAAAACTATTAATTTTACAAAATTACAAGTCTTTACTTTAATTTTTTTTTGTATAGTTTTTGTGTAGTTTAGCTTTTCAGTTTTAGCCAGTTTTTTTTAAGGCCCTGCTCGAGCGCCATTTGTAATAAAATTTTAATGCAAGGTAACCCAACCAATCCAGGATGTTTTAAAAAAATAAAACTTAAATTCTTGTTTATTATTATTCTCCTTTTTTCACTTAACTGAAGTCCTTTAATACTATTTACTTATTTAAACTGCTTTTATTTTTACTTATTGATTACTTAAAATTTAGAACTTCGAGGTTACACGATCAAGCAAAAAAACAAAAGCGTACCCGTCCGCGTATTTCTTGTTCTTCGACTCATCACTAGAATGCCCTATTTTAGACCATTCCGCGATATTTATGGCAAGTTCTTGGCGGTTAGCGTGTTTAGTAACCACTACACCGGGGATTAAAGCCTTTAACCAAAGACAATAAATTTATAAAGATGTTGCACTTTGAACATTTAAAAAATCAAAAATTATGAGCAGTTTCTTGGTAGCGGGGGTAAGAGATAAGAGGGATAAAATTTCTGTGAGCGCAATCAAAACTCAAGAGAGCACAATATTAGTTTGTAAACAAGACAGATCCATACACACATGCGTTTAAAAATGTGAGTTGATGTTCATAAGAAATGTTTTGTTAAAGGAAAGTATTGAGAGACAAAAACACACATTTAACATATAGAAACGTACATACATACTTTCAAATCTATAAATTTTATAGTCTTTGGCATAATATTAGTTTTGTAAACAAGACAGATTCATACACACATGCGTTTAAAAATGTGTGTGGATGTTCATAAGAAATGTTTTGTTAAATGAAATTATTGAGAGACAAAAACACACATTTAACATATAGAAACGTACATACATACTTTCAAATCTACATATAAAGAAGAATGTGCTTCATAAAATTTTATTTCTGAATTCTATTTTTCCTACTTATTTAAAAATTGTTTGTAAAATAAGCTTAAAAACGAAACTATATGACTGCTCTTGTTATTGTAGGGTAAATATATATTTTTATTTGTGTATTTTCAAAAATATGCATAATCACACCGAACAATTCATACCCTCAATTACGTAGTAATTTTTTTTTAGCATTTATTCTTGTAGATACTTAATATGTTTTTTTAAGAAATTTCAAACAATGGTAATAAAATAAGGCGCTTATTTATGTATATTTATTATTAAATTTTTTGTTAAGTTTATTTAACCTGCACATAGGTTCACTATATATAAACCTCAATATGAATTTGATAGCTAAATTTATAAATTAAAATTTCCAAACAAAATAAATTAGTATAAGCAAATAATAATAATAATAATTTTAGTACTCTATGCACATTGCTTCGAAATATATTTTTTGTGTTTTTAGCTGCTGTTTTTACAAAATAGTATTTATAAGACCTTTATGCGTGTTTTTATAGTTCTTAGAACGGATATACATTTCCGATGTATATGTCAGAATTTGTGAAGGTTTAATTATATCTATTATTCTGCATTAATAGCAAGAATATCGTTGAAATATCGCATTTTTCGCAATTTTCCATGTTTTACACCAAGAACTTTCTATTTTTCATTTGAAATGCCATCAAGAAATAATTTCACCCAAAATTTCGTAAAAAAAAAATTAATTTTAATCTTTAAAAATATTGTTCTAATTATAACGAACAAATTATTAAAATCACCGATTTTAATTATTGAAGGTAAAAGCACGTCTCGATGGCTATTGCGCTACCGTTTACTTAGCTCTTCAGGAAACTTCTCACAAACATTTTAAATTAACTACAATAAAGTAAAGACAAATATCAAAGTTTAAGCAAAAACATCAATTATCAACACTGGGGGCAAATTACGGCATTCGATATCGACCGAAATTTACATTTAAATTCCATTGAAATTTCGATCGATATCGAGTGTCGTAATTTGCTACCTGATTTTATTTTTCTACATATACTGTATAAGGCTGACTTTTTTTCGGCTCTTCTATACATTTTAAAGATGATGAAAAATAAAATTAAGACAACAAATAAAACATCACAACACACCACGATAATATAATAATAATAATATAGTAATTTAATTTAGATAATAAATGAATTTAATTTCCTTTATTCGTGCTTGATTGCTTCAAATATAATTATTTCATGATATTCTCATGAAACATTTTTTATTTAAAAGTAGAAATTGAAATGTATTACTGCGTAGAAAGAATATTAATATGGCCATTCCACTACTGCTATTTTAGCTCGTTAGTGGATTTTACCCAAATTTTGTATAGAAAACTTGAAAGTGTTATATCAAAAGCCAAATTGATTAAATAAGAATTCTATTGAATCAATTAGAGAAAAAGACAGGATAAAAAAGACAGTATACAAAAACACAGCAAACATTCAGTAACTAAAAAAGAAAAGTAAATTAAAATGTAATAATAAATTGTCATATTGATAATAAATGAATTAAATATTCGGTGTAAATCGATGTTATTTCTTTTATACAACAACAAAACACATATTGTTACCATACAAATACACAATCGGTAACATTGGTTTACGTTGGATATTATACAATGTAAATATATACACACTCGTATGCACGTATATACAAATGAATTAATGTGAGATGAGAGTAACAAGTTTGCTGAGAATAATAATCTCTCTTTGTGATTTTACTTTTAAAGTGGCAGTAGCAGTACGTCCATCGACAAAATATGCACTAGATGTAGAATGTACGGCAGTGAAACTTCTTAGTATATTTATAGTCTTTGCTTTAACATTTATTCGACAGCAGGCAGCAGACAGCAAACTATCAAAAATAAGATACATGTGTTTAAATGAAAACGATTATTTTGACGACATCACAGCAGCACGACTACGCGACAGCATTTGCTGCTGCTGCCAACTTAGGCTATTTTCTATTTTGAAGGGCCGCAATACACAAATATAGTGTTGCCATTATACATATAAATTATATAAATTGGAAAAATAAAAACAAAAACATTTTTTTAATATTAAACATAAAAAAACATTACAAAAATACAATAAGGAAATAAATTTATGTGTTTTTATAGTTTTTCGTGATATTATTACATTTTTTATCAATAACTTTAATTTTATTCTTTATAATATATATGTATGCGGTATCCCTTAAATTTGTATTGCTAAAGTACACAGCTGTTGTTACTGCCTTCAAAATAATTATGAAGCTGACTTCAGAGCAGCATTTGATGTTAGCAGCATATGAAGCCGTGAAGTTGTGAAGTCTGGTGTCGGCTTAGTGTTTAGAGCTTAATGGCTTTTAGTACCAGTTAATTCCCAAGTACTACCACTAGCACGCACGGGCACTTTGGCTGTAAAAACCAGTAGCTGTCCTGTGCACTACTACCAATTTACCTGGGTACTATGGCTTTAAAAAACCCAGTTACCAGTTACCCTGTGCACTACCACTAATATGCCTGGGCGCTATGGCTGTAAAAACCAAGAGTTGCCCTGTGCACTACAACAATGAGCTGAACTTCTCCCTCAATGTGAAAGGCCACTAGCGAAGCTATCACATACCTGCACTAGCGATTAGATCACCTTGACAGACAGGCAAGCCTGCCATATTTATCGGCATTTTGCCGATTTTTTGACTCAAATTTATCAAAGTGCCGATTTGCCGATTTTGGCTCCAAAAATGACGATTTTTTGATAAACAATGTAACAAGGTAACTTTGTTTGTTTTAAAATAATTAATAAATTTTTGGCAACACTAGAATAGTTGTAACATTAGAAAGAGACAATTGTTAATAAGTCAACACTTCTAATAAGCAGAAAAAGGGTTAGGCTTATATTCTGTTATAAAAAACGTCATTGGAAAAAACAGTTCTTAACTGTATGTGAGCTATTAGAAAATAAAAAGTTCTCGCAGGCGTGAGTGAATCAACCGATATATGCAACACCAAGCCATTGTGTTTGGTTGTACGTATATGAGTAAAATTAAAAATAAAGGACTATTTCTTCCGATTGGTATGCCAAATGTTTGTACAAGCGTTACACAAAATCACGAAAACTACAATACCAATTTAATAGGATTCGGTGCTGCAGTAACGAAAGTCTCAAATAAGTTAGTTGCAAATATTTAAAATAAATATTTGAGATTTATTATAAAATTTGTTTGACACTTACTTGCATTATATGCGTTATACGCTTTCAATTAATTACAATTTCAAAACAATCAAAAATTACCAGAAATAAAACAAAAAATTACTGCTCCCAAGTCATACCAGATGGCTAACACATGAAGAATTAGTTTTTTGAATACTAGATTTGTATGAGGCCTTTAAATTTACTTTTAATTTGCTGCTTATGTTGATCAAATCGATACAGCAAAAACAATTATAAAAAATTTAAATATTCAAAAATATATTTATCTTCTTTAAATATATCCTTGAAATTGCAAATAGTATAAACAGAATATTTTAAAGTGAGTCAACTGAAATACACAACCTATACGGCCATATGGTAAAGCTTCTAAGAACTGTACTAAGTAATTTTATAAAAATCGGTGAACTTTATTTAATGTAATTTATGAAGTTTTTTTTTTTTTTAATTTACTCTTAAACAAAACGAATTCCTCTCTTGAACCAACACATCTCTTGTTTAATTGCTGAGACGATTCTCTTTGTTATAATTTAAAATTAAAAGTCATGATCTCTTTAAATAAGGCAGTGACTTAAAAGCATGAATTCTTGTATTTCAAATTAAATAAAAGTTAATAAATTCTACTCCAAAATTTACAAAAAAATTTTTGCAAAATAATAATAATATAACTAGATCAAAATAAAAATTATACAATATATACACTTATATATCTGTGGCAATATGGAAGAGTAGCTTAAGTCGAAAATTGAAGTTTTGAGATATCATCAATTTTGTGTAATTTTTATTCTGCTTGATTTTTGGGAATAATTTATGAATTAATATATTTGTTACATGTTTATTAGAGAAAAAGGATGAATATTAAAAAAAATATATTGTTGAATTCAGAAGATTTTACGCATTTTCTACTTAAGCGCTTTTTCGAAACTGAAATTTGCGTTGAACTGGACCTTAAGTAACTTAAGCGCTTCTGTTTAAATAAAAAGTATATATTGTGTAGTTTTAAGTTAACATAAGAGGTTTTATTCAAATTTATAAAAAGACATTAAAAAAGATAAGGTTATTGTTTACATGACAACATTTTTGTTTTTAACGAAAAATTAAAATAAAATTCTAAAATTAATGATGTAATATTGTTGAATATGTAATTTTTTATTTATTCAAAAATCTCATCAGCTTCGGTTAAGTCCGGGTGGAAGTCTAACATGTCTGCAGTAGGTAAGTTTAAATAAAAGTCTTTATAAATTTCATCAATAAGTGGCAACATGTCAATTAAATCTTGTTTCTTCTTTTGATTAATTTCAAGTGGTAAAAAATAGCATTGTTTTAAATTATTTTTTTTAATAGAGCTTATACCTCTTTTCCTTAAATTAATTTTTCTAAAAGGCTCATTTTCATCTAAAGAACTTTTAAAGAAAACGGATCCAAATTCTTTAGTAAATCGTAACCATTTTATATCTGCCCATCGTCATCCACCTTTCTCCATAAAAATAATTCCTTAGCAGCACTCGCAAAATCAAAAAATTGGTTTCTATTCATTTCAATCACACAAAATTTTCTTTTTACTCCAACAGTCCTAATAAATTGATACCAGTCCCGAGGGTGATGAATTTGTACTGATGTTACTTTTTTCTTTTTTTCGATCAAAGCATGATCACTATCACACTCCATATGTGTGTGGCCAGGAACCATGAACTTATGATCAATTATACTTATTGATCCTGTTGTGTCGGCTAATTGCATGAATATGGCAAACATTGTTGCAACAAAAGAATTTTTATTCTGGCCAGGGCAGCAGTCACTATAAAAAATTACATGGTTGACAGAGAGTGGTAAGTTCTGTAAGTGTTGAAATAAACATGACGCTATGTCGTTACCGCCACGTTTAGCCAAAGCTTCGTGCCACATATAGCAGAATGGTTCATTTGTTGAGCAGTCATGCACAGTTAGATTGAAAGTCCACAATGGCCTTTTATAAAACGATACTGACGACCGTAAAAATGGAGTAGGAAGACATTGTTGCAAATCAAAGGAAAATACTATTACATTTTTATCAGCACTTGCATTTTGCTTATCATTTCTTTTTGATTCAAAAGCTTGTTTAGCTTGGTTATGGTGATCTGCTTGTTCAGCTTTTAGGTCATCAAGTGATTCTGCTTCTGCAACTTTTATTTTTGAATTTAACGTGTCACATTTGTGACAAGTGTCTAGTTTTGGTTTTTTGAATTTTAAATTCAATGTGTGAAAAATCTGAGAAAATTTGGAAATTGATATAGAGTGATCATAATTTTCGCAATAAAGTCTGTGAAGCACAGCAACAGACAAATCGCCGGTCAAATATTTCTTGGATGTGTCACGTCTTTTTCTTTTGAAACTGGAAGTTTTTTTGGATTTCGGTGTTTTCCACGTTGATCGGTAAAAGCACCATATCCTTCAATTTTTTTTTTTGCTACAGTTTTCAAAAACTGATCGCTTTCACATAAAGTCCCTTTAAAATATTTCTGACACACCAAAACTCGTTGACAGTTTATTTCCAAATAATATTTGTATGTATTCATCCGATTTCTTGGATTAGTTTCACTTTTATCTCTCCGTACAGTTTAAGTGGAATGAATTTCAATTAATCCTGCTACAAACGCCTGGCGCAATTGGTACGATCCCAGCTGCCAGTACAGTTCATGAATTACTTGTTGTTGTTCTGTACCTCGTTTCTGTATTTCTCGCATCGTAAAAGTTTTCACATCAAGAGTGAAACAAAAAATTTCATCGTTTCTCGATATGCGAGTAAAAAGTGTTTCTGGTTCTTAATGCGAAAACAGACAGCACTGATTCTGGTTTTACTGGAATAATTCCAGTACTAGTGTCAAATAAAAACAAAACGTCAAAATAAGGAAATAAATTATCAACCAATATAGAAAAATAGTGAAAGTGTAGAAAAGAGCAAATAAATAAAATAAGTTTTAAATAATATAGCGAAAAAAATGTATACTACAGTGTGGAGGACATGTAATCAATTAGCTTTTGCTGTTTGGAAAATCTTTCTATTTTCTAAGTAAAAAGATATAAAACATAAATAAATGCATAAATACTTATTGATAATACTTTGTTATTATTATTTTAAATTGCTTTTTGCCTTTCGGCTGATTTAGGCTCCATGTTTACACAAATTTAAAAATATATTTTAAATCTTACTTGTTCTCGCGCTGTTTTGAAATGTGAGTTATTTTGACAGTTCTTGCGTAAAACTTTTCACAAAACACTTTTTCTCGCATACTTCCAATAACTGTTGGAAAATAACTTAAATGACATATAGTTCTCGCGTTTTAAAGATACAGGAACACTTGTGTGAGTAAACCCATTTTTTGTTTCAATTTACATCGTTTTTCTCAAAATTCATGCGAAAACTTTTACGATGCGAGAAATACAGAAACGAGGTTCTGGTGTAATTTTATCTTTGCATTTTTTTCGGCAAGGCTGTATCAATCGCATTGCGCGGCAAGGCACAATTTTACCACTGCTTGAAATGTAAGATTTACCGTTGTTGCGCAGATTTGTCTTCATGTTTCTGGATGTTGACGGCTCAATATTTGCTTCTGTTTCTAACTGGCCTTCCTATATTATGAATTTTTATTATATTATCACTTTTTGACCTCTATAACTTATTACTTACATCACTTATTTTATCTTCAGAATCTGTATTGCTTGTATCTAATTCATTAATATTAACATTTAAATTTAAAACAAAATCATCGCTGTCAAATCTAAATGATTTTTCTTCACATTCGGTTTTTTTGTCCATTTTTATCTCCGTATGGTTCAACCTGCACAAAAATTATTTCACGACTGAGGCTTATGTGCAAGCTGACACAATATCTCGCAGAACAAAAAACCCTTAAGTAGTCATACAGTACCGTTAATTTTTAGCATCGCTAGATAAAAATAGCTTGTGTCTTCATAAGCTGTTATGAAATATTTCTTTTTTGTTTCTTTCATTGAAAAAGATTTCGTCGTAAGAACTTACATTTACTTAAGATAACTGTATACAACAATCACATTTCGCTAAAAAAAAACTCATGTAAACATAAGTTGTTTGAAAATAATGATTTTTTTAAGGTTAACATTTATGCAGCTTAAGTGAAGTTAAGCGATACCGTTATATAATGAATGGAAAATCTGATGATGTAAACAAAAGTATGTGTACATAAGTTGTTTTGATCAATGCATTATGATTCAAAAAACTTAAGCTAAAAAGTTAACGTACATAACATTGATAAAAAATTGAGTTCTTTAAAACGGACTAAACACATTTAAGCGCCTTTGGTTTTGTAGTGCGCCAAGTGCCTTAACTCATTTCTCTCTTATGTCGACTTAAGCTACTCTTCCATATTGCCACAGATATATAAAAAATTATATAACGGATAACTTCGTTACAAAACCAAAAATATTCCCTCGTACATATATGGGAAGGAGTATATATAAAAAAATTGAAATTACATTAAATTGAAATCACTGAATATAGTTTAAAAAAAATACTTAAACGTTCAAGTCGGAAACCATTATTAGAGTGTAAAAAATGCGCAATTCAATCGAAAAGTGGTTCCAGCACCAAGCTACATTTATAAGGAATGATTTCTCAAAAAATGAATTCATGATCCTTGGGATAAAGATCTGAGGATTTCTTATCGAACGACTGAAGGCAAATCTCCTATATATTGATACTGGTCTACCAGTTTTAATAACCTTATAAAAAAATCAAACGACGTAACTTCAGAAAATTAAGAACAGTACAGCCCAAAATGTGTTTTACAAAATTTGAAATATGCTGTCTCCGTCGCACATTTCAAACAAAACGAAAAATAGTATTCACAATACGATTAATTCTGGATACAACAATCGAAGTGGTTTCAGATATAATCAATATATAAAACTTGCGACATCATTAGAGCATAAGCCAATCGATGCCTTACATTAAATGGAAAAAATGCATTAATGGAATATAATCGCGCAATATTAGTAATATTCTGCCTGCAATTAAATCAGTACGAGATTCAAAATGAAGTCTTCTGTCCAAGATAAATCATAAGAATTTTATCCGATCCAGGAATTCAATCCTTACACCTTTAATAAAATATTCTAGATCTATATAAAACCGATCATAAAGGCTAAAAACAATTGCCTTAGTCTTCGTGGCATTTATTGAAAAATGATTATATGAAGTCCAGTCAGACATAATCTTACGACAATATTCAACATTATTCCGCAAAACATCAGGAAAATCACGATCACAACTAAAAAATAGAGCAACGTCACTAATATAAAGTGTAAATAACAATAGACCAAGTACTGAACCTTTAGGAACACGTGAATGAAGATTCAGTAAGTCTGAATTGAGAATTGAGAGTAGTAAAGTGGGATCTTCCATGAAGATATCACAAAAAAAATGTACTGGCTGACATAGAAAAACCAAATTCATCCCGAAGTTTATCAATCATTCTTCTATAATTAATGGAGTTAAATGCTTTAGAGAGGTCGAACGAAATAAGCACACTATATCTATCTTTGAGAGTAGTAAAGTGGGATCTTCCATGAAGATATCACAAAATAAGTGTACTGGCTGACATAGAAAAACCAAATTCATCCCGAAGTTTATCAATCATTCTTCTAAAATTAATAGAGTTAAATGCTTTAGAGAGGTCGAACGAAACAAGCACACTAAATCTATCTTTATATACATCTTCTTTGATTAAATCAGTTAAGTCCAGGAGAAGTGAAGTAGTACTGTGGACTTTATGGAAAGTGTATTGGGCATGACAAATACTAATAGAGGCAGCTTCTAAAATCTGTTCTTTTAAAAGATGCTCCATTATTTTAGAAAGGGGCGGAAGAATTGAAATTGGTCTTAAATCTTCAGGTCCATTAACAATCCTTAATTTAGGTATTGGGACAACGCGAGCAATTTTCCACCCATTTGGAAACTAAGAAATCAATAGAATAGAGTTAAATTGATGAACCAAAACACCAGTCCAAATAGAATTTGATGTAAGCGTGTTCAAGGCCATCCACACTTCAGATTCACTTACACATCGGAAAGAAAAACCATTATCCGAAAAATTCATCAATATTTAAATTTCCACTGCTACTTGTCCCTCCACGATCAGCCAAATAGTCATTTATAACACTAACATCTAGACCAGAAGACTGCTTTTCGCTACCCAGACAACCAGAGTTTTTAAGCAATATCAAGTCTATTAAATAATTTATTAAAATAAAGCCTCTTCTCATCTCGTATGACTTTTTTTTGCCCTGTTGCGATATTTATTTATTTAATTAAGATAATACAACGCCTCCTTAGGCCAATAAATCTATATGGGTCGATGTCGTGAATTGATTACAATCTAGGGTTGAAAACGGCCAAGTGCGATAATGGGTTTAAATAATTATTTTTCGGTTGATACTGTTTTATAAGACCATTTTATGTATTAATAAGAAAAAGGCCATGTATATTTAAGGATTTTTGCACCCCACGGGAATGACAATAGTCCCACGGAAATGATATTTGTGCTGCACGGTAATGACTGAGCAGCATGGTAATGACGTTTTGTCATGTATTTTAGCAAAATAAAACACATACACCAATTTATGGAAACACATTAAATAAAATTAATACGTTATAACCATTCTTTGGATTATATAAACTTAGAAAAATAAAACGTAACAAAAAATATTCGCTTTTCTAAAGCTTATAATCTAATTGATACTCATTTTGAGCTTTCAGCCTCTTTCGTTTACATCAATTTTCCCAGGAAATTTATAGTACATCTTATTGCCCTGCAAAACAATGTGTGGTGTAGGTATTATTGAAATTTTTTGCTCAAAGTTTATGTGTGAAACATCGCTCTCATTTAATTTAAATAATTGGTTTTCTGAAGTGCTAACAGAACTTTTAAAAAACAAAACTTTGACACCATTATCCTCAAGGTTTGATTGGAAAATAGCTGCATATTTGTAATGGCGACTGGTAGCAAATTTCTTGGTGTTTTGTCCTGGTAGCGTGATTAGTATGTGCATACCAGTTTTTATATTTTTCTTTAAAACTTTATCTGAATTCTGCAATAAGTTAGCAGAAGATTGCAGTGCAGCTTCATCGGAGCTGTACAATTAAAAAAACTTAAAGATCGTAGCCATATACAGTAGGATTCAATACTCCCTACAACCTGAAAAACAAATCAATACAACTAATCTTACAATAGCGACAAAGATACTAACCTGGGGCCCATTTCACTAATCTACAATTATACAAGTTTACAAGTTACAATTACAATTCTCATTCTTACAAGTGCTGAAGAATTGTGTTTCATCAAAATTTTCACAACACTTGTAGTTTTTTGGACTTGTAAACTACAATTCTTACAATTACAAGTCTTTGTGTATATTGTGATATTGATTTTACAATTCTTATTTGTTATTACTCAAAATGCTAAAATATCGTTATTTTAAATACTTTCGCAATTATGGGTACTCTAATGTACTGTAACGGTATATCGATAATTTGTTTTAATTGTTAGCACACCACTAATCAATCAAAACATATAGTTTGTTTTTAATTTACTTTTTGTTTTGCAATGGCGAATCAGCAAAATAAAATTTGTGTGGTGTGTGAAATTTTATCTGCCAAAGACGTTCTTTTTGGTAAGTTTAGCGATAATCTTACTTAAGAGAAAAAATGCAAGAGTGGGAGAACGTGCGTATGAGGTGTCTTGCACTTGGACTGATACCAAGTGCAAAAAACGCCAAATACGTGCGCGATGTTTTTTTGGCAAACATCAAAAGGGCTAAGAGAGACAACTCCAGAAAAACGGGGGCTGCTGGCGGAAGTGCCGCAAAGCTCACGGAGTTGGACACCCTGGTCCTGGAAGTTGTTGGAAAGGAGTCACCAACATGTGATGGCATCCGACCAGAGGAGCCCAAAGGTGAGCAGGTGTTATTGCAGGATTTAGTGAATAACACTTTAGAGGCCTGCAATGACACTGTCTCGTTGCTGCCAGACATAGAAGTGACTCCTACAAAGAACGAGGAGGAGCCAGTGTTGATGCCTGAGTTCTCCCGAAAAAGAAGTGAGCACCATCGGATAATATTTAAAATTTTTTCTATTTTTTTTTTTATTTTGAACGATGTATAGAAAATGGATCTAACGCCCACAAAGAATTCCTAAATAAAAACAAAAAAATAAAAACGAAGAAAAGATAGATTTACAAATTGAAAATTTGAAGCTGCAGAATGAAAATATTCACTTGAAAAACAGTATCGCTTTCATCACTAGAAGCGTATAAAAGATTCATTTTGCACTAAAAAACTAAGAACAATTTTATATATTATATCTTGCACTTGCACGTGTGTTTATTTCTTTATAACATATGATCAGTGGTGTTGTCACTTATCCATAATTTCTATTTCTATTAATAATTAAAAATAAGCAAACTAAATAAATTAATGTTAATTACTATAAAATTGTTTGATTTTGTGTTTAGATGAACTATTTTTTAATAAAAAAAATGGTTAAAAATCAAGTTAAATCACTCACTTGTAAATTGTAAAATTTTTTCTGAGGGTCTTCGTCGACTCTTACCTTTTTTTCTACAATTTTACAATTACAAATTTAGTTTAGTGAAACAAAACCACTTGTAGAATTATGACTTGTAGACTTGTAACTTGTAAAATTCACTTGTAGCTACAAACTTGTAATTGTATTTTGATGAAACACAATTATTCACAAGTTTACAATTCTACAGGCAAAAACACTTGTAATTGTGAACTTGTAGCTTGATGAAATAGGCCCCTGGTGTACTTTCATCGTCCCAACAAATTCTTTGGCTTTACTTGGGTCTATATTTTGTTCAAATTCTTTTATATTGCGTTCAAACCTCTTAAATATTGTTATATTTAGGCAGTTATCTTTAATCACATCAAAAAGTGTATTAAAATTAGCAATATCGTGACCTTGATCAGCTGTTCGTTTACATACAGCCCCTACACCATCAGCAGCTCCCTTTCCATGACCAGACTCAAGATAATTCCAGGTGTACTTTTTAAGTTTGGGGAACATCAGTTTCAGTTTAGTTGCTAGTATATAAAAGATTGTTTTGTTTTTATATTGTGTGGCAGGTCCATCGCTTAAAAAATGGACTGTTTGTACTTTATCGGGTAAAGCATCTAAAATTGGTTTACGATGGCTGATGGTCCATGCGCCAAACTCTCAGACAATGTACAATAGCTTTTCGGTGTACATATGCTTGCGCCATTAGATTTTGTGTACGTTACAACGGTGTGTAGAGAGATTTGTTGTCTTGACCCACCAAAATGAAAAGCTTGCGTTTCTTCGGCATACTTCAGGCAATAGTTTTCGCTAAAATCCATATGGATTAAGCATTCGTTTAATTTGATTTTATCCTTCAACATTTTCAATTGTGTGTACTGGTGGATAACTCTGCCTTGATGCTCTAAGAATGGTGTTGACGATTGCTCAAAATCCGAAATATTTTCAGTTAAAGGCTTTGTCGTCGAGAGTTTAAGACATTTTCGAAACCAATTTTTGTATATTTGTTTTGATGTCGATGTAAGTTTCTTTTACAGCGGCCCATTTAAAAACATCTCTATTACCTGTGATGTCAAATTCATTGTATGATATCACCTTACCTTTGCAGCTTGGACATGACCGAAAAACGCAATTTTCTCTTATAAGAGGGCACGAAAGTGTTTGAATTATATCATTTGTAGTACGTTGGCTCAGAACTTTGGACTTGTGTAAGGAGACAATAATCAGCTCCATATTTGCATGTTTTATGCACTTGCATGTGTCTCTGTTAGAAATCTTCATTTCTTTAATCCAAAACGGACGATTTCTGCAAAAACCACTATAGGTTACAGTTGTGTTGTTAGCTTCGATCAGGTATTTTTTGTATAAATTATTAAGCGTATTTGTGAAAAATCGCTTTTGATCAGTTTGTTTTGATTTTGTTACATACTCCTTTTAGGTGCGCACATCCGGCTATTAATATCCTGCTCTAAAAATCGTTGTATGCTATTCCTGACATCTTTTTGTTTAATTAGCCTGAAGTTCTCCACATTCCGAACTCTGACTTCCAGCCCTTTAATATTGTGTAGCGACAATAACTTAGAAACTTATATTTCTTAGTAATTCCATTGATTTAATTTGGGAATAACAGGAGCTGTTATCTATGATTCTTTACATTTATAGCCCACTTTTTCCGTTGTACCCTTTGTTCTCTAAGGGTCATCTCCTTGATTGGTTTAATAACCTTATTATCTTTATTTTTTTAATATATCGGGCGTTTTCTTTTAATGTTTGTGCGACGCATTTGGCAGGATCGTTTTTTATTCTTCTGCGTCGCTCCTTTTCCGCATGTTTTTTTTTTCCTCTGCCTTTTTTTTATGGTGCCATGTTGCATTTGATGGTATGTTTAAAGATCCTAAGATAAATTTCTTTAATAATTACCATAAATTAAATAATCTCAAAATTTCATTGAAAGGGTCACTACCGTGATCCTTTTGTCATTACCGTGGTTTAGATTATACCCATGGTAATGACTGCGCGGTAATGATGAAAACGTGAGTATTCTGGATTTAAATGTGGAAATCTTCAAAATTTGTTATAAAATATAATATAATCTAATGAAGACTTAAAAAATGAACAAACCAATACCACAAATTTGGAAATTATAATATACATAACGGAAAAATATACCTACCACGAGAATGACAATTATTTCGTTCGTTCTTTTTGAATAACTTGACGTACTTCATTTATAAAATGTGTTTTGAGATATTAATGAAAATCTGTGTTTTTTGAACACAAAACGATCGGACACACGTCATGGTAATGACGATTTGCACTGTGTGACCAAATTTTTTCATAAAAATATCTAGAATATTTTATTTGGATTTCCACGCCTCGTTAAAGGACATTTATTCATGTTCTCAGAATTTCAGTTTTTCAATATTTTAATACTAAATGTGTCGGGCCACAGAATGTAGTCATTTCGTGATATCGACCCATATTATCAAAGCAATAAATCCTGAGTAAATAATCCCATATTAGTACAATTAAAAACATAATAAAATTACTAAAAATAAAAATATAATATACCAATAAAAATATAATTTCTCTGTTAAAAAATTTATTAAAGCTACCATTTACAAAATATCCGCTAGTTTCTTAAAGATTTATTACGATTGTAAGCTAAAAATGCATCCAATCATTTGTCGGAAGTTCCACTCTCCTCCTGACAGTAGGAACAAAAGACAAGAAGGAATGAAATAAAGAACATATGTTAGTGCATATTGCGTCTACGTGATTGGTGTTCAAAATAGAAGTAGAGTCATAGTCAGACATAAAAGTCATTAAACCAAGTTAGTCGAATGCGCTGTAATTGCGATATTCCGTATATACCAGTCCATACACAATACTAACTTAAAAACAGGCACAAATCATAGCATGATGAGACAATGCAGGATATTGAAATTGGCTAGAAAAGGTTAAAGAAGAACAACCACCTAATAACATAAAGTCAATTAATGATGTCGTGCAACGAGAAACATTGAAATGGGTAGGTTTGCAGTTATGGACAATAATTAAGTTCAATCTCGTACACAATGAACGGAATGTAAGTGCTTTTGCAGCATCAAACAAGTTGAAGTTAAAATCTCCGACTATAATTACATTTGGGTAAGCAGACAGAAATGAAAAATTTTTTAAAAATTATTTTTTTCATGCTATTTTCCCGATTTATTATTTAAATCACCGATATTGATTATTGAGGGTCAAAGCACGTCTCGATGGCCATTTCGTTATCGCTTACTTAACTCTTCAGGAAGCTTCTGACAAATATTTTAAATAAACTAAAGATTTTTGTCCAAACAATAAAGCAAAGACAAAAATCAAAGTTTAAGCAAAAACAACAATAACCAATAGTAATTCTATTTTTCTTTCTCCGCTGTATAAGGCAGAGTTTTTTTCTGCTCTTTTATACAGTTGAAAGGGGATGAAAAATAAAATATCACAAAACACTACGATAATTTATTTTATGCACGGGCACTTTGCAAATATTAAACATTTTAAGCAACGGGATTTTTTTTTTATAGATTTATATTAATTAATTTTCAAATTTTTTAAAAATTCTTTTTTTCATGCTACTTTTCCGATTTATTATTTTTATTTATTATTGGTTATTGTTGTTTTTGCTTAAACTTTGATTTTTGTCTTTGCTTTATTGTTTGGACAAAAATCTTTAGTTCATTTAAAATATTTGTCAGAAGCTTCCTGAAGAGTTAAGTAAGCGATAACGAAATGGCCATCGAGACGTGCTTTGACCCTCAATAATCAATATCGGTGATTTAAATAATAAATCGGGAAAATAGCATGAAAAAAAGAATTTTTAAAAAATTTGAAAATTAATTAATATAAATCTATAAAAAAATCCCGTTGTTTAAAATGTTTAATATTTGCAAAGTGCCAATGCATAAAATAAATTATCGCAGTGTTTTGTGATATTTTATTTTTCATGAAACGAAAAAATGAAAAATGTTCATTTTCAAAAGTGCCAATATCACCATGGGGCAGATAAACTACACCAATAGGAATTTGGACACCTGTTCAGACATACGTTTTAATTGCGCAATAAAGGAATTTACGCAATTAAGTCCCTAATTGAATTTAATTTACCATATAAGAAAGTAATTAAAAAAATGTTTCAATTAGCACTTAATTAAGTCGATAATTGATTAAGTTTACTCCAATAACCCTTGTGAATTTTATACAATGACAAAAGTAAATGCCATAAAAATGAAAAATAAAATATTTTCAAATTATATGAAATGAAAAGTTTTTGAAAATTTTATGGAAATTCAAAGCTAGCGTGCAGTCAAAACTTGATCGTACAAACTGGAAGAGTTCCATATTTCAAATACAAACAAGCAAACTTTCTTTTAAAGCCGAACTTCTCTTCATTCTTCCAAATTTACCAACACAAATTTCTAATGTAAAAATTAGGTCTGTTCAATAAATTTCCGGCAGAAACTAGCTACGATAGAGTAAAATAAAAATTTACAACACTACTATTCCAAATAAAAAAAACGGAATAAACGCATTTTTGGAAAAAAAAAATAACAAAGTAAAGCCGAACTTACCATAATAAAAAAAATTTGTATCTAAAACAGCAAGAAAAGCGGTGTTCGTTGCTTAAATCATTTTGTATTGCAACAGTTAGCATTTGCAAGAGCTTTGTCATCGATTGTGTGCAAATTGCCAAAAATTTTCTGTCTTTTTTGTAAAACTTTTAGTTTATTTTATTCTTTTTTTTTTGTTTATTGTTTTATTAACCTGGCGTTTACTTGTACATAGTTTCCTTAACTTTCTTCTAACTATTATACAAACATTAGCTTCAATTCGAATATTTTGTATTTAAAACCGAAAACTATAAATGTTATGTTATATTTTTTGCTGTGTGGTTGTAAAAAATTTCAGCGTATATATTCGGTTTTAAAATCGCCATATAAATTATGGCAAAAAAGCCACAACGATGTGATGTAAATATTTTCGTGGAGAGTGCTAATAAACACTTTCAGTTCAAAGTATTTAATATTCATTAACTTATTTTGTAAAACAGAACAAGAATCAGCTGTTCTGTTCTTGACAGTAACAAAAGTAGTTACAAATTTTTTAACATTCACATCTTCTACTCTTTTTTACTCTTTCGCTGCTTCTTTTGAGGTACTGAAGTAAACACTTTCCAATAACAATTAGTAACAACTTCTTGTTATTGAACAGAACTATATTCTACTGTCAAATTTTAATTAAGTAAATTAAATTGGATATGTGTGAACACCAAAATTAATTACTCAATTAAAATTTTAATTGTATAAATTAAAACGTATGTCTGAACAGGGTATTACACGAACCGGAAAGACATGTCTTAAATACAATCTTAAAATGTAAATTATTGGAGATATACATACCAACACCACCACCCCTGGCGTCATCCCGATCATTTCGACAAAAAGTATATCCATGGATATGAATTGCCTGGTTCGCAATATACGGTGGTTTCAACAACGTTTCTGAAATCGCAAAAAATCCAAAAGTGATCCGCCCAAAAGAACTTTTTAATCATCAAATTTACTAGAGCAAGCCGATGGCATAATGCTCTGACAATTTAAGTGCGCAACCTTCAATTCACTCTTATAAGGGCGTAAAATAAAAATTCTAAAAAACATTATGGGGGGAACAAAAAAATATGCAGAAAAAAGAAATTATACATTGCATTGCATTATATTAATAAAATAAAATTTATCTTCATAACAAACTAATTAACAACTGGTCTACAGCAAATATGAGATCAGATACAAAAAATATTAAAAAAGAATTAAAAAAGATATGAGTAAAAAAAATTATTTTAAATGAACAAGAATCCGTAGTTTCATTAAGCAGGGTTCTCAGCATTATCCACGTTAAGTATGGCAGCGCACTCCTTCAAACTATAAGTTCTAACTTCACCCTTAGCAAGCGTTATTTTCGTCAGAATTTTAAGTATTTTTTATACTCGTACGCCAGAATTTTTAAATTCTCTTTATTTGTAAGCAACGTTGCCACAGTTTTACCCAATAAAGTTTTTTACTGCCGTTTTATGAAATAGTGCATTGTATACAGATCTATTTATAAACAATAAAAAAAAACAAAATTTGATCAAATCTATTGCTTAAACATTATAAGCAGAAAAACAGACAACAACCGTTTTCATAGGTATGAAATACAACACATATTTAATGAATAAAGTGCAATAAAAACCGCTTAAAAGCACAGCTTTTGTACACTATTTAAAGCAGGTATACTTATTTTGTTGCTGTTTTTTATGAACAATTATTTTCAGTTTATGCGCCTTGTTGTCATAAACGTGCTACTAACGGTATTTAGGGAAACAAAATGATAAAATGAATCCGTAAATAAAAGGAAAATTACTTATTTTTTTTAGTTTTAACAAAACTGTATATACGCAGATGTAATATTGCATTGACTGAATAGACATAGACCTCATAAATAGTAATAAATAAAATAAAGTTTTTAGTTTACATATTTTATTTTGTTAAATATAATTATTGATTTTATACCTATTTATTTATTTTAAAAATCTATTTGCTTAACGAATAGAATTTTTAAATTTCTCTCCTGTGTGACTTAAAAAAACCCCTATATACGTAATATAATAAACAATGAACTATTCTTGAGTTATTAGTAAACTTTTGTTGTGTTTTTAATAATTAAAAATATGGCGAATTATATATTAAATAAACTTTCATAATTTCAAAAAAGTATGTATGTTAGCTAATTTAAACATTGGCGACTTTTGATATTGTGTTTGATTTTAAATTTCTGATCTGATAACTCTGTTTTCCTCTCACTACACACGTTAAAATCTCTCTCTTGGTGTTTGTTGTGAGTATGAGTACGAATAAACTAAAGCCAGCATCGCAAACATTTTACTTGAGTATGCTAGACACTTATACTCAAATGGAATGGGTATAGTAAATACTCGCACAAAAGAAATGCGGTGGCGATCACACCGCAACCGCATTTAAGATGAGTATACTTAGAGTATTAAAAAGAGACACTCTTGCAGTTCTCTGATACAGACGGTGATCAATATCACAGTCGATTACGTCACATACTTTAAGCAAACGGGTCTTAAAATATTCCTTCATTATATTGTATCTAAAAAATACGCTGTTGAATTTTATTAGCAATGCTCTACGATTATACATATAACAGACATGATGAATATCTGAACAAACAATTTTAATCTTATAGTGGGAGCGAAGTTTGATTATAATACCAGCTAGATCATTCGAATATGGAGTAAGTTGTTTTCTTCTTCAAGCGCAATAATTTTGGCCGTAGTTGAAGCATCTACTTGTTTAATAAGCTTACTACAAGCTGCCATGTCATCACATTGCAATTCCTTGCGGAAGAATAAAATCTCAGATTTAAATTCAGAAATAGTATCAAGAAACGTTTTTTTAATGTCATCTAACTCATCCTCCTTACGTTTCATAAAAATATTTATTTTTTTGTCAATGCTAAGAATTTCATCACGCAATCTCTTTTCCATATCATTCAAATCTGTATATGATTTTGGATTGGCAGTACATTCATCACAGATGAAAACTATAAACTTTATATCCTTTAACGCCTTAAAAACATAATTTTTAAAAAATCCACAACACGCAAAATGTATCGTCAAAGAATTCCTCAATCCCCAAACTGAAATTATCATCCCCATTTTAAAAATAAAATAAGGTGTAAAATGCTGCCACATTTCTTTCTGTTAAGTGTTTTTAATAATAATAATAATAAAAAAAGAATTTTTGATAGTTAGTTTTTGAATCGAAAAAGTTGAGCGAAAAGGCTTTTTGCGGGTATAATTATATAATGCTCAAATGTTTTCTGTAGACATTTTACCAGTTAAATATAAAACTGCTATCCGATACCACTAAAGCCGAATATATTCTTGTCGTACAAACAGTAAATTAATGGGTCGATTATGTATTGCAACCGAACATTACATTACAGATGGCAACTGCCGCCTAAAAGCTGGCAACTTTAGTCGCCAAATAGTAATGATATTGGCAACCGTATATTATTGGTTGCCTTGAAGAATTTTCGAGTATAAAAGACGTTTAAGAAATTTGGAATATTTTATTATTTACCTTTTTTTGACAAATTTTCTTTCACTTATTTTACTTTTTTTATCAAGCTGATTTTTTTCCACTTTGTTTTTGACAATCCGTTTGTTTGTTTTCAGTTGCTGATCATTCAAAATAAAGTTTTTGTTTTTGATAACTTCTTGGCAACTGAAGAAAGTTGCAATGCATAATATAATTTTTTTATTAGTAGTGTTGTCAGCAGACAACGCAACTTAAATTTAGTTGCCATCAATATTCGACCCATAAATAATTAGAAATAATTTTAAGTTTCAAATAGGGTACGTAAAACGTAGTATGCGTTTGCATTGTCGAACATGTTTCCCAGCAAACACGCAAGCTTAAATTCATATTAATATCAATGGTATTATGAAATGAATCTCTCTCCCAGACGACATATATCCTCTTGTCGTCTGGGAAAGACGCTTTTGAATGTTGTTTAGTTGGAACAACAAAAACCGGTCATTTTAATATCTTAGCTTTTGTGTTCAAACAAACGTTTATTAAAAACGATATTTTTACTAATCAACGAACGTACTTCAATGTTTGTACATTGTGTTTGCTAAGTTTATCGTGTTCGCTTAATAATGTGAACACATAATATGTTTAAACCGAAATGATCGACCGTGTTGCAGTAGTGAAATCATACATATTTTGTTATTCTACGAAAGAAACTGCGTCAATTCTAATCGAGTTTAAGATACCTTTATTACTGAAAAACTTTTGTGCAGATTTAAATTTAATTAAATTCAGATAATTCATAAAGAAATAAATTTAATATAAGTATGTAGGTGGGAACATTTGTTTAAATATTAAAATATCTTCATCTCGAATTTAACTGGAGATATCCTTAATAACCTATAAAAATAATCAAACAAAATTATAACCAATGTCATTCTTCTCATTCATAAATGAGATTTTTACCAATTGGTCTTTCTGAGAAAACTTACACAAATTTTGTATAGCCACATGTTAATGGATGTAGCTTTTAAATATTCATGTAATGAAAAGACAGTAAAATCTATAAAAACGAATAAATTAATGAATATTAATACATCGCACAGTGGGAAAGAATCAAAATATTTTGGAAATAACTCAGCCATTGGTAAACAGCTAGGCCGATTGAACAAAAATTTCACATGAGTATAGCAGAGGAGTATTTGAAGTTAAGTTTTAAAGCTGGGTACCATCGACTTCCCAGGGATGGCGCTGCAAATTTTTCTAATGCTTGGCAAGTCGACAATGTAAAGGATTGTCGTTTTATTTACCCCTATTTTTACCTCACCAAACTCCAAGGCTTCAACCAAATTCACATAAGGCATATTATATTCATCGAAATGTTTTTTAGTTATGTTTAGTTCGTATTCAGATAACACGAAGGAATTTATTATACCAGATTTCGCCAACTGCATTGAATAACCTAGATTGGTAAGTTCTTCTTTGATTATTTCTAGCTTTCTTTCAACGTCTTTAATAATTTCCCGCTCCAAAGCATCATTTGATCCTATGTTATTAATTATACTATTGGTTATCTTTGTTATTTCTTGCATTCTTGTTTCTATGGCCCTATTTATCACAATCTGTTTGTCATTGTTCTCCAAAAGCCTATTCATTCTGTCAGCAACAATTTGGAAATCGTCGTGGTCTGGTGAACCTGCTACCCACTTCCATATTGTTCCCAAAGCGTTTATTGATCTAGTTTCACGTCTGGGTCTCAACTCCGCAAGCAAAGCATATAAAGCCTGTACTTGATGCAATAAAAATGGATAATTGCTGTCCTTTTTCCCAATGTCTAGTCTTATTACGTCATCCAATTGGTCCAATGCTTTTTCGTACGAGCTGAGGTCTATTACATGTATGATTTTAAAGTCGCCAGTTACTAGTTTAGTCATGCCTGTCTCAACCGTTACAATTTGGGCGTTCGTGTACTTCTGCTGCAATTAGTTGCAAAATTGAGCTGCAAAAACAAATATTAGTTCTTTATCAAATTTTTGTGAACTATGCGTCTTGTTGTTGTCAAAACAGTTCCTCCCCTGTCCTCCTGTACTATTTCTATTTTGTATCTTGGCGTTAATTTATTCCCTATTCTTTTGTTGTTCCTTACAAGGATTTTGTCACCGGTTTTATAAGTCCTTCTTTCAGTTTTATTTTTATTATGATGGTCTAAGTCTTTCTCCTGTTTCTCTGTCAAACTCTGTATAATTTTTAATCTATCCTGTTTTAAAGATGCAGGGTCTGATTTTCTACCAAAAAATACCTCAATAGGTTTTCTATTTATCGTAGAATGCACCGAATTATTGTATTTGTTTAAGCAATTTATCAAAAGGTCTTCAAAAGATTTATGAACGTTTTCTGCATTTATGCATCTCATTATTTCGGTCAAAGTGGAATGAAATCGTTCCACTTGTCCATTTACAGAACTAGTATAGGGTGGTGTTTTATAGATTTTAATGCCCAATTGATTCTCTAACATAAAGGTTACGGAAGCTGAGTTGAGTGATTTTTCATTGTCTATGACAACATTTTCAGGAGTACCAAAAGACATAAGTAGCTCCTGTAGGGGATATTTTATATCTTCTGTTGCCCTTGATTTTACTATTTTCGCCTGTGCGTACTTTGAGAATTTATCAATTGCTGTAAGGATAACTCTATTGTTTGTGTGATAAATATCGATGTGGACGTATTGGCCTGGGTAATGCGGAATTGGTGTTTTCCCTAGAACTACCTTATTTGGGTGACGATCATATTTATTTTCACAACATATCTTACACTGTTTCACTAATTTCTTTATTTTTGCGTGCATCTGGGGGAAATAATATTTCCTAAGTAATTGGATTTTATTTTCCTTTGAGTCTCTGTGCGCACGTCTATGTTCGTTGATAATTTCCGTCTCTTGTTCAATGTCTGATGTCAAGTCCTTAACCATTTTTCTAGTGTACCTCGCACGAAATTTACCAAAATGAGATGGCCAAAATTCTTGTATTTTACCTAAAATTTCGTCCTCGGTCATTATGACATTTGTCGCCGATGGATTTAGATAGGATTTCAAAATGTTTGCTAATTTGTCGCTGTCGTATTCGCTGTCTACTACCTCATGTCTATGGTACGTTGGGAATATTATTTTGAAATTATAAGACGGTGAATGTCCCCTTGAAATTATGATTTGATTTTTGAAAACGTTTACTGGCGAGTCAGTAAATTGAATCAGATTATGACCCGAACTCTCATGACTATGCTGAGTAGCCGTCAATGAATTTATCTCATTAATTTGTGGACATCTTGAAAGGGCATCTGCCACTACATTACTGCTACCAGGTTTATATTTGATTTCATAATTATGTTCTTCTAAAATTGTATTCCATCTTTTTAATTTCCCGTTAGTGTTTTTACTTCCTAACGCATACGTCAAGGGTTGGTGGTCTATGAAAATCTTTATTGCCACAGGTCCATAAAGATAATTCCTTAACGTCTTGAGGGCCCACACTATCGCAAGCATTTCCTTTTCATTTGTCGCGTAGTGTTCCTCAGCCTTATTCAAAGTTCTTGATATAAAGGTAATCGGCTTCCCGTCTTGTTGTTGCATCGGTTGTCAAATGAAATTCCCTTTCGAAATTAGGAAATGCAAGAGTTACATCCTCTGAAGAAAGAGAATTTTTAATTTTATTGAAGGCCTCTAGAGCATTTTCATTGAGTGAAACAGGAATCTTAGCAGATTCTCTTTTTGACATGCGTCCCTCTTCCCCTCTCAAAAGTACGGTTAGGGGTTTGGCAATTTTCGCGTAATCTTTTATGAATCGTCTATAGAATCCCGATAATCCCAGAAACGATCTGAGCTCTTTAATGGTAGTCGGAGGAGCCAATCTCTATATGGCACTGACTTTCTCCGGGTTAGTTCTTATACCTTTATTTGAGATAATAAATCCCAGATACTCTACCTCTCTTTTCATGAAATCGCACTTATTGAGTTGTACTTTTAGATTCGCTCTGCATAAAGTATTGAATATTGTTTCAATATTTTTGAGATGCGAATCTTCGTCTAAACTATTATGTCATCTATATAGACGAAACAGATCTTACCGATATGCTCTCTTAACATGTCATCCAACGCGCGTTGGAACACAGCAGGAGCATTTTTCAGGCCGAAAGGGAGACGCACGAACTCATATTTTCCGTTATTTACGGAAAAGGCTGTTTTTTCAATGTCCTTATTTCTGAGCGGTATCTGGTGAAACCCGCTTTTTAAGTCTATTACAGAGAACCATTCATTTTGTCCAAGCTGTGCCAGAACTTCATTAATTTCCGGTATCGGATATCTATCTGGAATGGTTACAGCGTTAAGCTTCCTATAGTAATGACCATTCGATATTTTTTTTCATTAGACGCATCCATTTTCTTTGGCACTATTAAGATGGGCGAATTGTATGGGGATCTCGATGGTCTTATTATCCCATTGTCAAGTAACTCATTAATCTGTTTTTCCACTTCGTCTTTCATTGAAACGGGGTATGGGTAACCGCGAGTATAAATAGCGTCATCCGTTGTTGTCCGTATCTCTGCTTTGACCGTTGTCGTGTACGTCAGTTTTTCGTCCGGATCCGAAAATAATGAGGAATATTTTTCGCATATGTTTATTAATTTCCCTGTCTGTCCGTCTGTCAAATGGTCTGATCTTATGTTCAAGCTATTAATAGATTCTGATAACTGTTGCTTTATATGTACTTTTATAGAATCATTAATTATCATACAGTTCTTAGAAGTATAAATAATTGCGTTTAATTTTTTTAGGCTATCATTACCAAGAATACCGTGAAATGATCTCAATGCAGGTAGCAAAAAAAATTTCAAATTCTGTGATCGTACTCCAAATAAGTTAATTAAAGTGTGGTGGGTGATGGTAATTTTCCCACCAACGGAGTTTGCCTGAAATTTTGTTTCGTTAGGTATCGGATTTTTAACCAATTCGGATTGAATATAGTTTTTATTTGACCCTGTGTCAATTAAAAACTTGAATATCTTGCCGTCGCTGGTCCTACATTGAAAATATGGTAACGTGGAATCTGTTAGTCTAAAAAATGAATGTCTGAATATTCAGTACACTCGTATTCATCTGGTATATCAAATTGTTTCAGATATTCTGTTACGTCTTCAATTTCCTCGTTTTCATGTTGAGGTTCGGATGTGTTTGCGTCAATGTCGGTCTCAATTTCTTGATCGTTTGGATTGGGTTTTGGGTCACATTGATCAACTCCAATGTGATTTATTCGTTGATGTTTTCTTGGTTGGTTAGATTGCATTGATTGCGGTAAGGGTCTTACTCCTGCAAATCTATTATCCATTGTGGGTCGGTTCATATAGTTGACCCTTTTAGATTGCATGGAAGTGTCAACCTGCATTGGGATTGGGGGTTTTGGTGCATAAGGTCTGTTAGGTGGTTGCTGCTGATTAGTATTCCATGTATAAGAATTCTGTCTATATGGAATTTGATATTTGTTTCTTTGATCGTAATATGAATTAAAACCTGACTGATTGGGATATGCAATTCTATGAAAATTCATAGCAGGTTGAGGGATATGTGCAAGCTGTGGGTAAAAGTTTTGGTGTTGTCCATTGTTATTATGTTTTTGTGAAGGAATATGTGATTGAATTCTAGTCGCGCTGTTAGCATATTGGGCTCTAAATTGCTGATTGTCAAGTTTCATGCACAAATGTAAGGCTTCGTTCAAGTCTTTGGGTTCCCTGATACCTAATAGTCTGGGTAAGTCACCTCTTAAACCTCGCACAAAAGTGTCTTGTGCTTTATTCCTATAATTTCTTGTTAGCAACTGAATAGCCTCTTGACTTTCTTCTAAACATGATATTTTATTTAATATTAAGGATAAATGACTGTAGATTTTTTTATAAAACTCTTGCACAGAATTTGTGCCCTGAATCATTGAAGTAAGTTGATATTCTAAAGTTCCTAGATCTCTTTGATCTGCATAGTGAGTTGTTAAACATTTAATGATGCACTCCCAATTAAATGGAGTGTTATAACTTTCTAAAGCGATATCCGCATCGCCAATAATTTTATTCCGGATCACGTTCAATATCCCAAAATACTGCGCCGTACCTTTCAGTGGTTCGTAAATTTTTAATATTCGTTCTGTGCTTTTTTTCCACGAACTAAATTCAGTCCTATTTCCTGAAAATTCTCTCAGTGAACGTACTACGTCTGGAATTTTATCTAAATCTGTTAGGTCAATATTACGGTCAATTCCCTGGTCCACTGGTCTTGGTTCTATTTCTCTTCGTTCCTCAATAAGAATTCTACGTACGATACTAGCAATCCCGATTTCATTTTCGGGTGTTATAACAAATTGAGCCTGAGCTGGTTGAGCAGGATTATTTAAATTTGGTGGAATATTATTTAAAATTGGTGCTCTTATCAAATTATTTGGGTTTGCCATTATCGAAAAGGGAAATTTGCAAAATTACAAAATTATTTGATTGTTTTATTTTGTTTCTTTCTCGTTAGATCTAGTTTCTAATTTTTTATTCACTTTTTAAGATTTCTTTTCTGTTTTAATACAAAATTATTTAAAAGTAGGTAAACTATAAATCTTTACACTAATATAATTATTTTATTATAATCTTACATAAAAATAGTCATCTGCATCCTCATGTTTGCTTCTCTTCGTTGGTATTGTTGATTTTTGTTGTTGTTTGATGCTGGTGATGATTTTTTCTTCAGTTGATTTTGATGATTTTTATTTTAATTTTTGATGTTGTTGATGATTTTTATTTCTGTTGATTTTGATGATTTTTATTTCCAATTTTTTTTTGATTCTGTTGATGAGTTTTTCTTCTGTTGATTTTGATGATTTTTATTTTTAAAGTTGTTTTTATGTTTTAATGTTCTTTCTTTTTTAATGTTTCTTCTTGTTTTAATTTATTTAAACATTCTTATTTTGATGTTCTTTTTTTATTTTCGTCCTTCTTTGGTTTAACAAATTTTATTTTATGTTTTGTTTTTTTTTAAATTTTTATTTTAATGTTCTTCTTTTATTTTAGCACTTTTCCCACTTAGTTCGAAAATTTATTTTATGTTTTATTTTAATGTTTTTTTATTTAATGTTTTCTTTAATTTTAATTTCTATAAAAAGATTTAATGTTCTTTTGTTTTACCACACTTCTTTTATTTAATTCAAAAATTTTATTTGACGTTTTCTTTTATTTTAATTTTATGTAAAAATTTTATTTTAATTTTAATAGAATTTTTGTAAAGTTATTTTAGAAAATGCTGGTGACCGAGAATATGTCCTTTTCATCACTTTATTGGGGTTCTCCAGTTCACACTTACACACAATTTAATTTTACGTTGGGCGCCAGTTAAGTTTAATGTTGTTAATAAAAAACTTGTTAGTTCGAGTACTTGACTACGACTGACCTTGTCGTTGTCAATTTCTTTATTTAATAATTCAAAATTTCTTATTAATAAAATGCAACGAAATACAATTCTTTGGAACTTAGTGTTTTAATGATCATTAAGCCAAACTGCAAGATTGCGTTAAAATTGTAACAACAGAATTCTCTGTAATTTTGCAGTTTGCTTTAATGATAGTTCAGGTAAGTACAATGACATAGAAACAAAACAGGAAAAGCTGCAGACATATCGTCAGCAAATATTTAATACAAAAATTAAAAACTTTTTATTTCTTAACTTACATAAATAGACAATAATATAAATAAATTTAAAAAACGATAAACAATCTTTTAAACTGTCCCAAACACATAAATCAAATAATTTATTTATTGAATTGATTTCTACATTATAATCTTGACGTTAAAAAAATAAGTTTTGTACCACAGTAAAAGAGCCAAGCGCATTTTTGGCTCTTTTGGCGAATTGCGCACAAAAAAGGAGCAGCGCAAAAAAAAAGCCAAGCATATTGCTCTTTTTAATGCGCGCTGCTCTTTGCGCAAAAGAAAAGCAGAAAAGAGCTGCTCTGCGCTGCGCATTTACTTACTCTGGTTTTTTGGTCAACTACTTCCAAGCATAGCATCCAAACATTGTGTTATGTATACTCTCGACGATAATCTGCGCACTAGAAAATGGGACATTTAATATTTTTCTAATTTATTGGTAAGATTGTCTTCTCTTTATACTATAATTATTTAAGATTTCAAGCTAAATTTAATTTCTTTTCCTTTGGCAAGAATAAGATTAAAATAATTTAACCAATATATCGAATCTAACGGGACCTTGGTTGGAAGAAAGCAAAAATGAGAGTAATAAATATTTACCATGTACTAAGACAACAAACTTTCTGAAGAGCCGTCAATCCATCCAATCTATCAAGTCTGTGACCAAAAGTTGATGAACGTTTGTTACGGTTGATCATACCTTAATGTGTCTTAAACTAATGCATATGTTCAGGTTTTTATCAACTGCCACCGATTCGATATATTCATATCTAATTGATAGATTTCAGTATGTTGAAACTCCTACCTCGAAATTAAGATATTTGCCGCTGAGTGAGATGTTCCACAAGGGTCGATATTGGGACCTCTTCCGTTTCTGTGATCTGCAATGTAAGCTTCAACATTGCATGGTTAGATTGTATGCAGACAATGTTCAAATTTACATAAGTTGCAGAGGTGCTACTATTGAAGACTGTGTGGCAATCTTACATCAAGAAATATATCGTGTTTATGAATGGGCCACCTAAATACTTTAGAAATTAACCCTACAAAGTCTAAGTGTTTGATTATCAAAAAGAGATTATTAAAATTTAATCAGAACCCTATTTTAAAATTAAAAAACCAGCCAATAGATATTGTTAACTCTGCTAAAATCCTTGGTCTATATTTCAACGACAGTCTGACCTGGTCTAATCATGTTAATTTTGTATGTGGTAGAACGTTTTCAATGCTAAGAAATCTTTGGAAAACTCACCAGTGGACTCCAATTAAAATTAGAATGCTTCTTGCCAAATCATACTTAATACCTAGTGTAAAGGCCTCGTTAGGCGAACGTTGAGGTAAGAAAAACTTAACGTATTTTAACGTACGGTCGTTTATCTACTTATAGAAACTTTACAAATGTGACGCATGTCAATAAAATAAACTAAAATAAAACATTGTGAAGCACAATTTGACGCGCGTGATTATAATCTTGTTTGTAATTTTAATTTCAAAAACCCGAAAAGAAATAAGTACAATTGTTTTGCAAAAAAAACTATAAAAGCTAAAATATTAAATTACAAAACCTAACACAATTTTCAATTTGCTGCAGCTGTTCAGAACAGTGTTGAGATTTGTGGCATAGTTGCCGTACATATAAATTTGGAAAAAGTACTAAATTAGATTCGAAAGATATTTTACATTGCAATATGTGGAATGTATTGACTAATTTAGACATCTATTTTAAAAAATATTATTATGTATTTATTATAACATATAATAATTATCAATTACTTCAAAAGTACATAAAACGGGCAAATGTGCCGCAATGGTACTTAACACATAGAATTCCAGCACTGTCTTACGAATGTCACGTAACAATGCCGTCAAAACCTATTTTATACAGGTTGAAGCGTTCCGGAAACGTGACAGTTCGGTAAGCGTTTGCACTGTTTTAGTATATTTAAAAAAAAAACGGCCTTTGGGTTAGCTTAAGTGGACGTTCGCATAATTGTACCTTAAGTAATAACATTATACGTTACGTATATGGTCTTAGAAGGTATGATCATATATTACACTATGTAACTTTGCTGTATGGCATTGGCTTTGAGGAGTTTGAGTATTACTATTCATGCATAAAATTATATATGCACATCAACCTGAGCATATCCACGAACGCTTAAAGTTTGCAACGCTACATAGAGGCAAAAGGTTTATAACAGAATGCTATTAGTCCCTGGAATGCAATACCCTGTGGACTGCAAACGACTAGTCACTTTTCACGCTGAATAACGTATACTTCTTGCTTTAAATAAATCCTTTTAATTTACTTATATCACATTGTTACGAATAATAAAATCTGGCAACCCCTGTTGTTGTTTCCGTATGAGCGTGGTGAAAAAGTTAATTCAACTAATGGTGTATGTA
Organism: Gymnosoma rotundatum; assembly: GCA_916610165.2. Taxonomy (NCBI): domain Eukaryota; kingdom Metazoa; phylum Arthropoda; class Insecta; order Diptera; family Tachinidae; genus Gymnosoma; species Gymnosoma rotundatum. The sequence continues at coordinate 61,156,193 of OU744337.1, forward strand.
TAGAATAATATCACAATTAGCCAACAAAAGATGAGCATACTCAATGGCTGCGTTGGTAGAGGTGCGTACCGCAAAACAGGAGGTCCTGAGTTCGATCCCGCGTTCAGATATGCGTACAAAAGAAAAAGTAACAATTACTCAATGCAATTAAAAATAATTTAACAGCAGTACAAACCTCCTGAGAGGCAAAAGACAATTATTGTGTGAAGCCATGGCAGATAATTTAGTGGAGATGTCGAGTTTAATATAAGAGCTACAGATAATTTTTAAGAAGCCCTTTATAATAAAAAGTAAAGAACGGTAGCGGATGCGCAGGAAAGTGTAACAGTATAACAACAAAAATGTATGGCAGACGTGTGTTGTGGCTATTGGATTAAAGGGGATGACTGGCTTGGATAAAAGTAGTAGTGGAGATATCTGTGGATGGTTAAGGTTACTAAACATGGCATCGAGTAGTTCATGTCTCGCCGGAGTAACACAGTAGTGTAGCGTGGATGGCTGCGTTTGTAGTAATAATGCATGTTTAGTAAATACGAGTTCAAGGGTTCACAACACCGGTAGGATCAAGAAGTATAGCCAGAGAAAGACATAAAGTTTGAATACAGAATAATAAGCCACAGTGGTGTTTGCAATCAAAAAAATCCTTACGTTTATTCTAAAAGGGAAAAACATAACAATATTACATCACTGCACACGTTTGAAAATTAATCAATTAAATGCGATTAAATGTTGAATTTCCATCGAAAATATCATGTATTTCATTTAATTTATCCAAATTTAATGTTTTTCTCTTAATTTTTAAAGAATATCTAATGTTATATTGTATTTGCATATACTCAGTTTCATACTGCAATACAAGACTTAAAGTCTTGTGTGTGGGACATAAAACAAATAAATAAATAAAAAAGTACACAAATACAATATTTAATTAACTGAAAATGCGTGTGCAAAAACAGTTTCACGCTTTTTTAATATGAGGAAATTTAATTTATATTTAAGTTCGTTCATTAAATGTGTATTTTCTATTCATAAAAAGAAATATGTATTTATTTCTTATTTTGGTTTTCATGGAGTTCATTGATGAAAAAATGCGAATACATTTTTTAAATTTGTGGAGTAACTTACTTGTCATAATTTTTAACAACTTGTTTACAATACTAGGAAACTTTTACGTTGCAAAAAAGTAAAATTTTTAAAATAATAGCAAAATTACAATAACCAAAAACAGAACTTTAAAAAATCCCCAAAAAACCTCTTTAAATCCCCAAAACGCAAAATATATCTTCAAAGAATTTATCAATCCCCAAACCAAAATTTTCATCCCTATTTTAAAAATAAAATCCGCGACTTTTAGAATGAAACATTTTGAAACAAATTATGCTTAAGTTGTTTTACTTTAAATAGCAACCTTTTTTTATAAAAAATAATTTCACAGCAACCAGTCCATAGAGGTTGAATTAGATAGCAAACACGCAATATGCCGTTCGCCCAACATTAGGTAAAGTAGCAGCTAAAACTGAAAAAACTACATTAGAATATAGGCCTATTTCTCCGACTCTGTGGCCCTTTTTATTTGACTAAAGCATTTAACTTTGGTATATTTTTATTAAATTACAAGCTAGTAAGGCCTCATTCCTTTCATGTCAATAAAAAAAAAACGGTTTTTTCCTTTTACATATTTCTCTCAACGTTTCGTGAATTTTTTGTTCACTTCTTTAGCGGATTCGTAATATTATGTATGTTAACAAAACAAAATTATCTCATTTATTTACTATTGCACTTTTCTTCAATTTTAAAACTTTTTAAAATGTTCCTGTTTTTATTAAAAACATGTAAAAAAAAATGCATTTTTATTGACATGAAGGGAATTAGGCCTTACCAGCTTGTAATTTACTAAAAATGCACCAATTGTAACAAAATCAATTGGCCGAAAGTAAATATATAGAACGCTATTTAAGTTTACACAACCTTCTAATTAAATTTTAATAAGCTTTTTATCTATCAAGAATTGTGTATTATTTTCATATTAAGTAATTTTTTATATACATTATTATTTTATATAATTTTACACATTATTATAGATCGGGAACTATCATGTTGTATTTCAATTATCTTTAAATCGAATTTAGTTAAAATCGTTTTAACAGCTCCTAATCCTTTTATTTAAAATAAATATAGATACTTGGACCTTCTGCATAACTATGTTTTAAATTTTATTAAAATCGGTGCACCCGCATAGCATATAGCAATATTGGACTTTATAGATGAGGATGCATGCACGTTCATTGGAAGGCATGTTTGTTTCATTTAGTGTTGCCAGAAATTCACGTGACCATGTGTTGTTTATATACATGTATACAGTTTGTTGCAGAAAATGTAAGTACACGACATTTATTACAGAATGCATGTCGCTAAAATTGAATCATAATTTTATCAATTTTCAAAGTACACTTACCAATTAAGACAAAATCAATAAAAAGACCATACATCACTTAACATACACACTTACGTATGCGTCAGAGTAAAACACTTGAAAATTTTCAGCTTTAATTCTTGGACATTTAAAATATTTAAAAATTTTTCATTCAAATTAGTTTTAACTTATCTCAATAAAAAATGTTTGTCCACAATAAAAAAAATCAAGCCCTTTTGCAGTTTCTGGTATTTCCCAGCACATGTTATTTAACACTATACAAATAATAATGTGGACACATAATGCATGAACAACTGCCAGTAACTGTATACATACATACATATATTCTAGATGATGAAGTCAAACATAAGCAAGCGTGCAGTTTACCATACCACAAGAGCGTTTTCCTCTATTTGTTTTTCCTAACAAGAATTTTAAATATCGTTCTCACATCAAAAGTTTTATCTGGCAACGCTGATAATAACATTAATAGATAGTGGCATGTCGTAACGTCCAAGGACATAATGTCCACTGACATTATGTCACACTAATATGCGACATAATATCCATCAACGTAGAGTCATAACGTCCATGGATATTATGCAACGTTGTCATAAAATGACTTGAAAAAAATCTTTGGTAAGCGAAGCCGGTGTTGGGTATACCATAGAGGAGGTACTTTTTTCTGAGGTAAATATAAGAAGGTCTCTTACAAATAAATAAAAAAGTTCGGATACATTATTTCTCTTAAGAGCAAATATATATACAATTAGCATGGGTATTTCCTTTAATATTAAACAAATGTGTAACGGATCATATTTTCCAGTTTGGTGTAATTTTTCTACTATTTAAAACTGCAAAAAAATTTTAACCTGAAAAAACAGAAAATTCGAAGCCAAACAAAAGTTTATGTGTGAATCGATGCGTCGCTCCTGAAGGGTGAAAAGCTCAAACTTAAAACTAAAGCTCGAATAGTCCCCTGCAACTAACATGTGAAACTTTATTTTAATCGGCCATTTATAAATTAGTGATATCATTTTAAATAATTAGTTTTAGATTCACTTTTGTGTTCTTAAAAATTACCGCCTATTTCAGATGTAACGCGTCGTTCAAACGCAAGTGAGGTCAGACCGAATAGACGCAATGTCTAGTGGTTGCGCATATACCTTGCAATCCCTAAAGAACTTTTGGTATGGGATCAAAGTGTCCACGCAATATATCAAAATGTTCAGCCAGCGAATTTATGAACTATTTCGGCATTTGTCTTAAAATTTATTGCCCTCGACCTAAATTAAAATATTTAATACCTTCCTGTCACAATAACCACCCACTCATTATAATCTCTAAAACTTCGTTTTCTAAAATTAATACAAAGTAGTAGTTAATGATTAACTTACCTAGAGAATTTTTTTCATCAAATGCAAATTTTGTAGTTTTATTCGAAAAATTTGAAGCCTCATTGTCGTCGTAATTACAAGGTGAAGGATTTACAACTTCGTTTTTAAAAGTAGTTGGATCGTCTTCATTTTTCGATGTATTTAATCTGTCAGCTGAGTTTAGATAACTTATACCTTGTTGGTACTTATCCATTAGCTTATACTGAGTGCTGAGCTGTTGAAGTAATATCTCCTCTTGTGAATTTAGATTTCTCTGCTTTTGTTGCAAATAATGTAGCATTTGTAATTGTTGTTGTGTTAAAAAAAACGATGGCTGTGTCGGTACATTTCCTGCTTGTATTGCAGTGGTATTACAATCTTTAAAACGTTTAGCTTGAAGATTGCTTGGGTAGGGTGGAGGTGGACCTTGTACCTGTAATTAGTAATAAATAATATTATTTTTACATCAAATTATTTTCAAATTTTAACTCACAGAAATTACATGACATTACAAGAACAAGACTCTGTCGACTTAGTTCGATTCTAAATTTCTCTGGCAAACTTTTTTTTTTGTTCTAAAATATTTTTACATAGATCCAGATGAGTTGAAAATTATGTTAGCGGTTGTTAATATTGTTTCTTAACAAGCAATAAACTTTTCATAATTACTCTAATAACTTTTATTTGTTAAAAAGGCCTTTTGAAAATTTGTTGTTAACCGTGAAGTTTGTTTACTACCGCACATCCTCCGAAATTTTCTGTTACCTTAATATAACCTTTCGTTCTTATTTTTAAATCCTTTAGTATACCAAATGGGGAAATACCTATACATCTGTTAGAAACGTATCGATACAACTATTGGTTTTCTAAGCACAACTTAGTCAATATAGGAATGACGACACTGTATATTCTCATTACCTTTCCGTCTCCTCATGTTATTGCTGTGCCCACAGTCAGTCTTAAATGACTTCTCTACAAGCGAAATGCTCCTACTTAAAACCAACACTATAATATGTCGTTCTATTTTCAGAGGCATAACTAACTAGCACCTTAACTGGATCTTTTGGAACAATATCATGTTCTAGATAGTGTTTTTAAAACATTCCGCAATTATTTTAACAGCCAGTGATAGCAAGTCTTGCTTACGCAATCAGAAGCGACCTGCACTTTTAATTCCAACAGAAATATACGCTACATTTTCAAAGCTTCTACGATGACAAATTCTTTACACCTGTGGCAGAACTTTTTGCCAGGTAGGAAGTTCTGAACAAGTAAGAATTTGCTGAATTGTTGTAACCCACAATAATTTTGGAAACGAATCTCACTTATCTCAACGAATATTTTATATACTGTTACGGTTTTAAAAACTTGGAGCACAAAAAACATTCAGAGCAATTAAGGAGAGTAGCATTTTTTTTTTCTGCTATTATAAACTTTTTTCGAAATACGAGGGCTGCTATATATATTTCTGGCCTTACAACACTGAGTGCTGCCAAGTGCAATCTGACATTTCCATTGGAAAGTTTGTCATTTTTAAGCATAATCGTACTCAAAACGTTTTGACGTCCGACCAATATTTGTGTTGTTTGCAGTGACTTGAAAAAATTAATATAGAAAAAAATGGAATTAACTCGTGAACATTTTCGTGCCATCATTTTTCACAACTTTCGACGTGGATTATCACGACAAGAGTGCATTGATGAACTTAAATCTTTGTATGGCGATGAAGCACCATCCTATAGCACTGTGAAAAATTGGTATAATGAATTTAATCGTGGCCGAAGCTCGCTCAAAGACGAATTCCGTGAAGGTCGTCCAAAAACGGCTGTTGTGCCAGAGAACATTGATGCCGTGCGTGAACTCATAATGCCAGATCGACATGCGACATACCGAGAGATAGAGACATCCTTGGACATTTCTTCCACCAGCATACTTTCGATACTGCATGAACACCTGGCCGTAAAAAAGGTTTATTCTCGTTGGATCCCGCACAATTTGAAAGTCCCTCAAAAAAAGGCTCGTGTCGATTGGTGCAAAGAAATGTTGCAAAAATACGATTGTGGTGCTTCAAAAGACGTTTATAAGATCGTCACAGGTGAGGAATCATGGATCTATGCGTATGAGCCCGAAACGAAACAACAATCGACCGTGTGGGTCTTCAAAGACGAGCAAAATCCAACGAAAGTTGTTCGTGGAAATGGTCGCCTGTTTCTTCGGCAAAACTGGTCATGTGGCGACTGTTCCGCTTAAGCAACGTAGGACGGTCACTTCTGAGTGGTACACTACAATTTGTTTGCCTTAAATCATCGGAGAAATTCGAAAAACCTACAAGAGAAGACTAATCATTTTTCACCATGACAATGCCAGCTCTCACACATCGGCTCAAACCAGAGCATTTTTGACCGGCCAAAACGTCGAATTAATAGGTGATCCGCCGTACAGCCCTGACTTGGCACCTAATGACTTCTTGTTTCCGCACATCAAGAAAAAATGCGTGGTCAACGATTTTCGTCGCCAGAAGAAGCCGTTGAAGTGTTTTAAAACCATGTTTTAGAGGTGTCTCAATCGGAGTGGAAAATGTGCTTCAACAACTGGTTTGAGCGCATGCAAAAGTGTATAAATCATGCTGGAGAATACTTTGGAAAACAATAAAACCATTTTTGATTATAAATATTAGCATTTTCACTATTAGGCCAGAAATATATAGAGCAGCCCTCGTATTATGTACAAATTGCAAGAAATTTTTTAGAATTTCTTATCGAACTTATTATGGGAAAATTTTAATTAAAAACTAGACGATTTTCAACTCAAAAACCCAACATTATTGAATTTTTGTGCACGTAGCCTAAATAGGAAATCAGCCTATTTTTTTTTTTTTTTTTTGTTCAATTTGATAGAAAAGAAATTTTCTAAGGGAATATATAAAAATTTGATATATTGGTGTAAGCTAACTACATGTGTTCACGTTCAAATCAAATTTTGTATAACATTGATCATCTTTGTCGAAGATGGAGGCCCTTCAACTTGACCTACTTTACATCGGGGAATGCATATACTCCGAATTATTGCCGAAAATATTCCATGAGCCCTAGTCCATATGTGGACTTTATGGAAAAAAAGAGTAAAAATTCCAATTTCGGAATTTCGGGTCCTTATTTTAGGAATTATGAAAATTACTTTATCCGAATGTTGCACATTTTTTGCCATTTAAATTTGACCTACTACACATGTATTATTTGATTTATTTAATTTATAAAAATTTTTTGGAATATTATATGTAATATTTAATATTCAATAAAATTTTTATAAATTACGCATCCTTTTAATATCATTGTGCATGTCAAAAGATAAAGTAAATCTTTTTTAATTTTTCCCAGTAAGGATTTGAACCATCGATCTTATAAATGCATGAAAATTGACTTATTTTCGGCTTTTTGGTTCATTTTCAATTTAATTTCTAAACATTTTTAGAAAGAAAAATTATCTGCAAACGTATGCGGACGTTTTCCAAAGAAAACAAGAAAAATTAGACGCTAGCAGAATGAAATGCAGCATTTTCGGGACAGCCACATCCTTCATCAGCATTCTTTGCATCTATCTACCTTAACCAACTAATCTTAATGTAAATTTGGTGAGACGAAATCCACACACGACATAAAGCATTTCTTTGTCATTCTCTATGTAACTCGTCTTGTACATTTGTTGTTGTATTTGTACTAACCTTCGGTATAGCCACGAAATGAAACTTTTTATTTTTAATTATTAATTCTTGTTTGCTCGCAACATATAGATGCTGGTTGAGCAACTACCTCTAATTCCATACCTTTCTAGAGTGGAAATTAGTTTATTATGCGATAACGTATCAAACGCTTTCCTGAAATCGATAAATAGCACTAGACAGTGCTGGTTGTTGCTGAGGCTCGTGTTGATGTGGTTTGCGAAATTTCCTAACAGCTTGTTCATATTTTTCCCTTTTTGGAAAGCGAATTGGTTTTCGTTTATTACATTGTATTTTTCTAGGAATCCTGTAAGTCTTCTTACGACAATTTCCTCGATATTTTTCTCAATAACAGGTAGTATTGAAATCGGTCTATAATTATTATAATCGGTTACGTTACCCTGCTTATAAATAAGCCTTATTATAGAAGTTTTTAGTAATTTTGGCATTGATGCATTTTCTAAACACGAATTTATTTATTTTTAGATCGACTGGTTTTGGGATGAAAAGAAAAAAACTAGAGGATCCACTCGTATGCAAGTATCGTGCCATTTTTAATTAATTTGTCTTAATCATCTTTTTGTTTTCTTACATTTTTAGGTACATAAATATATATATCGTAAGTATATATTGTATATGGGAAACAAACTAGGTATACTACCAACAAAACTAACAAACAAAAATTAGAAAATCGAATGGGACTCGGGCAGGACTTGGCCTCTCCCTCACCCATTATAAGAATCATGAACCTTGGCTGGGGCTGGTGCCTCCCTATACTTATTTAGCCCTCCACGCTATTTTATACATGTACTTATACGAGAGACTCGAGGCTGTAGGCAAATTTTCGCCTATTTTTTTTTTTTTTGCCATGGACTTAGCCGTGTGCCAGTACCCATGGAACACATACTCTTAATTTTTTGATTTAAATAATTTTTAACCTGCTTTAAATTCATTTTTGGATCGATTTCTTACAGATTGGTCCCGTTCTAAAAACAGTTTATTATCTTAAAAATGAAAGGATGTCCCCATATAACATACATGTTTTTTTTTATCAACCGTAAAGGGCACCACTTAAAAATTAAAAAAACTCAATGGCAAAAATAAATCTAAAAATAAAATAGTGTCCCCATCTGTGACGTAAGCTGACATATGGGCCTATCTTTTAAACCGTTGTAGACAAACGCCTTTAAATTGGACAAAATATCGATTGCTATGGCCGTTATAGTAGCAAGTCAAGGCGAATAAAATAAGGTGGTAGCGATGGCGAATTCGTTCATTTTCGACGTAAGCCCGAATGTCAAACTACGTGCAAAAAATAGTATACAGATTTTGTATGTATTAAGTTTGACAGTTAAACTACTGCTTATAAATAAGCCTTATTATAGAAGTTTTTAGTAATTTTGTCATTGATGCATTTTCTAAACACGAATTAATTAACACTGTTATTACCGGAGTTATAATAATATCGTTGTTCTTAAGGTCTCTGGGGGAATTTCATTAATTCCCGCACTTTTCTTAACATTGAGTGTTGTTAGTATATTGTATATTTCTTCTTCTGTAGTATGGGTAAGGAAAATTGAGTTGTTATTTGGGTTACTTGAGTTATTTATGATTTGTATATTACATCGATGTATTATTTTCAACACGTTTTCTTTGAAACTTAAAGAAAAATTTTCTGTAACTTCTTCTAGATTTTTGTTGTTGAAGTTATGTATAATAGTTTGATCTTACTTCAGTATTTGCCAAGTTATACGCATATTGTTTCTATTGTGAATAAATTGCTGTCTATAATAGTTGTTTTTAGCATAAATTATGTTCTAAATTTTTTATAATTTTCTTCAAACATTATATTATTTGGATTATTTTTCCATTTTTTGTAAAGTTTATCCTTAATGTCGCACTTCTTTATAATCTCATCACTAATCCAAGGATTATTGGATCTTGATTTGTTTATTTTTTTAATCTTTGTAGATTTTTTGTATATTTCACAAAAATTTTTATGCAAGTTATTATAAATGTCATTTGAGTTAGCATTATTATAAATAATGTCATTCCAATTCGTTTCCTTGATCAATTTACAGATTTTGTAGTTGTCAATTATGGCACCCTGACATACGTTTGGTTGTATCTCCTGACTTTCTTTATTCATGCAACAGAAGAGTGAGTAATGGCCTGAGATTGTGGTTGTTATTATTGATGCATTAGTTTTTGTGTTTTTTTTTTGGTTGCATTTTATAAAGATATGATCTATGCATGTACTCGTGTTTTTATTTATATCTTCTCTTGTGCTTTCGTTTATCATACATTGTAGTCCATTTGATGAGAGGGTTTCTAAGTACTTTGTTGTCGTGAGATTTTCCTTGCGTATGTCAATATTTATGTCCCCAACGATTACTACTTTTGTTTCTTTCTGATTTTATTTATAATGAAATCCAGCTCAGTTACAAAATTATTAATGTTTAGGGATGGAGGACGATAAATAGATAAAGATTTGTGTTGTTGCTGGTTAGGTCCAGTTTGATTAATTCAGAAGATTGTACATTTGTCGCGGCCCTTTTGTATATTATGGATTTTCTAATAAATATCGCTGCTCCACCTCCTTCTTTATTTTCGCCATTCTCATCTTTTCGATTTAGAAAAACAGAATCAAAACCATTGATGTTATATAAAACATTGTTTCAACAAGTATAATAATTTTTATTTTATTTAATAAATTGTTTATTTATTTTACCGTGTGTTTACATTCATACTTAACTCATAACAGTCAATATGATATAGAGCTGTGTCGTTCGTGAACAAACGGGTTAAATTGTCCGAATCACCTAAGTGTCCGAAATGATCCAGTCATTTTACTCCGGTCTTTTCGTTCAATAGTGTACGGGTTCAATTGAACGGAATGAGCCGAACATTTGACGGCAAAGGCAATAGAAATTATCAAATGCCAAAGCTACCTTGCTGGCAATGCACTTATAGCAGCCACAAATGCACACAATGCGGTCGAGTTGGTCATAAGAAGGGGTTTTGTTCCTGTTTTACTAATAAACAAAAAACACAAAAACCACAACAGCAGCAACAACATCTAATAACAAAAAGTAATTTCAAGAAAACGCGTAAACCAATAAAAAGCGTTTATACAACAACTGCGGTATGTAAAAATTTACGATTCGTGTAAGTGCAAATAAACGGTGTAAACATAACCTTACAACATGATAGGGGTTTTGACGTCACGATCATATCGGAACAAAATTGGCGCAAAATTGGTAAACCAGCATTACAAAGTTCTCAAAATCCACCACGAGATGCAACCACTAAGGAGTTTAATATTATTGGTGAGTTTGAGAGTGCTCTGATTATCAACGGTGAAACGCAAACATGTAACATTTTAATGGAACGGTTTCAATTATGCCACAAAGCTATTAATTCATACACTACATTCAATAATCTTCAAATCAACAATTCAATCACAGAATCTGAATTGCTTAATATTTATCTGAATGTTTTTAGGAGCCAAATTGGACACTGCACACATTTTAAGGTTCGTTTACAACCTAAACCACAAGCAATACCAGTTTTTCGCTCTAAAAGGCACTTGCCTTATGCGGCAATAGAACCGTTGGAAAATGATTAACTAGACTTGAACGTAAAGGTATTATAACATCTGTGAATTTTTCTGAATGGGTGGTGAAGGAAGCGTCAGGCGAACTTAAAATTTGTGGTGATTACTCCACTGCGCTCAATGCTCAGCTGGAACCACATGTTTCCATTGCCACTGCCGGAGGAAATTTTATATATTTTCACAACTGTTCCATTTTCTCAATAATTGATATAAATAATGCTTATATGCAAATGGAAGTGGACGATGATACGAAAAAGTTACTTGTAATTAACCCTCATCGTGGTATGTATACTTTTAATCGTCTTGCACCAGGCGTAAGGACAGCTTCTAGAGCTTTTCAGCAATGCATGGAATCAATAGTTGCTAGTATAAATTGAGTTTTCGTATATCTAGACGATATCGTTGTAGCTACATCATCACGTGAAGAAAATTTTTGTGCATTAAGCAGGTATTGGAACGTTTGCAGAAATACAACATCACTGTTAACTTTGAAAAATGCTAATTTTTTAAAACATCCTGCACATATCTTGGATACCATGTTGATAATAAAGGTATTTATCCAGATAAAAACAAGATCAAACAAATTTTGGATTTTAGACCCCCTAAAAACACAAGCGAATTGGGATCGTTTCTAGGAGCGATTAAAATTTATTAATGAAATGAGAAAACTTAAGAGATCAGTTAGCCAATTTATTTAGGAAGAACACAACATGGAATTGGTCATCAGCATGCCAGCATAGTTTTGATCGGTTTAAGCAGCTGTTAACATCGGACATGCTGCTTACTCATTTTGATCCAAAGGTACCTATCAAAGTTGCGGTGGATCCTTCTAATGTTGGATTGGGTGCGTACATTTGCCACGTTTTTCCGGATGGTAATGAAAAAGCTATTTATCATGCTTCAAGGTCTCTTACACCAGCTGAAAAAAATTATTCATAAATTGTAAAAGAGGGATTAGTTTTAATTTTTGCGGTGGTTAAATTTTTTACCTTTATTGGCAATTTTTGGTAATAAGAAGGGAATTCCTGCACATTGTGCAAATCGCCATCAACGTTGGGATCTCACCCTCATGTCATATGACTTTGATTTACAATATGTTTCAACACATCAATTCGGTGTGGCTGATGTTTTATCCCTTCTAATTGGTAACGTACCAAAACAAATTGAAGACACCATCATTGCGTGTGTTCAAGTAGAAGCCGTCTTAGATGACATCACAAATGCTTTGCCGATTACATTCAATATGGTTTTCGCCTCTACTAAAAAGATTTAAGTCTCCAAGAACTTATTAAAAGTCTTCAAAGTGGTAACTCGCCAAATAAAAAATCAGCCGATTTACAATGCTACTTTGTAAGAAAAGATAATTTAAGTATCGTCAATAATTGTTTAATGTTTGGTGAACGTCTTGTAATACCAGTCGGTTTTAGAAAACGAATTTTGAAAGAGTTGCACAAGGGTCATCAGGGTATTGAGAGGACCAAAGCGTTGGCTCGCAGCTACGTTTATTGGCCGTATCTGGATGGCGATACTAAGCGGTTGGTTCAGAACTGTATTAAAATAGTAGCCAAATCCTTGCCAGGAACGAAGCTTTATTCCTGGCGATTATCAACGCGTCCCATGGAAAGAGGACATATTGATATTGCTGGGCCTGTTGATAATTTGAATTATTTCATAATAGTAGATTCTTTTTGTTAATGGCCTCAATTAATCAAACTAAATCCATTTCGTCAACGGTGATCATAAATTATTTGCGTGATTTTACATCGAATCCAGAAGTAATAGTCAGCGATAACGGTACCCAGTTTTCAAGCCAACAAGTTTTGAAATTTGTTCAAGAAAGTGGTATTATGCACAAATTTACAGCCACCTACCACCCACAGTCTAATGGGCAGGTAGAGAGGTTTGTTGACATTCTTAAACTTGCATTAAAAAAACTGGAAGGGTCTGTTACATCGAGTGATAACTTACAAACGTTTCTAAAGTGTTATCGTTTATCTCCAAATCCTAGTATTGATGGCAAAACGACTTCTGTAGTGCGATTCACTACTCCTTTTTAACGATTTTCGGCTTGTTAAATTAACTTAACAACAAAATGTCGATTTTGTATTCAGTAACACTTTTAACAATTGTGTATATTGTTAAGAAAGCGACCATAATTTTTGGGTTGTTAAATCTGTCTACAAAATAAACAGCGTAAAACTTGTGTTTATGAACATTCATATAAGCCTATACACAGAACATATACATTTATTTGAACGAAAAATAAAAACTCAATTTGTTTTCAGTTTAAGTAAATTAAACATTTTTTTTTTAACTTAGCACATTTACGCATATGTAATATTTATTTAAAAAATAAATTTCTTATTAAAAAAGATTGCACATAAACATATGTTTCGACCGTATTTAAGAAGTGGTAACCGCAACTCTACAACCAAAACTATAATTATGCTTTTCCTATTTTCAAACTCCATAGACGCATATAATAAAATACGTATTTATGTGTATAAATTGACATCTAAGAAATAAACACATGCATGTACCTCGCTTGAATTCACAAGTTTTTATTATTCTCTTTTGTGTTTTTCGTTTAGTTGTTGACGGAGATGCCACTCAAATGCAATTTGTGTCTATTATAGTTTAGCTGAAGATAGTGAATCGCTTCATCGTTATTGCAAACAACAATTAATGTTGTCATAAATAACAATTGTCGTGTTGTTTAAAGTTAGTGAATTGCACTACTGAACTGTTTGTATTAAGAAGATTAAGTACAAATCTTGATTTACTTAAAAAACCGGATAAATCGCAACTTCAAAGGAACCAGAAAATGGAACAACAATTGAAAAAGCATCATGGTGCTGCAGAACGTAAAAATGCAATTGGTCAAAAAGTTTTGGCGAAATTTTACAAATATAATAAAACAGAATATCAAAAAAATTCTTGAAAATGTAAACTACGAAGTTATAATCGAAGGCATTCCGGATTTTCGTGCAGTGAGGTTTCATGCAAATCTACTTAGATCACAGCATGCGGAATCAACTGCTGCAGTTCAGGGAGTATTATACGATTATTTTGACTTAGCACCTCAAAAACTTGTACAAAGTGAGAATCAAAGCAATGATTTTGGAATTGCACAGTCACCGAAAAGGGATCAACGAAATAAGTCAATAAAGGAGAGATGTTAGCAACTCCAAATAATCAACTTTGATTGGATTGACTATATATTACAAATGTCTGATTGTCATTATTTGTCGTGCATAATAAATATTTATTACATTGTCATTATTCGCAGCGCATGATAAAGCGTATTTTATAGGTTGTCGGTATTACAGCCGCGGTAAATATATTTTATTTTATTTGGTTATTTATGTTTTTTTAATGTTATTTAATATTTTAATAAAGGTTAATGTTAGCGTGTAAACATCACTCAACAGGGCTTTATTTCACAACCATAACAGTTTCTACTCAAAAAGGGTTGATATTCTATCACATCCCCTCTTACATATTAGTACTACATCGCAGTTTTAAACCTTTCCCAGTTGCTCTGTAAAAAACTCTAAAATAATCCGCGACGCCGTATGTTCTAGCAAAAAAGACTTTTCTCAAATTGTGGTGCTTATTACTGGGATTTCGGAATATTTATGCTGTTAACAATTAGATTTAACCTTTTTAGCGATGCACTAGGAAGAATAATGGTAATGTGTACTACCTCGGAACAATTTTCAACCTTTTTTTCTTGGACTTTGAATATAAAGCGTCATAAGATTTGCAGAAAGCTCTACCTAATGCGATGCATGTTGAGAATTTTGCAACAGTATTCATCCAGGTTAAATATTTCACTTTAAACTTATTTTCGTATTCGCGAAATTATTTAATTTTTTGATCAACTTCTAACATACACATACAAAAAACACGATATCTCAAAACTTCAATATGATCGGTATGAGGTGTTTATATTATATGTATGATAATTAATGGACATTTATATGAATGTTCAGGTCATCAAAAATTTTGGAACGCAAATTCCAAAAGAAGCAAAGGAGCAAAGTTTATAGATACAATAAGCCGTAGGTAATTCTGTAAGGAGCACCTATAGTGCGATTTATTAGCTTAAGCTTAACGATAATAGATATCTTAGTTTTTCTATTACAAAAAATAAACGGAAAACACAAAAGAGAAGAACAAAACATGTGAATTCAATCTAGGCACATACATGTGTTTATTTCTTAGATGTCAATTTATACACCTGAATACGTATTTGCTTATATTCCCATATGAAATATGGCAATTACCTCTTTTTAAATACAGTCAGGGCTATTTATTTTATTTTTTAAGTGTATACCTAGTTTAAATGAATGTTTAATTCAATTAAAAATCAGAAAAAACTGTGTTTATTTTGTGTTCGAATTTAATGTTCGGTGTCTATGCTTACACATATGAATGTATATAAACACATGTTGTAAGTCGTTTATTTTGTCGACAGATTTAACAACTCAAAAACTATAGTCACTTTCTTCACGATGGGAAACTTGCTAACCATGTCAGCTGGTTTTTAGTAACAGCGAACACCAACTGCAAAATCGACAATTATGTTGTTAAAGGTACGGTCGGATAGGTCAAATATTTTGCAGAAAAGACGTAATTACTAAATTATGGAAAAAATTTTTGTCTTTCTCAAATACTTATAAAAAAATATAGGATCGTACTCAATATAAAAGCTAAGATATCACTTTTATTATATTGTTACAAAAATGCTTTATTAAAATCATAAAAAGATGTATAAATAAAGGTAGAAGTTTCTACAAAACAAAAACAACTAACACAAACGAGAAATAAACAAAGACAATGCACAACCATACACACACCTGCATTGTATAACAACTAAATAAAAATACACATCTATTTTCGAATAATAATTGAGAGTTCTAGAAGTAAATAACAATGCTCACATCATGTGTCTTAGATAAAAATGACAACACAGTATTTTCTACTACGCAGCAGATGGAGGTAGAAATTCTCGAATATTCAAGAACGCCTAAAAATAGGGTATATAAAAGCAACGCCAATACGTGCTGATTCATTCATTCTGATTGTGAGCGTCATCTAGTTAAGATCTTATGGTACAACAGTGTAAAGTTGCCAGCGTGTATTATTAAACGCGAATAGTTAAATCGTCAAATAATTGATTAAATAAAGTGTAATTTAATTAAAACTCTAAAAGTTGTGGGTGATAATATTTTGCAAATAAAGAACTCATAAATAACACGTTTTTAATTTAAATAAACGTTACAATGTTATAAGTCGTCATTCCTAATGTCAGGTAAGATTGATTAAGCATTTGTAAAGCAAGTGGTTTCAGAAAAAATCGTTAAAAAAAAGAAGTGAATCACACCACTGCAATTATTGTTTCTTTAATACCATTATATTTTAACCCTTTTTTCCTTTTATTATTAAAAATAGAATCTATCAATACATGTTAGATAATAAGAAAATATAATTAATCATTTAATGTGTGTGAAGATAAATTCGAATTTAACTAGAAGAGACATAAACCAATTTTTTTAACAAAGCTAATTTAGCAGTTAACAGAGCACTGTTAATCATTTAACAGTCGTTAGAATTTTGACCTTTATAAATTAAAACGCTAAACTCGGGAATTTGGGACCCGGTCCATGATATGTAAAAATTGTGCTAGAGTGTACATAGTTGGAATATAAAAGTTAATTGTACAAAACAGTTCTTAAAGAACAACAAATACAGAGTTTTTTAACATGGTCATTTTCGAAAATTTCTTGAGAAGATTGGTGATCATTATGGAAAGATTGGAAATGGCTGGTATAACATACCCTATACAAATGCAGGTCCATTTTTTCCATAATGACCAACAATCTTCTCAAGAAATTAGAAAAAAGTAACCTTGTTTTTATTTTGTTTACTTTGGTATAAAAATGAAATAAAAACAGCTTTAAGTAGTTTTAAAAGCATGGTTTAATATTCAGCACCAACAAAATTTTTTTTTGACTCTCGACTGAACTGAAAATAGTTTGAGTATTCATTTTCAACTATTTGACTGCTTAAAATAGTTTAACTGAGCACACACACAACTAAAAAGCAACTGAATTCAGTCTACTATTTGCAGTAGCAAAACGAACACACAGCGACTGAGTTTTGAGTTTGAAAGTTAACAGTACGCGACTGAGAAGCCAGTTCGTGTGCGTTAAGCGGGCGTAGTTATTCTAGTAACGTAACACAACTGAAAATGTGTGTGGATAGTCTGACTGAATAATTTGATTGTGTGTTTGTACACAGTTTTTTAACAAATACGAGTAGATATCATCTGTATTTTCATTGTTGGTATAAATAGAAAATAATTTCATTTTATACTGTTTCTGCATATTTCTTTTTTAATTGTTTAAATATTAAAATGGTTCTACACAATTAGAATAATTTTACTTAAAATTAATTTTTGGTTTACATAATTTTGTTTTCAACTTGGAACTTTATTATTAAATTAACCTTAAACTTAGTAAATTACTATTAACTTAAAATGTATTAATAATAAAATAGCTATGTTATTCATTTTAAATCGTCAATAATTTCATCGAGAAGTATAGAATTAAGTTAAGCCAATAAAATATTTTCAAGATTTTCTACGCCTAACCGATTTCTGCAGTCTGTCACACGTCGTATCTTGTCCGTGAATGGATATTGTATAATAAACATAAACAGCTGCATACACCTTCGAAATCACCAGACGTCAACACTATGAACATATTTGGGATATATTGGAGAGAAGAATCCGAAAATACCAAATTTCAAAATCTACAAAAAGCTGCGTTATTGAGACTGGGCAAAATAAAATAAGTCGACACAAAAAATATTGCTAGAAGCATGCGAAGATGCCTAGAAGCTGTTATTGCCGCCAAGGGAGGGCCAACAAAAGATTAAAATACAAAAAAATATCGTGTATTTAAAAAAAAATAGCTTATTTGACATGAATTTACGAGTTTTCTTGTTTTGTAGGTAATCGTTTTCTTTTAGTTGTTAAAGTAAAAGAATTGTTTTGAAATTGCCCATGCAGTTCTTTTTGTTTATTTATTTTTTTTTTTTTTTGTGTTTTTGCAATACATTTGCTGTGTACTTTACTGTAACTTTATTTATTAACTTTATATAAAAACTAAAAACATAAACAAGTAATGGATGTTAAAATTCGTAGTGGTATGCTGCACATATATATGTGTATTTTGACAATCTAGCCGGACATTAGGCCAAAAATTAATTTTGAGAAATGTTAAAATGGATTTGGATAAATCGCATATGTTTTTATTGACTTTATACGACTTTCAGAGGTTTGCAATATATTTTTTGTGGCTAAGCGAATAAAGATTATCTATTGATTTTTTTATTGTGAAAGGCTATATTAGCTGCTACTTATATTAAGTTTTAGAAAAATTTTGTTCAAATTGTTATGATAGAAAATTGCTATTAGAATTAAAAACAGGATTTTTTATGTAAAATTTTTTGTAAAAAAAAAGTAAATAAAAAGGTTTTTGAGAGTGATCTTCATCGCGGTCCCAAAAATGTTATATATCACTATAAAATTTGCCATCTCTACTTTTATACTTTGAAAAAAAGTTGCGCGTTTTTGCGCCATTTATTTTGCGATGTTTTGTTAAAATTTCATTTTTTTTTCTGCTTTTATTGACTTTATCGCTGGTCTCATATAGAAAGGCCCTAACTCGAATTTTTACGAAATTGATATTTTTCTTTTTATTAAATTATTATTTGAACTTTGAATATTATATAAATGAATAGAAATTATTTTGGCTTAAGTTCATTTATTTTTAATTTCTAAAAATCTTTTTTAGAAAGAAAATTTATTTTTATTTTTACAAATGTATGCGGACGTTTTCCAAAGAAAACAAGAAAAATTAGACGCTAGCAGAATGAAATGCTGCATTTTCTGGACCGCTACGACCTTCATCAACATTCTTCGCATCTATCTACCTTAGTTGTGTATTTTTATAAACATCATCTATTTAACCAACTAACTTTGTAAATAAAAATACGAGAACACTCATATTCATATCAACATTAATTTGGTTAGACGAAATTTACACACAAACCAACGTATTTCTTTACTGTTCTCTCTTTATTTTCGTCTTGTACATTTGTTTTTGCTTTGTTTCAATCATCGATTGAACACGAATGCAAATTTGTTTCAAGTCATTCTTACTTGTTTACTCACAACCTTATAGATGCTGCTCCAGTATCATTTTGATTGCTATTAAGTAAGCATGAATGCTCGCTGTGCCTTGCGTGCTTATAATTTAATTTTTATTGAATTATTACTTGAACTTTGAATATTATATAAATGAATAGAAATTATTTTGGCTTAAGTTCATTTATTTTTAATTTCTAAAAATCTTTTTTAGAAAGAAAATTTATTTTTATTTTTAATTCTATTCTTATTTACAAAGTTAGTTGGTTAAATAGATGATGTTTATAAAAATACACAACTAAGGTAGATAGATGCGAAGAATGCTGATGAAGGTCGTAGCGGTTCAGAAAATGCAGCATTTCATTCTGCTAGCGTCTAATTTTTCTTGTTTTCTTTGGAAAACGTCCGCATACATTTGTAAAAATAAAAATAAATCCGCGTATAATTCATTGAAAGGTTCTTCATTACGTTACGTCATAGTTTTTTTAAATTTTTTTAATTATTAAATATTTTTTACAAAAGATTTGGCGGGTCTTATAAGCGAGAGAAACGGTTTGTGTTATACTGACTGAGAATTGCACTGTATGGTCACTAACAGAGAAAACAACAGCGATGCGAAACAAAAGCGCATCACGAGTTTACTCGTGGCCGCTCAGCAACGTTCGGCCATAAAAACAGGAGTTAAGTCGTGACCGTTCAACAATGTGTTAAATGTCCACTTGGCATTTAAGGCCAAACTCTTAGATGTATTAAACTACAACTAAAGTTCGAATTTTATAATGCATTATACTCGTACAACGCAATCCCTGGAAATTTTATTGATAAAATAAAGTATACATACCGCAATTCTTTCAAGATGCCTTTTTGAAGAATTAGATGACAGTTGGTTGTGCTGTTGCTGTTGGCGTGAACTCATTTCTAACGAAATAGGCAAATTCCAAGCTTCTTCAATGGAACAGAGTTGCCTTCTTTTTGATGTTATACTTGACATAGGGGCCTGAAGTAATTGCGACTCCAAAAATTTTATACGTTGTTCTAGTCCTTTGTTAATACATAGTTGATCAAAAGTTTTAAATCTCTCAGAAATCCAATGATCCTTATCCGAATGCTAAATTTAATATAAGAAAAATAAGTATATTAAATTTTGTTTAATATTGTTAGACTTAGTGTATGAACATTAGGATGATAAAAAAGCAAAAAGCCGATTAGTGGTGTTTCTGTTTTATTTGTTTTATAGACAAAAAAAAAAAAATAATAAACAGTAATAATGGCCGCAAAAATTAATTTGTAACTGTAAACGTTCATACATGTAACAAAAGTTAATAAAACTAAACACTCCCAGTTTTTGGTTTTTATATTAAATTCATGTGTTTAATTTATTTTTTGAATTACAAAGTTACTAATTTTTTTAAATTCAGGTAATTTAATCGATACTTCTTTACTCGTTTCTTGACATTCTACGATTGACTTTACTATCTTACTGCTCTCTTGATGAAGGAATCATCCCACAGCCGACTCTGTATCCGTCTCGGAGGAACTGCTGCCGCTGTTGTCAACTTTCGAATAACACCATAGCTTCATGTGATCATTATTTGTGTTGGTTAAGTTTGGTCCATTAAACGAAGCGGGTTTTCGAACTTCGTATCTGCCATTTTTCCTTACCTTTGTAACCTCGTAAGGACCAAGGTATTTATTTGCAAGCTTTTTACCCGCAATAAACTGGGTTCTTTTGGTCGCAACTAAATCACCCTCTTTGCGATCCACATTTTTTTCTTTTACGACCATAATGCTTTTTGAATTCCTTTTGTATTTGCTTTTACTTTCATATCTCGTGTGCTGTCGTTGATCATTTAATTCAAAACAAGTTCATTTCGCAAGATATCCATTACACTTGTGAAGTTCCCGTGCTTCATTTCTACGCCAAACATAAATTCAAATGAAGATCGGTGTGTAATATTTTAAGTTAATTTGACCTCACTAACAAGGATAATTTTACTCTGTTGAAACGTTCACATATTCTCTGTTTCGCCTATTATACGTTGCGGGTCTCCAAAAATAGAGCACCAACACTGCAACTTGCTAATCACCTCATCAACACCAGTAGTTTTTGTAGGGTATATCCAAACAAATTTCCTAAAACCATCCACTACAGCCAAAATGAATCTGCATTTCTTTGAAGTTGCATCCATGTGGCCTATGTCAATGCGGTTAGTGGCAAATCCCCTTTGTCTATACACTCTAAAAATTTTTCCAGTTTACCTTGCTTTTTATTAAAAAGAATGTAGTCATACAGTTTTGTATAAGATTTCTGACTTTACTTTCCAGATGCTGATTTATTGGAGTTTTGCGACACTAAAATGTCAAATTTTATCTCGATTTTTAGAAAGCAATGTGATACTATGTACCGTACAAAACTACTATTGTCACAAGTACATTAAAAATTACACCTGACATAGCTCCTGTTTGAATACATCAGCTGATATTTTACTTCGCCGTTATTACATTACAAACATAGAAGTCAATAGGTTGCAAAATAGCTTTAAGCCGTCATTATATATATTTGTTGGCGCCACAGAAACACTGGACTAAACAAATCGGAGCTTTAGTTACGTACTTTAAAATACTTTGGAGATTTTAAATGTGTTCGTTATTGAATTATTGGGCCTAAAGAAGCTGCCAACATATTGGTCTTCATTCCGTATAATATGTGAAATCTTGCAAATATTTGTGTATTTAAAGTGTTTGCAGTCTTTGTTTTTCCATTAATGGGCTTCTTCCAGTAACTTTCCTATTGGTGAGCATTGTTAATTAATTATGTTTTTACCATAAACCAAAAACTTATGCACCGCAGGAGTAAGTTCCTTCTCTGGGTACATTTGAGCTTTTGATGCATAATCCTTAATCATTTAACATTAGGATAACTGACAACCTTTTTAAAATATGATTGTCGACCCCAGTTGTCAGTCCAAGCTTCTTAAGAAATTCATTTCGTGTATATATATATATATATATATTTTTTTTTTTTTTTAGCGGATATTCGCTTTTTGCGTTGGGTCCTTATCAAAACATTTTCCTTTTTTTGTTAAGTTTTGTGTGACTTTTTGCAAATCGCACACTTCTAAGTTTGAAGTTTGCATTTTTAAAAAGGTTTAAATAATTGATTGACAGAGCAAAATATTGTTTATTATTTAATGTGAAGCGATAAAAATATGTAACACTTATCTCGAGATTGCTCTAAAGAAAGCCATTTTGAACAGTCTTTTTTATTTCTTTTCACATTTTAAGCACATCTTTGTTTGCTTTCTTCATGTTTCAAGAAAACCCGTAATATTTTATGGCCACATTCAGTTACATAAATTGTTTAAAGTATTGTTTAGCAAATATGCTCATAAAATTTGGCTGTTTTTTGCACATGTTCTATTTTATTTCTAAAATTTACATAAATATAGGAAGTCTAAAATCTATGTCGGAAGGAAATACTTTGCTTAATTTAACTTTAGCTTCAATGTAAATTTAATCTAGTTCACTTTGAAATATTTGTGTTATATGTTTTTGCTGAAAAGGAAAATAGTTGTTGTTAGTTTTTGCCAAGTAGCTTTCAACCATTAAAAAAAAAAAGAAACGGAAAAATAATTATTTCATTGCTTAAAGAGCCAGAACTACATTAAGGATTTTGAATAGTTTTGTTAAATAGTTAAATGTAAATAAAATATTATAAGCGGGTAAACGCAAGATAAAAAAATGGTAAGCTCAAATTACCAAATTGAAAAATTAAATCCTGACAATACATCATGGTGCATACAGATGTGCAGCCTCTTGATTACTCAAGATTTATGGGATGTCCTTGAAACAACATTAGGTAAATTAGCAACTCAACAAGAAAAGGCTTTAGCGGTGAGAACATCTGAGCTTATTAATGTTAAAGATTGCAAAAGACCACAAAGGATGCTTGGTAAAATTTTTAAATATTTATAGAGCAAGAAATCCTTTAAGAAAAGTTAATTTATTTAAGCAATTCGTAGATTTAAATTTACATCTGACAAAAAAATATGGAGATGATATATCTAAAAATAAAATTTTAGAAGAAGAACACTGTAGAAATAAAAACGTTTGTGCTGGTAATGAGCAAGAAGTATGCATCATACACAAGTATTAAAATAAATCCAAAAATTTTCAATGTTTCGAATGTGGAAAAAGTCGGTCATGTCAGATCGCAGTGCTTCTCTAAAAATAGAGCTATCATTAAGTTCACTAATATTAAAAAAAAAATAAGGTAGATATTTTTAAAAAGGAGGAATTACAATTCAAGGCAGTTGTTTCAAATGGTATTTATAAAGTAAATTCAAGGTCGGTTAAAAAGTAATGTCCAATGAAGAAAACTCTAAAAATAATTTGTGGCACAAGCGTTTAGACAATCTAAACATTACCGATCTCAAGAAGTTACAAAGAAATGAATTGGTACATGGATTGCAAGGTAATATATATAAATGAATATAATTGTGTGACATGTTCAATGTGCAAAATTTCTATTAAACCATTTAAACCAATTGGAACAACAGTTCAAATAATTTATTCGAATTGGTACATACCGATATATATGGTTAAGTCACAGAGCATATTTTCTAACATTTATAGATTATTACTATCGGTACATCACAAATCTGATGCGTTTGACGCATTTATAGAATACTTTGCAATTGCAGAGAAACAAACTGGATACTAATTAAAACCACTCAGAAGCGATAATGGTCGTACGTTATTCGAAATTTTAATGGTTTTTTAAATAAAAATGGTATAGTGCACGAAACTACAGAATGGCGTTTCAGAAAGAGCAAACTGGTTAAAATGACTCGTTGTAAGCTTGAAGATCCAAAATCCCTAAGTCGTTATGTCCTGAAGCCATAAATCCATCAAAAAACCCATCACCATCTAAGATTTTGTACAAAGTTACACCTTATGAACAATGGACTGGAAGGAAGCCCTGTGTTTCCTATTTTAAAGTATTTGGGACCAAGGCTGTAGCTCTAAGTAAGAAACTAGGTCGTTCTTAATTGGATCCCAAAGGTAACATTTATTTATTTGTTGGTTACCAACCTAATATAAAAGGTTATCGTTTATATAATACTTAAACTAAAGCAAAGTAAGAAATATAAAATTTTTGGAAAATTAATTTTTTTATGAGAAAAATAATAACGGTGAAAGTGATTTTTGTGATATTTTCGATTGGTCAATAATGATTTATGATAAAAGTAAAATACAAGATAAAAATCAAGAAAATGGTGGAACTTGTTCAGAAATACCAAAGTTAAGAAGATAACGAAAACAACATAGAAACAAAATAATCTGATTAGTTTAGTGACGAAGGATCTAAATGTCTTGGTTTCGATAGTTTATCCCAAAGCGAATCCGAAAATAATCAAACTTATGAAGTAGTTTCAAATGCTAATAGAAAACGTAAGAGAGGAAGACCATCTACACAAAAAATATGAAATGAATATGATAGACCACGCAAAATATATATGTAGATTGAATAGCAAAGAATTAAATCATCATTAAGGATTTTAATACTAAGCCAAGGAGTCTAAAAGGAGAAATAAACTGTGAAGAGTCCAATAAATGGAAACAGGCTATGAAAAACGAAAACGAATCTTTGATAAAGAATGGAACGTGGGAACTTGTTGAAAAACCTAGTTGAAGAACACGTTTGCGAGAAATACAACAGCACTACTGAGAAATACAAAACTAGGTTGGTAGCCCAACTTGTTTTCAGCAATGTAATCGAGATTATTGCTCCTGTTATACATCACCCCACGATTTTACTTATTTTAACTTTAGCAGCCTAATATGAATTACTAATTAAACATGTGTATGTTGTAGCTGCTTATATAAATGGTAATTTGAAAGAAAACTGAAGCAACCGCAAATGTTTGTAAGAAAAGGTGAAAATTAAGAAAATCTTTATAAGTCCTTAAACAGGCTAGAAGCAATGGAATCACAAAATAAACGAAATTTTGATAAATATGGGATTCTTTTAATGTAAAACATACAGTTGTGCTCATTCTTCTGTTAAAAATTAAATAAATATTATAGCGTTGTATATAGATAACATAATATTACATATTGGAAACTCTTAAAGGGATACAATTGCAACGGTGTAATATTTGTTCTACCCTTTTTCTTTGTTCCTATTTGCAAGTTGACTACGTGCCATATGCTGATTGGCTGTTATATTCAGCTATAATTTCTCTGAGAGATAATCTCAATTTTTATATAATTTTACATCATATACTGAACTTTAAGTACCTTTATCTTTTACTTTACTTCTAAGTTCTTAATGAAAAAAGGGCTTTTTCTAATAAGCAAATTTGAAATATAAAACCAACACATGCTTAATTTTTGTAACAAAAACTCTCAAGCTACATTTTCAAATAGTGGACCGTGGTCCTTCAAATTATTACCTTGGAATGGAAATAGAAAAAATCCTAGAGGGAATATTGAAATTAATCAAAAAAATTTTGTTCAGGAAGTACTTAATAAATGAAATATGCGTGAATGTAAACCAGCTAAAAGACCATTTCAGCAGAAACAATATTAACGAAATGTTAATTACCAGGAACATTTTGTTGCAGCTAAGCATGTCCTACGTTATTTCAAATTTAAAGAGTTATTGTTGTATAATTTAAAAGATGTAAGTGATTTAACGTGCTACTCTGATGCAGACTGTGGTTTAAATATAATTGACCGTAAATCTTATAGTGGTTTTATTCTATTTTTCGCAGGGGGCCAATATCCTGGAAATCGAAAAAAAAAGAATATAGTGGCACTAAGTTCAATGGAAGAGGAATACATCGCAATGTGTCCAGCTGCTAAGGAAATAAATTTTTATTGAAGTTTGTTAAACGGATTGGTTTTTCAAGATTTTATTAGAAAGCCAACCGTTTTAAATTGTGACAACCAAGAAGCTCAATACCTGCCAAAAGTCAAATGACTATGAAAAGAAGCAAACACATATAAGATATCACTATAAGAGATAAATAAATAGCCAACGGAATACATTTGGAATATGTCCCATTAAAAAAAAAAATGTAGCTGATATTTTAACCAAATGTGTGCCAAGCATTAATCATTGAAAATATTGTAATTTATTAAATTTAAATACACTAAGTTGAATGTTAAATATGTATATACGTACTTTCTAATAAGAAATTCACATTGAGGGGGCGATTGTCGGAAATCCTTTGCTTTATTTAACTTTAGCAACAATGTAAATTTTTATTCTAGTTCACTTACAAATATAAGTGTTATAATTTTTATGTTGAAAAGAAAAATAGTTGTTGTTTTAGTTTTTGCCATGTCACTTTCAACCATTAATAATGATTTTGAATAAAAATTCTTTTATATAAAAAAAAAAGCAAAAATCTACAACTGCCATAAAAGTCGGATATCGGATTCAAATTTTGTTACTTTTTTAATAATATACAAACGTACCTTTAAAATAATACCACAAAAGGAGGGATCAAAAAGAAATTTTTCTGACACTTCAATTCTAACACGTAATTTTTTTTTTTAAGATTACGAGGGCTGCTATATATATTTCTGGCCTGGCAACACTGAGTGCTGCCAAGTGCAATCTGACATTTCCATTGGAAAGTTTGTCATTTTTAAGCACAATCGTACTCAAAACGTTTTGACGTACGACCATTATTTGTGTTGTTAACAGTCACTTGAAAAAATTAATATAGAAAAAAAAATGGAATTAGCTCGTGAACATTTTCGTGCCATCATTTTTCACAACTTTCGACGTGGATTATCACGACAAGAGTGCATTGATGAACTTAAATCTTTGTATGGCGATGAAGCACCATCCTATAGCACTGTGAAAAATTGGTATAATGAATTTAATCGTGGCCGAAGCTCGCTCAAAGACGAATTCCGTGAAGGTCGTCCAAAAACGGCTATTGTGCCAGAGAATATTGATGCCGTGCGTGAACTCATAATGCAAGATCGACATGCGACATACCGAGAGATAGAGACATCCTTGGACATTTCTTCCACCAGCATACATTCGATACTGCATGAACACCTGGCCGTAAAAAAGGTTTGTTCTCGTTGGATCCCGCACAATTTGAAAGTCGCTCAAAAAAAGGCTCGTGTCGATTGGTGTAAAGAACTGTTGCAAAAATACGATTGCGGTGCTTCAAAAGACGTTTATAAGATCGTCACAGGTGACGAATCATGGATCTATGCGTATGAGCCCGAAACGAAACAACAATCGATCGTGTGGGTCTTCAAAGACCAGCAAAATCCAACGAAAGTTGTTCGTGGAAGAAGCACTTCGAAGCAAATGGTCTCCTGTTTCTTCGGCAAAACTGGTCATGTGGCGACTGTTGCGCTTGAGTAACGTAGGACGGTCACTTCTGAGTGGTACACTACAATTTGTTTGCCTGAAGTCGTCAAGAGAAGACGAATCATTGTTCACCATGACAATGCGAGCTCTCACACATCGGCTCAAACCAGAGCATTTTTGACCGGCCAAAACCTCGAATTAATGGGTCATCCGCCGTACAGCCCTGACTTGGCACCTTATGATTTCTTCTTGTTTCCGCACATCAAGAAAAAAATGCATGATCAACGATTTTCGTCGCCAGAAGAAGTTGTTGATGTGTTAAAAAACCATGTTTTAGAGGTGTCTCAATCGACGTGGCAAAAGTGCTTCGACAACTGGTTTTAGCGCATGCAAAAGTGTATAAATCATGCTGGTGAATACTTTGAAAAACAGTAAAACCATTTTTGATCATAAATATTAGCATTTTCACTATTAGACCAGAAATATATAGAGCAGCCCTCGTATGTTTTTTTACTTTCAATAAAAATATATATAATGTAATAGAAAGTAATTTTTATCTAATTAAGGAAAATGTTTTTGAGTTGGTATCAGTAAGAAGCTCTTTATACGATGTGTTCATTTATTTTACAAAATTTTGTCATCAAATTTTGTGGCAAAAACCCGCCACAGTGCAACGTAACACCCATACATTATTTTTAAACTCAGCAGCCACCTCTTTGTTCAAGAAGCTATCTTTCTAAATAAAAACAACCTGAGTTGTTTGAACACACAATCAAGACATCGCATATTTTTTAAATGCTTTACTGAAGTAAGGTCGCGACAAACAAATACTGTCAAATACCGTAGAAATGAAACAGAAATACTTTCTTGTGTATATTTGAAAACTGTTTGACGTTTCAAGGCATCTTGAAATATTTCTTACCTAAATTGTAAAGACAGCATTGCAACCAAATGCTTATTATACCCCTGTCGGGCAATAAGTAGTTGACTACAGAAATATTCAACTTTCGTAGTGTTGGAAAGTTTATATAATATGTATTTATCTAAAACATATTTTTTAACTTTAACTTTACCTTTATGTTTTTTTTTATATGTATAATAAAAAGGTTTTACGTGGTTTAAAATAAATAAGGTTTTAATTGGTTTGAAGTAAGTACTTTCATTTTAAAGTTTATTATTTATGAATTTAAATTGACTTTTTGGTTCATTTTAATTTAATTTCTAAACATTTTAGGAAGAAAAATTATTTACAAATGTATGCGGACGTTTTCCAAAGAAATCAAAAAAAATTAGACGCTAGCAGAATGAAATGCAGCATTTTCTGGACCGCCACATCCTTCATCAGCGTTCTTCGCATCTATCTACCAACTAATCTTATTGTTAATTTGGTGAGACGAAGTTCACAGACAACTTAATGCATTTCTTAGTCGGTTATCAATTCGACTGAATGTTGCTTTTTTATTTTTGTGCCTGCAGAACTCAGTCATTTCTAAAACGAATTTGAAAATTGTTGGTAGTATGATAGATTATGCTTACAGATTGATCCCGTTTTAAAAACAGTTCATAATCTTAAAAATTAAAGGGTGTCCCCATACAACATACATATTTTTTGCTTGTATTATGAACTGTAAAAAAGTTACTGTGTATTACTATAGCTCCCAATAAAAAAAAGTTATAAAAAAATAAATCTAAAAATTAAAGGGTGCAACATAAATGATGTAAATTTACTTATATGAGCCTCATAGAAAAACGCTTGCAAATTAGACAGAAATGCGATTGTTATGGCCGATATAGTAAAAAGTTTTAATATTTAAAATTTTAAATTAGAGGGTGCCCAATAGATTATTTAATTAAAAGTATATGGCCATACTTTTAAACAGTTATAGACAGACGATTGAAAATTACAAAGAACCTGTATTACTTATTCCGCTTTAACAACACGTATAAAATTTGGAATTGGAAATAATGTGGCCGAACTTTTGAACCGTTATAGACGGACAGTTAACATTTAAAAGGGACCTGTCTTGCTATGTCCGCTATAACAAGAAGCTTATAATTTGAATTTAGAAATTAAAGAGTGTTTCCAAAGTTAATGTTATTTGTTCTCTATGGCCGTATGTTTTTAACCGTTATATACAAACACCTGAATTTCAGAAAGAATGTCCACTACTTTGTTTGGTATAACAATAAGTATAAAAATTTTAAATTATAAATTAAAGGGTTTTACAATACTTGATACAATCTGATGTATATGGCCAAACTGTAGAACCATTATAGACAGACGGTTGAAATTTACAAAGAACCTGATTGCTAAATCCACTACAGAAGTTAATAATTTGAATTTGGAAACCAAAGGGTGACCCAATAGTTACTGTAATTTTATATATATTGCCACACTATTGAACAGTTGAACAAGTATAAAGTTTGGAGATATAAGGATGTCCTAATAGTTAATGTAACCTGATTTATGTGGCCATACTATTGAACCGTTATAGGCAGACAGATAAAATCTGTTTTGAAGACGTTTTTTTTTTTTAAATGGGGCAGGGCTGGGCGCATCCATATTTCCCAGGAACACCGTCCGAGGTATCTTGCTTTGTTCTCGCTCCCAACTTTGTCGAAATCTTCGTTTGGCTTCTTCAAATTTCTCTCTCTCCTGTTTACTCATCTTCTTCTTGCTCATTGTTTCAGTCTGATTTGTTGACGTTCTGAAAGAAAAGACAGATGACAAGTTTACTTTAGGGCAGAAACTGTGGAAGGGTTTAAGTTCGTTCACGTGCGCCGGACGCCTATCAGAACTATCTACCGGACTGATCTCCGCAACAACTGGTGACGAAAATCCCCTAGCAACGAAGGGCCCATCATATTTGGGGGCCAGTTTTCCCGTAAAAGCTTCAGCGTCTTAAATCATAATAATATTTTTGCTTCTGGGATGCCCGTGCTAAATTTCGGCGCACCAATTCATATATTTCGCTAAGTTCCTTCGCTCTATCTTCTGGGCTGAGTTGTTTGGCGCCCGTCCCGACTTCGAACAACGCCTTTGGTAACCAAGGCTCGCGGCACTGTATTAAAAAGGCTGGCGAATATCCGGTGGATTCGGAGATACTGGAATTGATGGCCAACATCAACTCCGGCAACTGTTCATCCCACTTTTGGTGTTGTTGTCAAGCATATTGGGCCAGCATGGTTTTAATGGTGCGGTTTGTTCGTTCAGTGGAATTTTCCTGTGAAGTGTACGGGGCAGTAAGCTGCTGTTCAATACCAGTCTTTTGGAGGTAATTCTTCAGTTCCCGTGACGTAAATTGGGTACCGTTGTCAGTGAGAAATACCTTTGGTACTCCATAACGGGCAACGATGCATTCCCGTAGGGCCTTTACGACACCTGCGGCGGTAGCCTGTCGCAGGGGTATAAGCTCGACCCATTTAGAAAAATAGAACGGGGCAGCGGCCCAACGAGATCTGCACACACTAATGCCCAAGGCTCCTCCTTGAGACGGGTTAACATTTGTCCGGCCGGTTTTTGCTGTGGGGTTTTAAATTGTTGGCAGAGAGCGCATCTTCGTACGTACCGGCTAATTTCACGCGACAACCCGGGCCAATAATACCGAGATGAAATTTTATTAATGGTTTTCCGGACGCCCAAATGTCCTGCGGCGGCCTGGTCATGGTGCTCCTGCATAACCTGCTCTCGCAGCGGCATCGCCACACAGAGCTTTTAGGGGGTGGTGTCTTCGTTACTTATTTCCCGGGCGGAGTGACGGTACAGCTGTCCATTGACAATGGTGAAATCGGCATGCCGTTCTGGATGGAGACGAACTTCCTGCATTTTCCTTTGCAGCCACTTGCACGGAGGCGGATGGTGGACGTTCGCCATACAAATTAGTGTTTGCCTCGATAATGCATCTGCCACTACGTTGTTCTTTCCCTTGCGGTAACAGACCGTGTACTTATATTGTTGCAGCTCTAAGGCCCATCTGGCTAGTCGTCCCGTGGGGTTGTCTATGGAGTTCAACCATATCAGCGATAGGTGATCTGCAATCACACTAAACGTGTAACCTTCTAGGTACGGCCGCATCTTTCGGATGGCCCAAATAATGGCGAGACATTCTTTCTCGGTGGCCGAGTAGTTTTTCTCTGCCCCATTCAAATGTCTGCTGGCGTACGATATTACTCGCTCGCAGTCCTCCTGTTCCTGTGTGAGTACTGCTCCTATTCCATAGTCGCTGGCGTCCGTCTGGAGGATAAATGGCTTCGAAAAGTCCGGGCATGCCAAAACTGGGGCTTGCATTAGCTGCGTTTTTAAATCCTCAAAAGCTTCTTGTTGGGCTTTATCCCATTTCCAATGCTTTCCTTTCTTTAACAGTTGTGTTAGCGGCTGCGCCACTTCGGCGAAATTAGGGACAAACCGCCGATACCATGAGGCAATTCCTAGGAACCGGCGGACTTCCTTCACGTTAGTCGGTGGGGGAATGTGGATAATGGCTGCTATCTTATCGGGCTCCGTTTTTATACCCTCTGGCGTAACCGCGTGTCCAAATATTTTGTTTCGGTTCTAAAAAACCGCAAGTTTATTCGCAAGTTTGCTGCGCGAAGCCTTCTGAGCACCTCTTGTAAATTCTGCATGTGTTCTTCAAGAGTGGCACCAATAGCGATTATATCGTCTAGGTATGCAAACGCATGTAGTTCCATGTCTGCCCCGATGACCGTGTCGAGTGCGCGCTGAAACGTTGCTGGGGCAGAATATAGGCCAAATGGCATGACTTTCCACTGATACAAACCCCTTCCACTGACAGCGAATGCGGTATATTGTTTGCTCTCTGGGTCCAGTGGAATTTGCCAGTAGCCGTCTTTTAAATCCAGGCTACTTATGAATCGGGCGTTCCGTAAACGGTCGAGGATGGAGCGGGCATTAAATTGGCGGAAATCCATGCAGGTACGCCATGTTCCGTTCTTCTTTTTGACCAGCGTAATCGGAAAACTGTAGGGACTGGGTGACGGCTCGATACATCCCTTTTCTAGGAGTTTGTTTACTTCTTCGTCAATGATGGCCTGCATGGCGGGGTTACGTGGGGCGTATCGGATTTTGATGTGTCGATCATCCCTCATGATGATCCGATGAGTGGCTATGTTGGATGGTCCTTTTAACCATTTAAACGGAGACAACTCTTGCTCCAAAAATTCCTTGATACGTTGTTCGAAGCTTTCGCGACTTTGCGTTTGGGAGACCAGTTGGGTAGAATCTAGCGTAGGTGATATCATTCCTACCTGGGCCGTGACGGTATCTGCACAAGTAGTTGATTTGGCGGTCAGCCCGGCACAGCTAAATGACGCACCTAACTTCCTTAAGAGATACATTCCTAAGATAAGTGGATCCGCAGCTTCTTGCAATACTAGGAAATTCTGCATGACGGTGCGATCACCCAATGAGATGCGGCAACAGAGGGCGGACGTTACATGTCTACAGGACCCGTCTGATAAAACTACGTCCAAAGAAGTAGGAACCATTTCTGGTGTACTGGTGGTCTGTGCAATAAAAGCCGGCCTGATGAAACTACAGGTAGCACCAGTATCCACAATGGCGTTGGTAAAAAACTGTAGCTCGGAGCCTATTACCTTCCCAATCGAGTTGCGTGGTTTTAGTCTGGGACATGGAGTTGCGTCTACATTGGGTATGACGCTGTCGGCTAGGTTTAGGTTTGACTTCCACGTCTTGAACCATGCGATGGAATTCTCCACGGTTCGGGTGGCTGCTCTGTGGTATGCTCTCCAATTCAACTGCGAGTACAGTCAACTCTTCTAGCGTGTTGAAATCCTTACGGCGGATGTACCACTGATAGTCGGGCAGCGAATTTCGAAAAAGTCGCTCCACCTTCTGTTCTTCGGTCAATGGCGAGTGCCTCATTTGATCCTGGAGAGCTAAAACGTAGTCGCGAAAACTTTCCCGTGGCTTCTGCACTCTTCGACTTATTTCGTCTTCCAGCTTCTCGAAATAACGCGGAGGTAAAAAAAATGCGCTAAGATCAGCTTTAAACTGCGCCCATTTGCACCATTGCTTATTATTATGTCTTAGCCAGGATAATGCTCGGTCTCGCAACAGCTCCGGCATGACCCGGATTACTACTTTTAGATCCAGGTCGCAAGTGGCTGACAATTCCTCAACTCGCTCTAAAACTCCCAGAGGGTTTTGTTGCCGTCAAATTTGAGACCCCACTTGCGGACAATTTCCATGGCCGCCAGACTATCGACCACCGTCGCTGTACGCATCTTCTCTGGCATCGCATTCCTTGGCCCTGAATTACGTTCGCCTTCATGCGGGGTAGTAGCGAGGATTGGGATAGCTATTTGTGCCATTGGGGATGCCGTGCTCTTGGTGTCTTCGTACTGCTTCTGCCATTGTTGTACCTTTCCACTTAGGTCCTCGTCCATCTCGCTGGTGATAAATTTCGGGAGGCGCTTCCGTAGTTCGTCTACGGTTCCTTCCGCATCCTGGTCGCACTGAGTTAGATATTGCTGCAAGTCTTCCTTCTTTAAGGATTATATCCACGTGGTCTTTACAATCTTAGCTCCGGTAGCTGATAGATATTTATCAACCTCACTGGCAGCGTCGCTGGGCTCGTTTTCAACCAAACAAACTACTATTCTTAAGCAGTTTAGTATCTATCAGAAAAATAAACTGTGAACTACAAGAGCCCCTTTTTGCTTGTTATTTTTCCTTTTTATGATATAACAGGAACAACACAAAGCAAGAATGGGCCAAAAATGATTGGCAAAACACAAAACAATAAAAGAAAATAATTGGGTGACCTTAATTGGACAAAAAAAAATATGTCCCTGCTCGAGCGCCAATGTAACGACACGTCTCCGCTAAAGCTGGGGTAGGTCAGCGGGCCCAGTGTCTTACATAAATTTGTTTACTAAAATCTCGTTCAGTCACCCAAAAAAAAAACCATTGTTTTTTTTTATTTAATAGTGTAGTTCTAAGTTCTTTGTTTATTTCTACTTTATAATAAGTCTTGTTTTTTTATATATGACAGGAATCTTAACTAGTGATTATTATAACAGAATTTTTATTCATATTTTATAATGTACAGTCGTTGGTGACGCGAAGAAAAGAAATAAAGACGGAACAAACTAGACTTCACGTGAACGGATGGTTCTTCAGGGGATCACTGACAAAGATACACACGCGTTTAAGCTCCTCAGTTCGATTCTGAGGAACGAAAATTTACGTGTATTTCCGAGGCGCTGTCTTTTCCGTCAACACGGAATTTCTTTGGGAGGCGGAGAACTGTCTTATAATGGTATGACATACGCCACTTCCACTTATTTACAGTCCCCGGCTGAAAGGAGGAACAGTTGGGGCTCCCCTCGCTGCTCGTTCCCAGCTTTTCCCGTATATTCCGGGTTGACCGACTCACAGGCACACTCAGAAATCTCTTGAGTAAAAATAAAAATAATTTTGTTCCTTTACTTTATTTCCAATTTAATTAATAGCTCCAAGCGTCTCCTGAAGGCTCGAGCCTGTTTGTACGACTGTCTAGCCGTCGACACGGAATTTCTTTGGGAGGAGGAGAACTGTCAATTGATGGTATGACGTACGCCACTTCCACCTATTTACAGTCCTCGGCTGAAAGGAGGAACAGTTGGGGCTCCCCTCGCTGCTCGTTCCCAGCTTTTCCCGTATATTCGTGGTCGACCGACTCAAAGGCACACTCAGGCTTCACGTTGTATTACTTTATATATATACTTTAGAATATTTGTCTATTATTATTTTAAATTTCAGTTTACGACGCCACGTTCTTCCGCAGTCAAATTAAAAAGAACCGGTTGCTTTGACGATTTCCCACTTACTGCCTTTTTTCTTTAATTCACTTACCAGTTAT
Source organism: Gymnosoma rotundatum (assembly GCA_916610165.2). Taxonomy (NCBI): domain Eukaryota; kingdom Metazoa; phylum Arthropoda; class Insecta; order Diptera; family Tachinidae; genus Gymnosoma; species Gymnosoma rotundatum. The sequence continues at coordinate 61,191,764 of OU744337.1, forward strand.
GGTGGTTGAAAAGTTAGTGATCGTCTTTTACTTCTTGCGTCGCCATTGACCTAATAATAATACACAACAACATATGGCTCGCTGTTAAGTGCCTCTGCTTGTTCATGTACATAAAGAATAATCCACTCTCTTACACTCAAGAGCGAATCCATGTTTATGTGTGTTACTTACGAGTAATGACACTAAACTAACTTAAGAGAAAAAGAAAATACTAGCTTACTCATAGAAGAGAGAAATAAAACTTATTTGCTATGCTTATTAGTATAATTTATAATCTTAATCTGAGCCCTAAGAAGACGCGACAGAGACGCCAGTATTTACAACAACAGTCATTATGGCATCAGTATAGCGTGATGTATAAATATGTATGTAGCCAATTGAGTATGACAATAGAATGTGGATACCGTTACGTTTGTTTTTAAAGTCATTGTTCATGCTTGCCTTTTTATGACGATTTTATAATCTTATGTTGTGTTTGTACAGTGGGACCCAAAAAGAACATGCGGTTATTTTTTTTTTTTGGTCGTCACAAGTTGACAAAAAAAACTGACTTATAGTTAACATAAAGGTAGTTAGGTTACAGCTAGCTTCAGAAAGTTAACTGAAAGCTAACTTTTAGGAAGTTAATTTTAAGTTAGTTGCAGAGTAATGCAAAGTCCGACAATTGACTTACGCATACGACATCGCAATGTTAAAATAGTTAGCTAATTACATTGAAAAGTAATCCAAGTGTCAGTCAGCACTAGTTGCGAAAGTTAAAGCGTAAAGTTAATTTAAAGTCAACTCAGTTTCCGACAGGGACGTAAGTGGAACAAAACACTCAAGAGGAAATTATATATTTTTTTTAATTTCATCTTATAAGAAATTTATTTAAAATTTTTGGGCTATTTTTGTTGAGTATAATTTGATTTATCATTGCAATATAATGCATTGCTACTTTAATTTTATATATAAAATTAATTAAAAACAAGAGTATGTGCATATGAACAAACAGTGAGTATTTGAAGTGAATAATGTATAAAGAAAGTATCATTCATATGTTAGATAAGTTGTGCACAACCCTCGTAGATTATATTTGTTAGATTTTTATAAATCGTAATTTGCTAAAAAAAAAAAAAAAAAAAAAAAAAAAAAAAAGTAAACATGTAAATATGTAAATATGCAAATCATTTTATGTTTCATTTAAAGTGATTAAAAATAATAGTGAATTTATGACGTATATAAATTTATTTATTGTATATGCTAATATCCCATAACATTTTTAAATAAAAATGCAATTTATTTGTTGGCTAGAAAAGCAGGTATCCTAATTTTTAGAAAATCCAAAAACATTTCTTTTAAGTATAAAAACTTAAAAAACTACTCTCGTTATTTTAGAAGCCAATACAGAAATGTTAAGGGTTTAACAAAAATTACCAACAACCCACGTTTTTATTTTTGCTTACATTTCCTTCTGTATTAGCTTGGTTACATGCCGAATCTTAAGAAGATGTATTTTTTTAAATATTTGAAGTGTTTGATCCTTTTTCTACTGTCAGAAAAGCGTTTGTTACGAACAAATACTCTTTAAACAGTATTTAATCATCAACACGAACTTCTCTATTTACATCGTGCTACGAACAGAATACGAGAGTATTTTACAGAGTTCAGAAAGAACACTCATCGTACACACAATGTTCTGTTAAAACCAACTCGTACATATTTTTAGTTTCATATCAATAATGTGTTTCTCAATTTAGAAATTATCCGTACAGATCCACGAATGCGTTTTATTAAAACATTAATTTGCGTACACGTTCGTGAATGTACGACTGTAGCTATTGTTTGTTTGTGTACGAGAAAAACGTACATGGAAAAATAAAAATAACTGCGTCTACGGACGGCAAAACAGTACATGTACGTTAGTCAAAATGTAATAACATTTTTTATTGTAATTATTATTAAGTTTTTTTTTAGTTAAACTTTAAGTCTACCATTGCAGTTTGTTTTTGATTATTTGTAAGTAGTGGAGGAGTTCCTTATAAATTTAAGCGTGGGTCATATGAATGGCTCATTAATAAAAATGTGCAATAAGTAGTGTTAAGCTCTGTACAGACGGTTGTCAGATCTAACAATATTGTCAGAAAAATTTACATACAACGTCTAACAATCGTGTGAACTTAAATTGTTGTCTGGCAATATTGTCAGAAAAACCATTGTCAGAAAATTGTCAGACTTCTACCTGACAATAAATTGTTTGATATTTTACAATTGTGTGAACGCATTAATTTGTATTGTCAGAACATTGTCAGGCATTGTCAGTATAAAATAAATTGTAATATGTTGGAATTTTAAACATCTGACAACGATATCATTGTTAGATAAAATTAAATGAATAAAAGTGAAAAAGTGCTTTAAAAAACTTAAAATAAAAAATAAACTGAAATTAAAGCAGAAAAAAGAAGGTTAAAAAGAATGGGCAGCGACCGTATTTCACGGGATGACTTTGATGGTGGAAACAAATTGCCTGTTTTCGAGCACTTTGAAAATGGCATATACATACATACATAGTTCTTCAGGAACAAAGTAGTGACCGATATTTTTCATGTAAATTGACTTACATGGTCCTATCTATTGAACTTTCATAAACAAACGCTTGAAAATTGGGCAGAATGTAGATAACTATGACCGTTGTAATAACAAGTTTACGATTCAATATAAAGATCATGATGGTTGTAAAAAGATCATTGATTTTTACAAAGAACCTGTATTGCTAAGTCCTCTGTAATAGCAATAATAAAATTTGGATTTAGAAATTTAAGGGTATTCCAATAATTGATGTAATTTGGTGTATGTGAACAAACCTTTGAGCGGTTATAGACAGACAACTGAAATTTATAGGGAACTTGTATTGCAAAGTCCGCTAAAAGAGCAAGTATACAATTTTAATTTATAAATTAAAGGATGTGCTCATAGTATGAGCCTCATACCTAATGTAATTTTACATGTATATTGCCCTATCTTTTGAACCGGTTTACACAAACACTTGAAAATTAGACAAAGTATCCACTAATTTGTATGAAATATTAAGAAATAAAAATAGTTAAAACTTAAAATAAATGGTGTCCTAATAGTTGATGTATGTGGCCAAACTTTTGAGCCTTTTTATACAAATGGCTAAAATCTGTTTTGAAGTCGGTTTTTTTTGCAAGAATTATTCCCTTTGATCCTCGCTAAAAACGTAAAATGTTATAATCGTTGCAGTTTTTTCATTTTGATTAATATTTATTTGGTTTGATAAAATTTTTGTACCTTTTAAAATAATTTACATTAAAAAAAATGTCTTTTGAATTTTTTAATTCTGACTCTTGGCAATTCTTACTACCGTGTGAACTACCAATTTGTTGTCTGACAATGTTGTCAGATAAATTTATTGTCAGATAATTGTTGTCAGTACATTGTTAGGTCTGACAATATTGTAAGACCTGACAACCGTCTGTACAGAGCTTTATAAAAAGTAAGGATTAAGAATAATAAAAGTAAATGTTTAATATACCAGAACAACAAATAATACATATAAGGATATATTCAGGATATAGCACCTCTTTCCACACTATATCTGATCAAATGATATATATATATATATTTTTTTTTTTTGCATATATGCATAAAAACATGCATAAAAAGTCAGAATATATATACTTTTTGGGGACGGAAATGGATATTGGAGAAATTTTACACGAAATGACAAACTTAGATATACCTTTTTTCTACTCTTTGTGGTGAAGGGTATAATAAGGGTGTGTTGGATGTTTAAATACATTTATGCAGGCTTGTAGTTGAGACGGATTGCCATAGTCAAAATTTGTAAATCATTTTATATGGTAATTACACATAAAAAACTTGATTTGGTAACGAATAACTGCATATATGTAGGAACTGACCATTAAAGGCTAAGAAGATCAGACAGACGAAGATGGAATAGGGTTAAATAGGTTTTTTATACAATAGCGTTGACAACACTTAAAACAAGCGAGCAGAAATTAAACAAAAGAATAAGAAGAAAGATTGAAAGGACAGTTCGTTTAAAGATGACAAATGGTTAAAACGTAAGTTACGAGAATTAAACTTAATTAATTTTAAATAAATTAATTAATTTTTAAATAAAGTGAAATATGTGATGTGCATAAGTAACTGAATAAGGGTTAATGAGGTAAAAATTATCATTAGATCATATTAATGTTTCTTAAAACTAATACTATTGTTAAGGTTTTACTAAAATAATAAAACTGAATTTTAAAAGCACTGTTTAGTTTCCGATTAATAACGTAGAAACATAGTTGTGCACTGACGGGATTCTCCACATTTTTGGGGCTCGCCCGGGAAGTCTTTCTGCAACTCCCGCATAAACGTGTACAAAAGTTTTGAAAGCAAAAATAAAAATTTAACTAAATGTTTTAAAATACCACGATGCTTGATTTGGTCCTGAATAATCAACATAGACAATTAATTTAATCGAGATAATTTTAAAAAATAACACGGTTTTTTTTTTGAAAACTAAATAGTTTAAAAGTAACGTTGACGACGACTGTTGTATACAAATGTATGTATAAGAAAAAGCGAATCAATCAATTCATACGAAATAAAAATTAACTTTGTGTGTACGCAAGTGAAAGTTTAAAAATTTGCTAGAAAATATAAGATTTGAAGAGATGTTAATTACGAAACATTTTTTTTAACAAATACATATGAATTAAGTCACAACATGTAAACAATCTAGACTTGATAACAATTAATATAGGAAGTGTTAAGAATTACAACATAAGACCTTTAGAGAAATAAAAATTGATATAACATCAATTATTGCACTTTGAAAAATGGGTGCGAAAAAATATGTGTGTGGGTGCATTCAATTTTAAATTTACCTACATACATATGTACTCCTACTTAGAATATCTAGTATCAAGAATAATGAAGAGAAGTATGTAAGAATATGGAAAAATGGTTTCTCAAAAAAATAATAAATAAATAAAAAATAACTAAAACCAGGAATTACACACTGAAGAGAATTTTCACCAACAAAGCAATGGAACTTAAATATGAAACAAATGGTTAATACATGGGGTTAATGCTTATGTTACTTGAATAATTTATATTTAATACATAAATATGTACGTATGTAAGATACAACCATTTAAGCAAAGACTATATATATATAAAGATGTTTCACTGCCTTAGATTGTACATCCAGTGCATAATATGTCGGTGAACCAGGGGTGCCAGAAAATTTGACCAGAAATCGTGCCCAAAAAAATCGGCTTTATAGGCACTTTAACTTTAAAAATCGGCAAACAAAAATTGGCAGGTTAAAAAAAACACATTCTGAATACAAAAAAACAGACAAAAACATTTAACAAAAGTACCAAATAATTTATAATTTTTAAAGATTTACAAGATTTATGTTCAAAATCAAAACGTTTTATATTTAATATTGCAAGTTCTACATAAGAATTGATGCAGTTATTTACATTTTTGTATATTTAGACAATGCACTCTAGTCATAAATTTCCTGAAATAAAGTTAATTGATTTTTATAAAATAACTTAGTACAGTTCTTAGAAACCTTTCTATTTGGTTGTATAGGTTATGTATTTCAGTGGACTCACTTTAAAATATTATAATTTTACTACCACAATTTCAAGAATATATTTAAAGAAGGTTAATGCAAATGTTCATTTGATTTGGTTCGTTAAAATTTTTTATAAATGTTCTTGCTGTATCTATTTAATCAATAGTAGCAGCAAGTGAAAAGTAAATTTTCGGACCTCATATAAATCTAGTATTCAAACAACTACTGATTCAAACGACAGCTATCTGGTTTGACTTGGGTGCAGTATTTTTTTGGTTTTATTTCCAGTAATTTTTGAATGTTTGAAATTAATGAAGAATTTCTGAACTATTTGATATGTAATTTTAAGTTCTCTAAGTAGAGTTTTAAGTTCAGAAGGTGATTAAAGACAAGCATATAATGCAAGTGAGTGCTAAATACATTTTATAAATATAATGAATAAATCTGGAGAATAGTTTTTTAAAGTTTTGCCACTGAATTGTTTGTGTCTGTTATAACGGCAGCATCGAATTCTATCAAAGTGGACTTTGATAGTCTACAATTAACTTGTACAAATCTTTGATCTACTATTTATCAATCGGAAGAAATAGGCCTGTATTTTAAATTAAATTGTACACATATATGTATGTGCATATGTACAACCAAACACAATGACTTGGTATTGCATATATCGGTTGATTCATTCACGCTAGCGAAAACTTTTTATTTTTTAGCACCTCACATACAGTTAAGAACTTTTTTTCAAACGACGTTTATATAACAGCAAATAAGCCTAACGCTTTTTCCTCTTAGTAGAAGTGCTAACTTATTAACAGTTGCCTCTTTCTAATGTTACAAATTTGACCAAAATTAAAAAATTATTCTAAAAACAAACAAAGTTACCTTGTTACAGTGTTTATAAAAAAACGGCATTTTTGATGTCAAAATCGGCAATTCGGCACTTTGATAAATTTGAGGTGAAAATCGGCAGAATGCCGATAAATCGGCAAATATGGCAGGCCTGCGGTGGTCATACGACTACTGCTACTTTAAGAGTAAAATTACAAAAAGAGTATGTTATTCTCACCAAACTTATTATTCTCATCTCACAGAAATTCATTTGTGTATGTGTGCATACGTATACACATACGAGCTTGTTCGGAAATGCACCACTGCGCAGCATCTGATGCGTGTTTTATTTGATAGTAGTTTTTTAATAAAAAAAATTATAGTTTTATTTAATTGAAATTAAAAACTTACTTAGTTTTCCTTCATCGAATGTATCACTAAACACAAAAAAGTTAAAAATTATGATACAAAAAATTACATTTAAGTACTACTTTTCCGTTGCATCAGCCATTTTTGTGATTAGTATTTGCAGTCGTTTGCGCATAATAAACTGCTGTGTGGCATTTTTGAAAGTTTTACATTTGCAGTGTGACCTTTGTTTACATTTTTGAACATACTGCGCATAATATGCAGCGCAGTGCTGCATTTAAGAACAGGCCCTATATTACGCGTCAACAATATTAGGTTTTTAGTGACTTGTAACAAATGACCTATTTTATATTACTAATATATAAATTTAATATCTTGTGGGATAGCCCTTCTGTGTAATAACTTTGCTCAGACGGCGTTGCATGTTTTTTACTATGCTAGATGTATAATCTGCTGGATTTTATTCCATTCTTTTTGAAGATTCGATGTCAGCTCTGCTATTAAAGTTATTTTGTGTTTGTAATTGCGGCGATCTAATTCATCCCATAGATTTGTCTGGAGATTGAGCAGGTGGATGGAGAACTTGAGGACAGTTATAAAGGAGCCATTCTTGGATTAAACGCGATTTGTGTTTTGGATCGTTATCTTGATAGAACTTAAACGATTTCAAAACACCCATCTTATTAGCACTCTCCTTTAAATTTTGACGAATAATATTAAATACTAGTTTTCCAACTCCTTTAGCTCCTATACAACCCCACACCATAACCTGACCATTCCCATGTTTAATAATTGGTCCCAAATTTTGTGGTTGCTGCTCCTTGTTTTGCTTACGCCACACCATTACTAGCCAATCGGATCCGAATTCGTTATACTTGCTCTCATTTGCAAAAATTACATCATCCCACCAAGTTTCCGGCTTATGGAGGTACTCCCTGGCAAAAATCAAGCAGGCCCTCGGTTGCATAAATTAACAAAGGGCTTACGACATGCTACTCGACCATTAAAACCTTTCGCCATTATGGTTGATGCTGATAGTTCTTTATTGAATCCATTTAAATCCTCAGTCACTATTTTTGGGGCACTTAAACGCAGATTTGCCTTAACTTTTTGAACAATTGTATTTTCTTTACACACATTCAGTTTTATATTTTTGGCTTGCCTGTGTGCTTTATGAAAAGGATTCTTTCTTTCTTTTTGCGTTTTCTGACTATGTCTCCAGCAGTATATGATTTCATATTGAGAATTTCTCCAAAAACAAAAAAAAAAAAATAATAAATATTTTCTTTGGTCTAAAGACGTATTTGGTCCTTTGCGTCCCATTTGAACAATTTGAGTTTTTGTTAAAAAATAAAGAAACTGTGATTCGCTTTTGATTAGTTGCAACATTAAATTGAACCAGAATTACTTTAGTTGCCTGTTTTTCGCAATATTTTCTTAAATAACGAAAAAAATGAATAATTATGACGCGTAACAAACAGGGTTAACACACTTTTGTCATTTTATTGTGGGTATAGGGTTAACAATGAGCGACTAATTTACATATTTCTAAACATGTACGGTAACACCTTTTTTATGCGTTTTTGGGTTTTTGGATAACATCATCCTTCCTGCTTATATCTGGGCACTAATAGCAATAGAATGTAAAACCGAATATTAATGACACTTATACTTATGCACAGCCACAACAAAGTTGAAACACAATATAATTTCTACTTAAATGTTTTTTGCAGGTTGGAATTGATACCAAATTTTAAAATTTCAACTAAGGTAGAGTTGAGTTGTAAACCGAGGAGCATTTATTACACGTAGAGCAAAATGATAATCAAAAATCAATTTCAACTTTTTACATTGAAATCAAAAAAATTATGATTTGAAAGATATCGAACAAAACACACTATTTATTTCAGAAACTAGCTGAGATAGCCGAAAACGGATTACAGATTTAAAAAATTTGGGGTCGAAAACCCAAAGTGGCATCATTAACTCAAAATGTGCAAAATGGCGGATAAAGCACATAAACTCCCGCACAACGTTATGTTCTCCACACATACTTATGCAACACTTTTTTACGGTCTTAGTCATTCTACGCTTTGTATATAAAAAAATCTATTAAACAAATCATTGTAACGCGTATGACCTCCAGCGAGTACAGTTGATTGACTACTAGTGTTATTCGAAAAATCAGTCCAGAATATAGCAGCGAAAAAGAAACATATGAATAAAAAAAATTGTGTTCGTCAATTTGACGAACAATACCAATCTAGGGTTAAGACGTGAGATCGCGCAGTGAAACGTGCACTAACTTTTAAATAAATTGAATATGAAATGCATAAGTAATTAACTAAAAATTCATAAGCTACAAATTATTAACCTTCAAACTAATGGAAAATATATAAAAAATAAATCATAATAATGTTTATTACAGCTAAGACTATAATTCCTAAAATTAACAACTAAATACCTACTGTTTAAAATTTAGTCAATTAATAAAAGTGAATTTTAAAATCGCGGTATTTAATTTCAAAGAAATAAATTAAGGACATAATTTGCACATCGGGATTTTCTAGATTTTGGGGGCTCAATCGTCTATCTGCATTTAATATGTAACATTCATTGGCAATGGTTGTAAGTTGTAAGGTGTTAGTAGTTATAGAACGTGATTTATGAATGCCTTGTTGGCATGGACATAGAACAGATGAATTCTGATGATATAAGCCATCAATTAAAATCTTCCACAGAAGTTTAGAAATAGCATTTAGTATTGCAATTACCTACAATTAGCAGCTTCTAGCAGGTTTTATTGTTATGAAATTGCAATAGTGTAGTCTTTGAAGTCAAAAGGTGAACTGTTTTATATATTCTACGCAAAATTCTTTTGTCCTATTTCTAACATTTGTTAAGTAATAATAAGGGTTAACTATACCAGTTTCAAAATGGCCTATAAGAAAATAATAAAGTAGACTTAACGCAAACATTAGAGAAATTTACAAAAGTACGGTACTTCGTATCTGTCGTGGCGTGACCTTACTATTTTATAAAGTCCCAGGAACTTCGGTTTAATTTTTAAAGCAGTCCCAGCCTCGGTGCGCTTAATAGCAACCAGATCGTTTATTTCAAATTGTCTTGCACGTACTCTATTTTGGAAACAAGTACAAATCCTTGTGCAAAATTGCGGCCAAAGTTGTCTCTTGAACACCAAGCTCCTGAGCACGCGTTCGAATTGAGGTTGATGGATTGTTTAGAACACTTTTTTGAGCAGCAGGGTTTTTCTCCCAAAAACTTGGCGTAACTTTCTCATCGTCGCAGTAACCGATGATTGTTTTAATAAAATGTCTTAATGAATAAAACGTATTGGTTTATCGAATATTTTTTATAATAAATTTTCCGAGTGTCTACTTCACGACTGCCAAATATGAACTATCAAGACTAATGTGTAACAAAATGGCGGCGAAACAAAATAGTATACCTTGCGGCGGACACCCTGTAGTACGCAAATAGTAAAATATGTATGAAAGAATTTTTATTATTTAATACGAATCGCTCTAAACAAGGTTGTAGTGGTATGGAAAGTGCCTTACACTCTGTTGGCATGGCACTTTTTTTGCTGCTTTTTTATCATTATTCATATATACCAACGAAACTAAGAATAACTAAAAATTATCACTCACATAAAAAAATAAATTTAATTAATTTGTTAAAAAATTTAACATTAATGTTTCCTTTTTAAGAAAACTGTAACACTAAAATTTAAAAAGTGCATTTTAATTTACAGTTTTCTTTTTTGCTCTTCAGAGAAAACAACATACTCAAATACCTGCTCACATACTTAATGTTATGTTTACTTATAAATGCATGTTTTCTTATAAATATATGTATAAAGTAGGAACACACACCCATGAATACATGTGCAACTTAAGTAATCAATTTTAATAAAACTTAGTACCTTGTAGTAGTTGTTGGTTGCAGTGAGTTAAAGTCATTATCACTACATTCTCTTCTACTACATTCTCTTCTCAATTTGTACGTATTTTATCTTTATATATTTTTTGTATACAAGCTTATATTTTCCTTTTAGGAGTTTTAATTAAAATTTAATTAAAACATAACTTTCACAACTTCACCATCATTATGATGGTATAAAATACGAAGCTTGTTTTAGCACACATATTGTAAAATTATTATGCATGAACACTGCGTATTGTTAGCCAATGAGATGGGAGTATCTACACATTTGAAATAAAATCTTTAAACCAATATAAAGGAGGTACTCCATTATAAAATACTCCCCAGGTACTTTACTGCAGACAGAGTTTTATATTTCATACGAATACCTCTTGTATAGATACAAATTGTTTCAACTTATTTATAACATTATTGGAATTTTCACATTATGTGTTTTTTTAACTGACTTCAAAAAGAGAAGGAGGTTATCAATTCGACTGAATATTGCTTATGTTTGTGGCTGCAAAACTCAGTCATTTCTGAATCGATTTTAAAATTTTTTCTAATTTGATATATTAGTTTACAGATTGGTATCGTTTTAAAAAGGGTTCATAATCCTAAAATTTTGAGGGTGGCCCCATACAACATACATGTTTTTTAAGTGTATTATAAACCGTAAAGTATTCTTCTTTGAAATTAAAAAAAAACTGCGTATTTCTGTATCTCCCAATAGTAAAATTAATACAAAAATTAATCTTAAAATTGAAGGGTGTTCTCATAGGTGACGTAAATTTACTTATATGCGCCTATCTTTTAAACCGTTATAATAATTGGACAGGATGTCGATTACAATGACCAATTTAATAACAAGTAGAAACATTCAAAATTATAAATTAAAGGGTGACCCAATAGTAAATGTAATGTGGCCAAAGTTATGTATCGTTTTAGACAGACACTTGAAATTTTTTAACGAACCTGCATTGCTTACTCCGCTATAACAACAAGAATAAAACTCGGATTTGGAAATTAGTGGGTGACCCAATAGTTGATGTAGTTTGATGTATGTGGCCGAAATTTCGTACCGTTATAGATAGAACGCTGAAACTTAAAAGGGACCTGTATTGCTAAGCGCGCCTTCTTAACAATAACTTATAACTTGAGTTTAGAAATTAAAGAGTGTTCCCATAATTGATGTAAATGGACTTATATGCGCCTATCTTTTGAACCGTTATATATAAAGACTTGAAAATTAAACAGCATGTCGATTGCTTTGATCATTTTAGTAAGAATTATTAATGTTTAAAATTATAAATAAAAGGGTGCCCCAATAGTTCAATTAATTTAACGTAAATGGCCATACTTTTGAACTTTTGTAGACAGACGCTTAAAATTTTTTAGCGAATAAAATTTGGATTTAAAAATAAAAGGGTTTCCCAATAGTTGATATAATTTGATGTATTTGGCCGAACTATTATAATTGGACAGGATGTCGATTACGCTATAGACAGACAGCTGAAACTTACAAGGGACCAGTATTGCTAAGTCCGCTATAACAACAAGTTTACAAGTTGTTTTTAGCAATTAAAGGGTGTTCGCAAAATTAATGTAATTTAACCTATATGCCCGCATCTTTTGAACCGCTATATTCAAACACTTGAAAATTTGACAGAATTTCCAACGAACCTGATTGCTAAGCCTACTACAACAGCAAATGTATAATTTGAATTTGGAAATTAAAGGGTGCCCCTATAGTTGCTCTTATTTATTGTATATTGCCAAACTGTTAAACAGTTAAACAAGTATAAAGTTTGGAGATGGAGTATATGGGCGTCCTAATAATTAATATAATTGGTGTTATTTTACCAAAAGTAAGAACCATTTGTCAGTTTTAGACAATATTTTTGTTGACTTCTATATGGTACCTGCAGCTGATTCTGAAAGAATTCATACTTTTTGAAATACTTCATACGCGAATGTGACCTTACAGCTTTAAAAATATTTTTATTTTTTATTTTAAAAAGTATAAGAAATTAATGAGTACTATGTACCGAATGAAAAAGTTTTTATTAAACGTTTTTCATGTGTTATTTCTCATATAGATATCGTCTTTGGTAAAAAGTTTTTTTTAATTATAATTTTTCTTTTTGAAGATTATTAATTAGTTTTTAAAAGTACTTTTTTTAAGAGGTTCTGTTATATTTATAGATATATTTTGTTCCTAAAACTTCATATAAAAGAATACTTAAAAAAGTACTCTTTCATGGGATACCTTTAAATAATAACTTTCTTAAATAATTTTTGAGGGTTACTTTTTTTAATTGTACCTACTTAAAAAATAGTTTTTAAAACTAACTAAAAAAATATTTATACAATATTCTTGGTTTCCTTTCAAAGGGTAATTCTTTAAATGATTTTATCGTTGGTACCTTTTTAAGGTGTTATTTTTTCGAGGGTAATTTTTCTTAAAAAAACCCTTTTTGAAAAGGGTACTTTCTTAAAAAACTGTATTATTTTTTAATGGTTTAGAGGTACTTTTAATTTAACTTTTCTTAAAACAATTTTGTGTTTCCTAAAATTCCACTTAAAAAAGTAATCTTAAAGGTACTTTTTTGAAGATTTTTAAAAGATACTTTTTTGTAGAATTTAAAAAAAAGGACATTTTTGCTTTAAAAGGCAGTGTTTTGCAAAAGTTTTTTATAAATATTAATTCTGAAAGTCTATATTAAAAAATTTTTTTTATTTACTTTTTTTTAAGGAGAATTTTCGAAGAAGTCTTTAAAAAAGTAATTTATTTAAAAGAGAACAATGTACTTTAACCAATTTAATAGCTAAATTACAAACTTAAGTGATTAAGACATTAAGTTTTTTATAAAGTACTTATTTTGTAAAAAGTACCTTTTTTAAATGGCATTAAATAAGGGAAATTTTTTTAAACTGTTGTTTAAACTGTTGGCGTGACTTTATTAAAAGTTCTTATTCAAAAGGTACCTTTTTAGGTAGCATGCTTTTCAAAAGGTATTTTATTAAGAAACTTAATTTTGATAGTGTCTAGGTACTTAATATGCTTTTTCTTACTCTTTTAAAGGAATACTTCACTACTTTAAAGCAGTTTTTTAGTTCATGTTCTAAAAGCTCTTTCTGAAAGAGTTGTATAAAGATGTTCTATTTTAATAAGGTTCTGCTTCAAAAGGGTACTCGTCCTATAAAATCTGTTTAAAATACAACGAAAAATACATTAAAAAATAATACCTTCTCATTCCCTATTCATTTTCTTCTTGCTTAAATTTAGATCAGAGCTTTCACACACATTTTTAGTGTAGTGTAGATATACTTATTTATATAAAACTTATAAAACAACTAAACAAACATTAAGAAGGTGTTTTTAAATCTTTCTTACCACAGAAGATAAACATTTTATTTTCTTTCATGCAACTTAAGAAAAAAAAACTTATTCTGTTATGAGTACTTTTTGCTTTTTTTACATTCTGTGGCTAACGAGCTATATTTTTTCATAAATATAAAAAGCAAATATTAATATTTAACAAATTTAAACTGCAAACTGCATGCGACATGATTTTTAAAACGAAGTAAAAACGTAAAATCGAGATACATGCACTTGTATCGTATTTATATTACGTAAATTCCAAAATTTGGTCTCTTACTTTATAATAAATTTAAATATTTATTGCAATTATTAAAACAATTAAAAATTATCACCTGTTTGATATTAAATTGTTTAATTAAAAGTCAAATTTAATGGCAATCGCCAAGCAAATGCGATAAAAATGCATATGTCTGTTACATTTGAAAATGAAATAAATTTTTAAAATGGCGCATTATTTTGCGTTATTAATTTCATTTTGCCAAAGATAAAAATTAATTTATACGAGTATTGCAACAAAATTGTAAAAAAAAACGAAAATTTTTTTCCATAAAATTTGAACATTTTAAATATTTATTGTGGGAAAATGCCAGATGGTCTTCTTGAATTATTGATATATTTTCTCTTGCTTTTTTACGCAGACTGTTACGCTCCTGATTGAGATGGCTCGTTGCTTCTTCTAGAAGTTGCTTAATTTCAATGTCTTCTTTAGTTTGCATGTTGAGGATTTCATATCTAAGCCAAAAATTACCGTTCCTCCCAGACCAAAGCTTCTTTATCGCTACCCCTTTAAACACAGGGAACTGACTTTGCTGGGTCCTTCAAATTAAAACATGTCCTTTAAGCAAATTTTTCACTTTGAAAGGATACGTCAGTGTTTTCATTTACAGTGTGAGGTCGATACACTTAGCCTGCACCGTCTTTGCGGATATCCCCAAAATAGTAACTAATAACGGTAGAAATTTCTTAGATGCCTCGAACAAGAATTATTCATATCCGTCACAAATCCGGCACCAGATATTACTCAAAACTAAGGCATTAAGGTGAAAGTTTATACCGTCACGTAGGCAGTCTTTGGGAAGGCGATGTAAAATGTTTTAAATTTTATTTTATTCTAGTTTTTAGCATCTATAACTTATGTTCTACACATTATTGAATTCGTTATATCTAAACAGACACATTGTGAAAGGTGGATATAAGAAGAAAGGCAATTTATGCCATTAACTCAGATTTTCTACCGAAATTTTGTGAACATTACATATTTACATATTTATTTTTCGGCACACTAAGGCTTTTTGAGTCGATGGAATGACAAAACACAAAGATGGGGCGCTGCAAAGTTGCAATTTCTTAAATATGATTTCGAATTTGCTACACAAATCGACAAGTTCTTTGAGTGTTGAAATATTTATTAATAATAATCTTTGTCCAGAATTGATTTAAAATTGTCAAACATGAACTCTAACGAGTTGTGCAATCGTTTTTTAAAGATGACCGTAAATGATGCTGCAAGTTTGCTTTTTTTAAATAATTAACCATTTTTTTGCATGCTACTGTAAGTTTTTTCAACTCCGTAGTTTCATAAAGGAGTGTTCCAGCACGTTAGCAAAATGGCTGCTACAGTTTTAACGAATGTTGTTCTCCAACGCATTCACAACATTTAAACCTCTATCTGTTACGAACTTAATATATTTTGGATCTTTTGTTTTAGATTCATTAAATAAACTATTTGATTTGTTTAATATGTTTGCAGCAGTTGAACGCTGAAAATCAGTGGATTTTAATCCCAAAACAATGTCAACTAACTTCATATCTATTTGATAGTGTAATGTTACTCCCAAAAAATTTCTCTGAACATAATTATCCGTCCATAAATCAATTGTAGCAGACGCCCGCCCCTACACTGTGCAAAAAGTTGACTATTTCTTCTTTGATTTCATTTATTTTTTTATCATCAAGCTTTATAAAGCCAGAATTATCGATTGCTAAAAATAGTTAACAGCCTCGGTAATCCATGCAACACAGTTGTCGATTTTAATTTTTCGGCTCCTTATGTGATTTACAGCATTTACGACGGCTTAAATTTGACGATTGTTTTGCTATATATTTAAAAAGCTTGAAACGTGTTCGGCAGTATACATATCCCTCCAAAATATCTCCATCATCCTTAATTATTTCAGATAGTATGCTCCATACTATACCTCTACCCTTGCGCCGCACAGGGGAGTTCTTTGCCAATCCAGCCGTACATTTTTTTTTTTTTATATCGGCTTTAAACTTACTGAGTGCACCTTGATTAATAAAACTTGGCAGAAAAACCTATTATGGTCATATAATGTTAAAGCTCTAAAATAACAAAAATCAGACCAGGGAAAAAATTTCCCCTTAAAAGAAAGAGGCTGCTGCAGTCTAGGTGGTAAGCACGTTGACTACAAATCTGGCTGACCTGGGTTCAACCCTTCCGGCAGTCAAAAAATAAAAATGTTTTTTTCTGCTTAATGGTATAAATACATAAGCAGAATTAACATAAAAACGTGCAGCCTCCTTCGTCGGTACTTCTTCATAGCATATTCGCCGGCGACGTAAAATAATTAATAAAATGGCTATATCTATCTCCTTTCAGCACCTGTCTTCTCTCTCATCTATCCCTTTCCTAAAGAATGTAGCACAGTTAAAAAAAAAAAACTAAGTAGGTATTAATGCCTGAAGAACTACTTCTCTTTAAAAAATAATAAAAAAAAAAACTAATCCTACCTCTAAAAAATGCATTTATTTTTTATTTTTGAAGTCATTTTGTTTAGCAACTACGCGCTTCTAGAAAAAAATCCCTTAAATTAACAATTTATGGGTTTATTTACCGTTGTAATAAAAGTAATTTGCATACATGCCATATTGCTAGGTATGACTTAATTACCTGCAATTAGAGAATATGCTATTTTTGTTTTGTAAGACTCTTGTGTATAAGGTTTTCACAGCTATAAGAAACATTAATGTATTACTATTTGTTACTTGAGTTTTAAAAATGAGGATCATTAAAAAATTAATAAATGATAATGGATTGTTTTTTCCAAAAATCCTACTATAAAATTTGTTATGCGTCTCCACTCATTTGGCAATTTTTATTTTTAAGAAAAAATCTAAATAAAATCAAAGCGAAATATTTTGTTTGTAAAATTACCAGCCTTGTTTTTCTGCAAAAATAGGGATATTTATGCCGCTTCTAAGTTTTAAAAACATATTTCTGAATATGAAATTTAAAGGAATGCGGGTTTTCGTTTAAACAAATAAACGTTTTCGACTTATGCCAATTGTATACAAAGAATATAGTTCAGCTTACTTAAATGTAGATATTCACCCCTATCGTGAACAAAATGTGAAATTTTTGTTCCCATGAAATTTTCATTCCCCATGAAGGGAAAATTGCTATCGTGAATTTCATGGGAACATTTGTTCCCGCTATCAATTCGTACTGAATGCAAATTAGAAAGAAGAAAATATAAATTGGGAAAAACATATACCAAATTTTTTAAAGTTATAAAAAATTTAGAAATGTTAATGATTGGTGCTATTGTGTTTTTACAAGAGAAGGAGATACTACAACAGAGAACAATTTTATTTCAAGAACATGACGTGCAAGACGCTTAAAAGCCCTTGAAGTAACCCTAGACGCAAAAGGACCAATCAATGGACCCAAGTGGGCTGTGGCAACACGGCTTCCTGCTAACCTACCCTAGACATTGGTACTGACCGATTTCAATAAAATAAATTTTTATATCTGATTTTTTCTATCTCCATTTTTTCATTTAAAAATATTTTTAATAAAAAATCTTCATAAATTTATAACCAATAAATCTCTTTGTTTTGCATCTTGATGAGCATAATGTCAGTCTGCACTGCAGTAACTGATATCGAATCAAAAATGTGTTATTGATGTAAATTTTCTAAATAAAACATATAAAAACTGGCATAATATATGCAGTTCCCCAGCAAAATTTAAGTGAACAAATCTAAGGGAAAAGTGAAAAAATTTCGAGGGAAAAAATCAATCATGATAAGGGGAATTTTTGTTTGCGTGAAAAATTGTTCGCGTAAACTATTCACGATTGCAATTTGGGGAAAAGGGAAAAAATTTCGAGGGAAAATATATTCATGATAAAGGTGATTATTTCGATATCTTGTTACCGAATAACAATTTTTTTACCGATATTCGTATTTAGAATGTTCTTTCATATAATCAACAAATAAACAACAAAACATCTTCTAGAAAATTCCTTTTTAATTTTTCTGATTAACTAAATAATTTAAAAATTTTTATATCTCTATTTCTGTTATTAGTTTATTTTTATTTTCTGATATTAGTTTAATTTTCTTTTAAATTACTTCTAATTTGAATAAATTTGGATACCATTTGTACACATACAAAATCCTGTTATGTAATAAGTCTTGTTCGTTAGGAAATAATAAATCAATAATAAATATATAGACTTAGATCCTCTTAAATATATAAAAAAAACTTACTAACAACAAAATGTCTACTAGACATAAGCGAAAATTAAAAACAAATATATTCATAATCGGCACTGATTTTATTTAACACAGTGTTAAGTTTGCTCGAATGGGTTAGTAAAACTTGTTCAATCATACAGCACACAACTGATTTTATTAAATTAAGAATTATGCTACATGTTTAAATTTAAGTAAGAGTTTCATTCTATGGTGAAATAAACAAAACAATCAATCTGGCAGTTTATGATATGAATAAAACATGTTTGATCATTTTATGATTTTATTCAACGTTGTTTTTTTAATAAATAATTGTGAGTGAAAGTTTTTGTGTATGATTAATTCAAGAAAAAAGTGATTTTTGCAGTTCTCTGGTGATGCACTGCATCGTATACTACACCACCCATACTATGCAAATCCAGGCGAATGCCTTCCCGCCAGCCAACGTACGTCAAAAGCAACGACTTCCAGCATACTCAATTGCCATCGTCGTAAACTAAACCAGACAGACACAAAGGATCTGGCTGTGACCGCATACTGCAACATCTAATTCCTAAATCTTTTCTTAATTTAAATCTCATCTTTTTATGCTAATACTTTTTACTGAATT
The DNA here is from genome assembly GCA_916610165.2 of Gymnosoma rotundatum. Classification (NCBI taxonomy): domain Eukaryota; kingdom Metazoa; phylum Arthropoda; class Insecta; order Diptera; family Tachinidae; genus Gymnosoma; species Gymnosoma rotundatum. The sequence goes on from OU744337.1 coordinate 61,211,009, forward strand.
AACCAACTTAAGTTACTAAAATACTTTTCAATTAACTACTATGAATTGTAAAGTTAGCACTCTTTGCAAACTTTCCAGTTGTCATTATTGTCACCATATTAACCATCTGACTTTTGGTCCTTTTATTATTTTAACTTCAAAAGTGGTGGTCCAATATTTATTTAATAAATCTCAGATTTTTGATAAATTTTCAGTTTTATGTTTTGCAAATAATAAATAAATAAAACAAAAAGGAATCAAAAAATAATAAATACATTTTCAAATTCATAACAAATTGGATCATGTTTCAATATTTGCGTGATCAAAAAGAATTTTATTTAAACAAAATTATATGAATAGTTTTTGAAGAATTGCAGATCGATATAGGAAGCAAAAAATTTCCAAATGTTTCTTTTTGTGTAGAAAATTTGTTTAGATTTTTTATAACATCTAAAATTAATATTAGTACAGATACCAGTGTACACAATATTTTTCACAATATTATTATCATGCCTTGAAGTTATATACAATATGAATTAAAAAATTATGTAAAGCATCCTGTTATGTTGACGTTTAGTACATGCTGAAATGCATTCAGCAATGCTACAAAACTTCGGTTTATTAAAAATCCGACGTTTTTTGAGTAATAAAATCAATTGTAATTGTAATCGCCTTTTTAACTTTCTAGAAAAGACACCTATTTATTGAATTAAAAAAAAACCAAAACCCTTAAAGACGACCACAAACTCCCTTCATTTAGTTATAACTCCATTTAAAGAAATTATATTAATCCCCTCCTTTCTATTTTTCCCTCACGCACCTCACATATAATTATAATTACCATACGTGTAATCATAATTATTATATACAAGACAACTCCTTGTATCTAATACTCAGATTATTTCATGGTTCAATCGAGCCAGTAAGATACTAAGTAAGATAACCAAAACAAAAGAACAAAAGGAAAAAATACTCTCTTTGCCCAAGCAGTTAAGCAGAAAAACAACTCACCACAAGTACGGAATGTGAGGTAAAACAAAAAACAGCAGAAACAAAGTTCAATAGTCAAAGTTTTATTGCGCATGTGTGTAGAAAAGAATTTAAAGTTAGGAAAGTATAAATCAAACAAATGCTATATAGTAAAGAGTTAACAAAGAATTATATTTATTAAAAACAAAGCCAACTCAAAGGCATATAATCAATTAAAATAACAAAAACATATAATATTCACAAGAAAAAAGTCAACATATAGCTTTAAAAGCTAGAAGTTATTAAAGCTTTTGAACTAAAACAAAGGAATTTTTTTTAAATATTTAATAGGACCACCATAGCATCTTTTACTGGCTGGGCATTGACATCGCTAAATTTTCAGTGATATCTAGAATAATTTCGGCCTATGCCCGAATTAATGCGGTTTTGAGAGTGTCTCTACTTTTAATGCCATATTTTCGCACTAATCGTTCCAAAACATTACAAACGTGTCATATTTTCGCACTACTCGTTCCAAAACATCCCAAAAGTGCTCGATCAGGTTAAGATCTGGTGACTGAGGTGGGGAATTCAGCTGTCGTGGAGCATAATAAAGGAGCCAGTCTCGAACTATGTAAGCGGTGTGCTTGGAATCGTTGTCTTGTTGAAAAATCCAATGATTTTCAAGACCCAAGCTTTCGATGAATGGTTTTAGATTTGTTCCAGTATACTTTTATATGTCTGTCCATATTACCATCGACGAAAACCAGCGACCCACCCCAGATGATGCTATAGCTCCAAAAACCATAACACTACCACTACCATTTTTCACCGTAGGTATTATATTTTTTGGTTCAAGCGTAGTATTGGGTATTCTCCACATATTTGCTCGGCTGTCGCTTCCATAAATATTGTACTTGCTCACATCGGTTAATAAGATAGTTTTCCAGAAATTTAAATCATTATTTAGATAAGCTTTTGCAAATTCGAGCCGTAAGAAATTAGTGGTTTTCTCCGCGCCGTTCTGCTTCTAAAGCTGTTTCGATGCAAAATATTTATAATTGTTCGTGACGTCACAGAAACATTAGAACATTCTTCTATACCAATTTCGGCCATTTATTCGGGGATTTTGATGTACTTCTTTAAGAATACTTCGCACATTCCAGCTTTCAAGCTTGGCTTTTTTCGGTGCTTTCGTAGTTTTTTTATAACAGCTTGGACAGTAGCACGACTTAAGCTCACTATTTTTGAAATTTCACCGTAGGATTTGTTTTCATTTCAACATTGAATTGCGAACGGAATGTTGTATTTCTTTCCTTTTTTCTTTTTTTTATATTTTAAAATATTTTAGTTTTGACTATCTGTACTTAAATGATAATATTGTTTGTCAAAGAAATCAAATATGCGAAAATATGTCATATGGTAATAAATAAATAAATAATCTTTGTTGACATGCATATATTTGTAAATTTGTATCTATAAATAAGCTTAATTCTTAATGTAAGAATAAAGCTCATTCTAAGTTGTTTTCAATTATCACTGTAAAGGTTTAAATCTGTAATCTGCTGTATGTAGAGTTTTTTTTTCCTAGACTATATTCACAAATGAGAAAAAAAGGGAGACGTAAAGCAAAAACATGTGGTTAACTTAAACGTAAGAAACACAAAGTGAAAGAAAACCGAAAAAATATTATAAAGAACAAAAAAGTGTTGAAAGTAAAAAAAACACACACACATACCTTCCTTATATCTTGCAAAAATATCGAATATGTTTCAAAAACCAAAGGCGCCAAAAAGTTAAAAAAAATCATCCTACAAACGAAAATGAATAATTTAAAAAAATTAGAAAAATTTTACATAAAAACTAGTTAAGCCTTGATTTGACCGCGATCGCAAACAGACGTTTATAGTGACAATTTTTCTTAAAAAAAAATAAAAAATAAACAAATAATAATAAAAAAAAATCATATACACAGTTCTTTAACAATAACAAATAGTTTATTTAAAAACAAAATTGTATATCCACAAAAACAATTGCTGTGCAAGAATGCACATAAAAAAATATAAATTCTTTCACATAAAAACAACATTGCTACGCGATGGTAAGCTTAAGTGAAGAAAGCAGGGACGATGCCGTAGACATTATAGAGCCAAAAAGCAAAAACAATAATAACGTTGAGCCGAGCTGGCAAAGCGTAACAACAAAACGCAAACGAGTTGAATCACCGCAGCTTAAAAAAACAAAAAGGCAAAATTTGTATGATGCACCATCTACATCAAGCAACAACAACAGATACTTAGCCCTTGATACTGAAGATGAATCAGTAGATGATAATCAAAAAGCAACACCAAAACCTCCAGCAATTTACATACCAAATGTAGGAAACATTAACTTTATGATAAAAAGTTGATGTTATTCCTGTTACTGATTTTAGTTATAAGTCATTGAGGGAAGGTCAGGTCAGATTGATGATTAAGTCTATTGATTCTTACAGAAAGGTGATTAAAAATTTAGATAACTCAAATACAAGTTTTCATACTTACCACATTAAGCAAGAATGATCTTATAGGGTAGTTATAAAAGGTCTGCATCCAACTTAGGCTTGCCAGATCCAATTTGCCAAAAAGCTTGACATTGCCCAAAAAAAAACTTGATTTTGAAAAAAAAACTTGACAAATAAAAACACTCATACTATTGGTTTTTATTTAATTTTTTTTATTATTTTTTTCATAAAAATTATTAGAATAAAAACAAAAATATCGTTAAAGGTAAAAATAACAGAAACAATGTGAAAGAAACAAAAAACAATATAAGAATAAAAATTCAGTCGTTATATATTTTAGAGAAAACTTAGGCGTTATTTAAAAAAAATATAGGTACTATCTTAAGAAATATAGATAGTAAAAATATGCTCTATCGATGTGTTTTTTAGAAATATAAACTTACTTTTTTAAGTATTATTACATATGTAGCTAGAATAAATTTGAGAAAAAAAATTAACTTACAAAAAACATTGACAAATCACTTTTTCACTTGACACTTGACGCGCATTAAAAAACTTGACAATCAGGCCAAATCAGGCCCGTCTGGCAACCCTAATCCAACTACACCTACGGAAGACATAAAAGCTGAGTTTTTAAGCCTAGGTCATTCGGTAAGATGTGTAACAAATGTCAGAAGTCGCATTACAAAAGAGCCCCTTTCAACGTTTTTATAGACTTAGATCCAAATCCCAACAACAAAACTATATATGAAGTAAAATATATAAATCCGGCAGTCGTTAAAATTGAACCACCAATGAGAAATAATGATTTTGTACAGTGTCATCGATGCCAACAAAGGCATATTGTAAGAAACCTTACAGATGTGTTAAGTGCGGTATGGACCACGCAACCGTTGAATGTAAAAAAAATATTGACACTCCACCTCGTTGTGTGCATTGTATGTTAAACCACACAGCCAACCACAAAGGTTGTAGAGTCTATCAACATCTTGTTGCCAGAAGACGAAGCCAGTATTCAAACGGTAAAGGAACCACTAATTTTAACCCTTATCGGTCGTAAGTCACCTCTGACGTGACAACAGTACTTTTCTGCAACGGTCGTATGGCACGTGTGAAGTGACAAGGCGAATTATTAATTGAATTAAAAATACGGATTTACCTTTACCGTTTGAGCATAAGAATCTTTTCAGTTTGTCGTTATCAGCAGAGCATTTAACTTGTGCAATAAACTTTCAATTCTTTTTTTTAATGTCTGAATTTATTTTTTGCCCATAAAATGAATAAAGAAAATATTATAAATATCAAAGAAATTTCTGAAAGTGATTTTAGCTCTAGTGATGAGTTTAGCAATAACGCTTCGTTATTTTCTAAGAAAAGAAGAGTTATAGTTCAAACAACAACAGTATACTTTTGCGAAACATGCCAGAGAAAACCATTTCTTCATGTTGGAGATTGCTTCAAAACATACAATACCTTACAAGTATATAAATAATTATCAGAAACTCAGACATGTAGTAGTTGTACAAAAAATAAATAATTTGTAACAAAACTGAAAAGAAATGAATATAAATGTATAATAACATACTATTGTTTTTTTTCATATTTGTTAAAAATAACTACAACCTGGTGAGAATCAAACGTGTGAAAAGTCGCGTCCGATAAGGGTTAATATGAGTTCAACGGAGTATCCGCAATTGAAGAATTCTAATTTTAATCCTAATCGGGATAATTCTAATCAGAACAGGTTTAATGTGTCGTTTTCAGATGCTGTTAAATCTTCGAATGCAAATGAAAGCTTTCGACTTGAAAAAATGATGGAAAACCTAATGAATATGATGTCAATGTTAATGGCAAAATTATGCAAATAAATTTAAGGTTAGCAATATGGAATGCGAATGGTCTATCCAATCATGCAAATGAAATTGAAATTTTCATTAAAAATAACTATATTGACATATTCTTGGTAAGTGAAACTCATTTCACAAGTAGATCCTTTTTTAGAATAAAAGGGTATAACATTATAGCAGCTACTCATCCTGACGAAAGAGCACACGGTGGTGCAGCTATTTTAATAAGAAATCTTACAACCAATTGAAAACAACTTTCTTCAAGCTGCTGGTGTTAAACTAACATTACTTTCCAAATTTCTTGTTGGTAGTGACTTTAATGCCAAACACCCTTGGTGGGGATCCCGTTTGGCGAACCCTAAAGGAAGAGAGGTATATAAATGCATTTCAAGAAACAATTATTCAACATTGTCTGGCCTAGTGATCCTACTAAAATTCCTGATCTTCTGGATTTCTATATCTATAAAGGAATACCAAGATCACTTCTGGATATATCAGATAGTGCCGACTTAAGCTCGGATTATAGCCCCGTTATCCTAGCATTTAGTACAATACTTCAAACCGTGGTCAAAAAATTAAAACTTATTACAACCGAAACAGACATGCAACAGTTTGGAAGCTGGATTGAACAAAATTTAATCTTAAATATTCCAATTAAAGATGGCTGTAGTCTAGATGACGCCGTTGAATCATTAACCAACATAATTCATGAAGCAGCATTTATATCAACTCCACAACAACATCAAACTAATGGTAATAATGTTCGATTATCGGCTGAAATTAGGAAACTCATTGCAAACAAAAGAAGATTGAGAGGAATATACCAAAGCACTAGATGTTCATTAGACAAAACAAATTTAAATATATCATCGCAACTTCTGAAAAAACGTTTAAGAGTTTATAAAAATGATTCTTTAAAAAGTTATTTGATGAATTTAGACGTGGGTAAAGATAACGAACACAATCCGTGGAACGCGACAAGATATCTAAAACGGCCATCTAAAAGAAATATCCCAATTAAAAATAATAATAACGAATGGTTAAGATCCGATATCAGCAAAGCTAATGCTTTTAAAAAGCACTTAGAATCTACATTCAACCCATTTCATTTTAACGATCAACCAACAAAAGACGAAATAGAAAACTTTCTAGATATTCCTTGCCAAATGTATCGTCCCATAAAACATATATCTCCAGCTGAGGTAAAAAATGCTATTGTCAAATTGAATAACAATAAATGCCCAGGTTATGACAATTTAGACTCAAAGGTACTAAAATCTCTGCCAAGAAAAGGCATAATTTTCCTCACAACTATATTTAACTCCATATTAAGATTAAATCATTTTTCATCACAGTGGAAGTTTGCTAAAATTATTATGGTACTAAAAAATAACAAACCTGAAAATTCTGTATCGTCTTACAGGCCAATCAGCTTATTAAGCAGTTTTTTAAAGATTTTTGAACGACTTTTCCCCAAAGGCTACTACTAATACTGGAGAAACTGCAAAAGTTTGGCACATTGGAATTTTGTATAAATTAAAAAAGATTATGCCGGCACCATTTTACTTAATATTAAAGTCATATCTTCATGAAAAACACTTCTTTGTAAGCATCAATGAAGAATATTCTAGTTTTGGTCGCATTGACTCAGGAATTCCGCAAGGAAGTGTTCTAGGTCCAGTGCTTTTTACCATTTTCACATCAGATAAGCCAAAAATTAATAATGTTATTACCGCTACTTATGCTGATGATACTGCTATATTAGCCTCCAACCAGTCGCCAATTATAGCATCTCAATTAGTACAAAATCAACTAAATCTTATTCAAGATTGGTTAAAAAAGTGGAATATTAAAGTAAATACAACAAAATCAGTTCATGTAACGTTTACACTAAAAAAACATGATTTCCCTTCAGTATATTTAAATGGAGAAATTATACCAAAAAGCAATGATGTTAAATATCTGGGTCTTAATATTGACCGTAGGCTTACATGGAAGGTACACATAAGAAAGAAACGGGAACAACTAATACCCTGTTCAGACATACGTTTTAATTTATACAATTAAAATTTTAATTGAGTAATTAATTTTGGTGTTCACACATATCCAATTTAATTTACTTAATTAAAATTTGACAGTAGAATATAGTTCTGTTCCATAACAAGAAGTTGTTACTAATTGTTATTGGAAAGTGTTTACTTCAGTACCTCAAAAGAAGCAGCGAAAGAGTAAAAAAGAGTAGAAGATGTGAATGTTAATAAATTTGTTACTACTTTTGTTACTGTCAAGAACAGAACAGCTGATTCTTGTTCTGTTTTACAAAATAAGTTAATGAATATTAAATACTTTGAACTGAAAGTGTTTATTAGCACTCTCCACGAAAATATTTACATCACATCGTTGTGGCTTTTTTGACATAATTTATATGGCGATTTTAAAACCGAATATCTACGCTGAAATTTTTACAACCACACAGCAAAAAATATACATAACATTTATAGTTTTCGGTTTTAAATACAAAATATTTGAATTGAAGCTAATGTTTGTTTAATAGTTAGAAGAAAGCTAAGGAAACTATGTACAAGTAAACGCCAGGTTAATAAAACAATAAACAAAAGAAATAGAATAAAATAAACTAAAAGTTTTACAAAAAAGACAGAAAATTTTTGGCAATTTGCACACAATCGATGACAAAGCTCTTGCAAATGCTAACTGTTGCAATGCAAAATGATTTAAGCAACGAACACCGCTTTTTTGCTGTTTTAGATACAAATTTTTTTTATGGTTTTTTGTTATTATGGTAAGTTCGGCTTTACTTTGTTATTTTTTTCCAAAAATGCGTTTATTAGGTTTTTTATTTCGAATAGTAATGTTGTAAATTTTTATTTTACTCTATCGTTGCTAGTTTCTGCCGGAAATTTATTGAACAGACCTAATTTTTACATTAGAAATTTGTGTTGGTAAATTTGGAAGAATGAAGAGAAGTTCGGCTTTAAAAGACTCAAAAACTTTTTATTTCATATAATTTGAAAATATTTTATTTTTCATTTTTATGGCATTTACTTTTGTCATTGTATAAAATTTTCTCTAACTGAACACACTTCACAAGGGTTGTTGGAGTAAACTTAATCAATTATCGACTTAATTAAGTGCTAATTGAAAATTTTTTTAATTAATTTCTTATATGGTAAATTAAATTCAATTAGGGACTTAATTGCGTAAATTCCTTTATTGCGCTATTAATACGTATGTCTGAACAGGACATAAACATCAAAACGAGAAAAATGTATTGGCTACTAGGGCCAAAATCAGAATTAAGCTTGGGAAACAAAGTTTTGCTATACAAAAGTAGCCTTAAACCGATATGGACATATGGAGTTCAGTTATGGGGAACTACCAGCAACTCAAACATTGAAATATTACAAAGGTATCAATCTAAAACTCTACGATGCATCACTAATGCGCCTTGGTTTGTAAATAACAAAAACATACACCACGATCTGAAAATTGCAGTAGTCAAAGAGGAAATTAATAATTACAGTGAAAGATATCTGACTAGACTCAGCAATCACCCAAATCTGTTAGCAATTAGCCTATTAGATGATAGCGAAGAAATTCAAAATTAAAGAGGTTTCACGTTCTTGACCTACCCTTTAGGAAATAGGAATATGTTAGTTATTTTGCTTAAATTAATATAAATAATTGTTTTTTATTATTATTATTTTTTTTATTAAGTTCATTGGAACTTAATATATAAGTTATTTTTAGTTTCTTTTATGTAATTTGCTTATTATTTTAATTTTTGTAAAATAGATTGCAAATAAAATTGAATTTAAAAAAAAAAATTGTTATTTATTTACCATGGCATCAAGGATTATTGAAAATGCTGCAAAAAATTATGGGATAAGATTGATAAAAAAAAACATGTTTCTGGTTTTTCGGAGAGAATTTTACAATCAAACATATATGACAGAAAAAAAATTTGATATTGCTTTAAAAACCGACAGAACGTTTAATAGTCTTTTTTCAAACACAAAATCGAAAATAGAATAATTAGACCATTTAAACTTTATATATATAAAATACCTTGCAACAGAGACGGAACTACAAAATAGAAATTAAGAACAAGATTGTCTGCATATAAAATACGTAAGGACACTACGAAACAAAAAACAGCTTTGGCAACTCACTGTGCAATTTCGTTGATACAACAGTTTTACAGCATGAGAGCAGTTATAAAAAGAGATATACAATAAAAATGTTACACATAATTAATACTCCCACAGACATAAGGATGAACAGACACGGAAAATTGCGCGCATACGTTTCGACATATTGTTTCAAAATATAAACAAAAGAGCTTTTAGTAAGCATTGCAATCTTTTTGATAATGGACAGCTTTACTCGATAATAATATTTGACTATTGGAATTTAATAAAGACACTACTAGAAGTGTTCTCCAATAATTTTTTCTCGCCCACTCTCTTTCATTTTCGAGAAAAGTACCAAAGTCCTTTTTCAAATTTCAAAAGTGGTGTTTTTGGAAAAACCTCTATAATTTCTTAAAAAACAAAATGTTAATATATTTGACTATTGGGGTTTAATAAAAACACTACGAGAAGTGTTCTCCAACAATTTTTTTTCGCCCTCTCTCTTTCATTTTCAAAAAAAAAGGACCAAAGTCCTTTTCACATTTCAAAAGTGGTGTTTTTGGAAAAACCTCTATAATTTCTTAAAAAACAAAATGTTAATATATTTGATATTGGGGTTTAATAAAGACACTACTAGAAGTGTTCTCCAAAAATTTTTTTTTGCCCACTCTCTTTGATTTTCGAGAAAAGGACCAAAGTCCTTTTTCAAATTTCAAAAGTGGTGTTTTTGGGAAAACCTCTATAATTTCTTAAAATACAAAATGTTAATATATCTGACTATTGGGGTTTAATAAAGACACTACTAGAAGTGTTCTCCAACAATTTTTTTTCGCCCACTCTCTTTCATTTTCGAGAAAAGGACCAAAGTCCTTTTTCGCATTTCAAAAGTGGTGATTTTGGAAAAACCACTATAATTTTTTAAAAAACAAAATGTTAATATATTTGACTATTGGAGTTTAATAAAGACACTACTAGAAGTGTTCTCCAATATTTTTTTTTCGCCCACTCTCTTTCATTTTCGAGAAAAGGACCAAAGTCCTTTTCAAATTTCAAAAATGGTGTTTTTGGAAAAACCACTATAATTTCTTAAAAAACAAAATGTTAATATATTTGACTATTGGAGTTTAATAAAGACACTACTAGAAGTGTTCTCCAATATTTTTTTTTCGCCCACTCTCTTTCATTTTCGAGAAAAGGACAAAAGTCCTTTTTCAAATTTCAAAAGTGGTGTTTTTGGAAAAACCTCTATAATTTCTTAAAAAACAAAATGTTAATATATTTGACTATTGGGGTTTAATAAAGATACTACTAGAAGTGTTCTACAACAATTTTTTTTCGCCCACTCTCTTTCATTTTCGAGAAAAGGACCAAAGTCCTTTTCAAATTTCAAAAGTGGTGTTTTTGGAAAATCCTCTATAATTTCTTAAAAAACAAAATGTTAATATATTTGACTATTGGGGTTTAATAAAGACACTACTAGAAGTATTCTCCAACAATTTTTTTTCGCCCAGTGTGTTTCATTTTCGAGAAAAGGACCAAAGTCCTTTTCAAATTTCAAAAATAGTGTTTTTGGAAAAACCGCTATAATTTCTTAAAAAACAAAATGTTAATATATTTGACTATTGGAGTTTAATAAAGACACTACTAGAAGTGTTCTCCAATATTTTTTTTTCGCCCACTCTCTTTCATTTTCGAGAAAAGGACCAAAGTCCTTTTTCAAATTTCAAAAGTGGTGTTTTTGGAAAAACCTCTATAATTTCTTAAAAAACAAAATGTTAATATATTTGATATTGGGGTTTAATAAAGGTACTACTAGAAGTGTTCTCCAAAAATTTTTTTTTCCCACTCTCTTTGATTTTCGAGAAAAGGACCAAAGTCCTTTTTCAAATTTCAAAAGTGGTGTTTTTGGAAAAACCTCTATAATTTCTTAAAATACAAAATGTTAATATATTTGACTATTGAGGTTTAATAAAGACACTACTAGAAGTGTAACCACTTTTAATTTATTTTAAAATCGTCCGGAAACTTTTATACCTATTAGATTTTTTGTATTAACATTGGTTATGTTAAGTGATTAACATAGCTCTGTTATTGTAACAGAATGTGGCTAGGGTTATAAATTTTAAAATTTAACATCACACACATAATTTTTATTCCTTTAACACGTCTATGTTATCTAACAGAGCTCTGTTAATTTAAAAGGTTTTTGTCAAAGCTAAAAATTTTAAAATTTATCTTCACACACATCTGATAGTAAAAAAATTGAAATTTTTGCTGATAGAAATAAAAAGTTTTGAGATAAATATTTTGTAAGGAAATTACATGAAAGGAAACACCCATAAAATAAAGCAGTCATTTCTAAGAGGATGCACATGTAAAAACATACATAGTATTAACTGTACTATTAATACTCAAAAAATAAAAATGCTAAAGCAATAATAGCATAAAGCATTATAAAAAACATTGTATTTCATTACAAAAATAAAACAAATCTTTTAATTCGCACAGGACAGAATAGAAATATAAAAACTGCTCTTAGCTTATTAAAACTTTTTCAAAATGATGATATAAACGCCCATTCAATTGAGCACAAGTTACAGTTACTTAGCAAAGTACAGATTATGATAATATAGGGTCATGTGCAAAAAAACATCAGAATATTTTTTTGTCCCAATGACTAGTACGAAAAAATTAAAAATTTTAAGAAACATTTATTTAATGTCACCAAAACTAGCCGTAGAGACGAAGCCGTTAGAAAATTCCATCACTAGAAGAAAAAACCCAATTCATTTGTAGAATTTCTTTTAATCAAAATGAGTCGGTAAATCGTGCAATATTTATCATAAGAACTGAACAAATATATCTTATCTTAATACTATGTTTGGGATTATAACAAGTCATAATCTTTTGTTCTGGTAAGTATATTTGTCACATGTACGATGATGATATTCGATAAATACTCCTTGGATTACTCCTTATCAGTTCCTTCGTTTATATTCTTCATGATTTGTGTAAAGCTAAATTCGAATTTAACTAGTAGAGACTTAAACCAAATTTGTTAACATAATTAATTATGCAGTTAACACACTTAACGGTCGTTGGAATTTTGACCTTAATTATTAAAACGCTTAACCCGGGAATTTGTGACATAGTCCACGTTAATTGCGATATGTAAAAATGGTGGTAGAGTGTACTTAGTGTGATTATAAAAGGTTAATGTGCAAAATAATTCTTAACGAACAACAAATACAGAGTTTTTTAACATAGTCATTTTTGAATATTTCTTGAAGAGATTGGTGGTCATGATAGAAAAATGGAGAATGGCTGGTATAACACAACCTATACAAATGGAGGTCCAAGGGCTACTCTATTGATCCATATTAGTGGGGTATCTGAAGTGTTTAAATACTAGTTAACTTAATGTATATTTTATAATTATATTTCGTAGTATTTTAAAGTCAATTCAGACTACCTTTGATTTACATCCTTGTTGGAAATCTTATTTTTGTACTTTCAACGAGTAAACCGCTAACGGTTTTTAAACATTGTTTGCCACTTTTAATTTTTATAAGTTTCTAACGAGTAAAAATGTCATTCGTTTTGTTGAGCTCATACTAGCAACAAGGTAATATATATTTTTATACCAATAAAGAAATAAATTCTTTTTGCATATTGAAAATTCTTGTGTTTTCTTTTTATATTTTTTATGAACCTTTTTCCTATCGGATATACGCCGAAACATTGGTCCATACGAACCGGATTGCAACAAGAATATTCAAGCCTTTTACAAGGAAGAAATAAAACTGGAAACCTTTTACGAGGAATAACAAATTTTCAACCCCCATTTTTCAATTGTAAAAAGGTTAGTAAATTGATTTAAAAAGTGAAGTGAGAAATAACATAAGTATATGTACATACAAACATACTTACATGTTTTGCATTGAAAAAACAGTTTGGTTATAAAAGAATAAATAAAAATAAATAGATCAGTACCGTCAGGGATAATTGTGTAAATAAAGTACCAACGAGGGTACTGTTGTATTTGAGTGCATTTCGTGGAAAAGTTTGTTTATACAAAAGAATAAGTATTTCATTCGATTAAAATTGCAATAAATAAATAAAAAATTTTATTCACAAATTATAAAATAAAAAGTGCCAAATATAAAACAAATAAATGCATGTTTATAAATATATGGGAAAATAATCATACAATAGCCTTTGTTAAAAAACAGTGCACTAATTGGTTAATTTATTTGTGAGTGTATTTACTGCAATTGTTTGATTTGGTTTTGTGTGTATGCAACTTTATCACCTGAGTTTAATTGGAATTGAATTTTTTTTCGTAATTTTACAATCGGTAAATTTAGTGTCATTCCCTACGAGATTTCCCTTTTGGTGCCCTTAGTTGTCATTAGTCACCCTACAATCGGTCTTTTAGACTATATACAGTGAGATTTTGCGGTTTTGTTCTGATTTTCGTCGTTTTTAAGAATTTAAGATTTTGGATTCTAAAATGTCGTTGAATGCGTTTGATAATTTTACTCGCGCTTCTGACGCAATTTATAAATTTGAAGCGAATTTTACTAAAATCAAAGAGGAAGATCATCACATTTATACGATCGAGGTGATGAGTGATGAGTTGAAATCGTTATGGGCGAAAGTCAAGGATACATACGAGCAGTGCCTAGATTATATTGAAACGTCGACAAAGGCGAAACCTGAATTTTTAGAAGTGACTGAAGGTAAATATCAAAGCACTCTTAATACGTATGCTCGGTGTATGAGGACAATGAGAGTGAAAAGTGATGAATTGGGTGCTAAGTCTGAACCAAAGTGTCCGACAAAAAGTGGTGATACTTTGGGTATGGATATTAGTCATAACTTACCCCTGCCACCGTGTGACACGGACATTTTCAATGGTGACTATCTTTCGTGGCCAACCTTTCGGGATCTTTTCACTGCTCTATATATAAATAATAGCCGTTTGAGTAATATCGAAAGATTATTTATTTAGTAAAGAGAACTGGAAAAGAAGCTAGGGAAATTGTGTCAAAGTGTCCGCTTACAAATTCCGGGTTTGAGATCGCGTGGAAGAGTCTAAAGGATACCTATGAGAATCCGCGCATGTTGGTAAATAACCAATTAAAATGCGTATTTAGTTTAGAGTCGGTCTCAAAAGAGACTAGTGCGGCTTTGAAAACTTTGCAAAGGGGTATTAATAGTTTTTTGTCTGCTATGTCAATTTATGACATTTCTACGCAAAATTGGGATCCAACGATAGTTTTTATTTGTATTCAACGATTACCAACTGTAACAGTTACGCTTTGGGAACAAAGTATTAAGGACAAAACTGCCTTAGCGTTGTGGAGAGATTTATATGTGTTCTTAACGGAACGCATTCAAACTTTAGATTGTATACGCGATCTAACAAGTTTAGAAACTGATAAGAAAATATCAGAACGTAAGATAAAATCTCATGTGTCTAATACAGGCTCCACAAATGCATGTATTTTATGTTCAAATCAGTCACATTTGCTCCGCTTTTGTCGTCGATTTAAGAAAATGTCTGTTTCTGAGCGTTTTTCTACTGTTAAAAAATTTCATTGCTGCGTCAACTGCCTATTAAAATCACATGAGGTCAAGGATTGTAAGAGCGAACATAATTGTTTTATTTGTAATCAAAGACACCATACTTTATTTCATCGCAATTCGCCTACTGAGAATATGGTGACTCATAATTTGAAATCAAGGTCAATAGTGCATACTGCAATTGTAGAAGATGAGATGCCCTCGACATCGGCCGCTGCTCGTGTGAACTCAAATCGACAAGTTTTTCACCTTTCACAGAATTCGTCTTTTTTACTAGGAACTGCAATGGTTTCTATTATTTGCCACGATACTACGTATCCAGCTAGGGCCTTAATTGACCCCGCATCAGAAGCTTCATTTATTTCAGAACGTTTGCGAAATCAGTTGCGACTTACGTCACATTCTATGAATGTCAAGATTTCCGGCGTGAATAAAGAAGCTTTTGCAACCTCTAGAAAAATTTGTCCGATTCGAGTAAGATCTACATTGAACGAACATATTGAATTGGAAACGCTGGCACTTGTGTTGCCATCAATTTCAGGTAATTTACCTTCGTTTCTTTGTCCTTCGACTATTAGGAGTGAATTACCTGATATAAAGTTGGCGGATGTGAATTTTTACAAAAGTAGGCCAGTTGACATTTTGCTTGGTGCGGATTTGTACCCAAAAATAATTCTTGGTGAGGTTCGCAGAAATGTTGTTGGGTCTCTTATGGCTCAGAAAACTGTCTTTGGATGGATTCTGACGGGTCCCATTGATGTTTCAGTTAACGATTCTATTAACGTTTCTTCGACTGCTGTTGCCTTTACTGATGAGGATAATTTGAACCGAAATCTTTTGAGATTTTGGGAAATAGAAGAGACACAAAAAAGGAAAATCATGTCTCCTTCGGATAAGATTTGTGAGGAGATTTATAAGAAGACCACTGTCCGTGATACTACAGGGAGATACATTGTTTCGCTACCATTTAAACCAGAATTTCCTCGTGAAATTAATCTGGGAATATCAAGGTCTGGCGCTATGAAACAATTTATTAGAATGGAAGCTTCACTATCTCGTAGGCCAGAAATAAAGGTCATGTATGATGATGTCTTAAACGATTATTTAGATTTAGGCCACCTTCTGCCGACTGAAGTTAGTAGCGGAGCTGTCACGGATTCTTGCTATTTGCCACATCATCCCGTAATTAAACTAGAGAGAAAAACGACAAAATTAAGAGTCGTTTTTAATGCATCAAATAAAACATCCAATGCCAACAGTTTAAATGATTGCCTTTTTGTAGGGCCTACCCTTCAGGCTGATTTAGTAAATTTAATTTTACGTTGGCGTACATACGAATTTGTATTCAACTGTGATATTTCGAAAATGTATAGGCAAATTCGTGTTCATTCGTGCCATACGCCATTTCAGAGGATTCTTTATAGATCGTCCACTGACGATCAAATAACAGACTATGAGTTACAAACGGTAACGTTTGGGTTGAATTGTGCCCCTTATTTGGCAATTCGAACTTTATTGCAATTGGCTGATGATTGCGAAGAAGAATTTCCCTTGGCTTCAAAGATTTTGAGGACAAATATGTATGTTGATGATGTGTTGGCTGGAGCACATGATATTTGTAGTGCTTTGTTGGCCAGAGATCAGTTGAAGGATGCGTTGTTATCAGCTGGTTTCGAATTAAGAAAATGGTCATCAAATAAAAAATCGATTTTGAATGACTTGCCTCCAGATCATTTAGTGGATGCAAAAGTTTTGTCATTCGAAGAGGCTAGTTGTTCAAAAACTTTGGGGATTTTTTGGAATGCCCAGTTAGATTCATTTTTTTTTAAAGTCAGTCCTCTAAAGATAAAGTCTGAATATACTAAAAGAGAAGTACTGTCAATTATAGCCAAATTTTTTGATCCCGTTGGCTGGTTGAGCCCAGTAATTATTACAGCTAAAATAATAATGCATCGTATTTGGCTGGATAATATCGGTTGGGATGATTTACTCACATCCTCTACGGTAAAAGAATGGCTAAAATTCGTTGAAGTTTTTCATCAGGTGAATTTCATTCAAGTGCCAAGATGGGTAAATTATTCCAGATCCTCGTCTGTTGAACTGCATGTTTTCTCAGATGCCTCTGAAAAAGCATATTCTGGGGTAATTTACATTCGAAGTGAAACACCAAATGGGGATACGAATGTTCATTTGCTATCCTCTAAGACAAAGGTCGCACCTCTTAAATCTGTTTCATTACCCCGTCTGGAGTTGTGCGGAGCGGTTTTGGCATCGGAATTATTGAAGGGTATCCTTAGCGAAATTGAGATTACGATCGAACGTGTTTGTTGTTGGACAGATTCAACAATTGTATTGGCATGGCTACGGAAACCCCCTTCTACGTGGACCACCTTTGTTGCTAATAGGGTTTGTCGTATTCAGGAAAATACTGGAAATCATAATTGGTTTCACGTTTGCTCAGAGGACAATCCTGCTGATCTGGGCAGCCGGGGGGTGAACCCACTCACCTTATCGCAAAGTGAATTGTGGTGGCACGGGCCAACTTGGTTGAGGGGAAAAAAGGAACATTGGCGTGTACATACCCTGACGAATATCGATACTGACATGGAAAGCCGGGAAGTAAAGGTTAATGCTTCCTTTTTTTTTCAAAATTCGAGGACATCTTAGAAAGGTTCTCATCACTGGACAGGGCTATGCGCGTCATTGCTTATATTTTTCGATTTTTTCACTCAACGCACCCAGCCCATAAAGGTCACTTTAACTATGAGGATGGTTTCGTGTCTAGTGATGAGCTTAAAGTGGTAAAGGTACGCTTAGCGGTTATTGCTCAGAAGGTCTATTACGCTGAGGAGTATAGGAATCTTTTGGATAAGAAGCCCTTATCGCCGAAAAGCTCTTTAGTACCTTTAAATCCCTTTCTTGATGAACAGGGAGTGATGAGACTAAATGGGCGACTGGTAAAATCACCTTCGCTATCATATCGTGAACAGTATCCGATTATTTTGCCTTATGGCTGCTGGTTCACGAGGTTAATGGCGGAATATATACATTTACTTACGATTCATGGAGGGAATCAATTAATGTTGCGAATCTACCGATGTGAGTATTGGGTACCTCGATTACGGACATTGGTCCGCTCTATTATTCGTAGATGCAAACGTTGTATAGTTGATAGACAACGATCGTGTTGTCAAATAATGGCTGCTCTTCCCCCCGAACGTACCACTCTAGATAGACCATTTACGACAACAGGCGTTGATTTTGCTGGACCATTTGATGTGAAAACTTATAATGGTAGATCGTGTAAGATTACAAAAGGATACGTTTGTATTTTTGTCTGCTTTTCTACGAAAGCGATACACCTAGAAGCTGCGTCCGATTTGTCTACTGACACATTTTTAGCGGCTTTCAATCGTTTTATTGCTAGAAGGGGATGTCCTCAGACCATGTTTTCCGACAATGGTACGAATTTTGTTGGCGCTTCAAACGAAATTGCAAGGGACTTTCGAACCTTTTTAAAAGAATGTCAAGCTAGAATGTGTTCCACTCTTGGTTATAAAGGTGTAACATGGCGATTTATACCGGCTGGTGCCCCTCACATGGGTGGTCATTGGGAAGCCGGTGTGCGAAGTTTCAAGCTTCATTTCAGAAAGGAGGTGCAATTTTGTTCCTTTACCTTTGAGGAATTTACTACGATTTTTGCAAGAATAGAGGCTTGTCTAAATTCTCGTCCTTTATGCCCTATGCCTGATAATCCTAGCGAGCCAGTTGCTCTGACACACCGACAATTTATGATAGCGCGATAAGTATAGTTAATCGATATCGCAAGATGAAAGCATTGATTCATCAATTTTGTAAAAGATGGAAGGAAGAATATCTCGTAGGTTTACACAAACGCTATAAATGGCAACATCCCCAAAGGGAGGTTTCGGTAGACGATTTAGTCGTAGTAAAAAATGAGCAATTACCTGCAACTTCATGGAAATTAGGCATAGTAGTTAAAATATACACGGGTACTGACGGTCATGTTCGCGTTGCCGATATTCGTACTCAAAACGGTATAATCACTCGTCCTATAACCAAGCTTGTTGTTTTAAATGCATTATAAAATTATATCACTTTTTCTATCAATTTCAACTACTAACCTTTCTTTTTCCTAGTAAAAGGAATTCCACTACTGCGGCTATGCAAACCGACCATTGTATTAGAATTTATTTCTTAATTGTTCATTGACCGCAACAGGGGCCCATCATGGCTCATTAATTTATAATAAAGCAACAGGGGTCCTTCATGACCCATTGAATTTTATGTATGAATCAAATTAATTTATTTCCTACAGTACACAGGAGTCCTTAATGGCTCAATTACAATAGAATACATATATATATATATACTCAACAGGAGTCCTAACTGGCTCATCCTTTCGATTCTTATTCTTATTTATTTGCAACGCTATTATTGTTGCAAGGTGGCCGGCAATGTTTAAATACTAGTTAACTTAATGTATATTTTATAATTATATTTCGTAGTATTTTAAAGTCAGTTCAGACTACCTTTGATTTACATCCTTGTTGGAAATCTTATTTTTGTACTTTCAACGAGTAAACCGCTAACGGTTTTTAAACATTTTTTGCCACTTTTAATTTTTATAAGTTTCTAACGAGTAAAAATGTCATTCGTTTTGTTGAGCTCATACTAGCAACAAGGTAATATATATTTTCATACCAATAAAGAAATAAATTCTTTTTGCATATTGAAAATTCTTGTGTTTTCTTTTTATATTTTTTATGAACCTTTTTCCTATCGGATATACGCCGAAACAGAAGAAATCTACGAAACTAAAACAAATTTGAATTTTGTAAAAACAGCAAGATACCATAACTTTCCAGGATAAAAACATACAATTTGCAATGATCTTTTCTTGTTAGAAGACAGCGCTCCAAAATTAACTTGAAATACGTTTAAAAAAGTTTTACAATTAACTAAAAAATTCCTACAAGGAAGGTTTTGTTAAGGATTGTTTTGGCGTATATCCAACGTTAAAAGGATAAATGGATTTCCGATATATAAAAAAAAACAACAAGATTCAATTATTTTTTAACACAAATTTCTAAAATTTTATTTAAGTTCAAATTTACCTTTTATATATAACTTAACAAAAGCACGTAATGCTTGGTAGATAGCCAATCATCGATTAAGAAAACAATATGTCTCACAAAACTTAGCTAATAGTGGCAGAACAATATTTAAGTACCGTTAACGGTTTACTCGTTGAAAAGAACAAAAAGGCCTTCCAACAAGGATAAAACAAGGTATCAATCCGACACTTAAAGAAATATTGAACCATACATTTTTTGATTGAAACATACATTTTTTTATATTGAGTCATGAAGGACTCCTGTTGATATAATTTTTATTCAATGTTGAATGAGCCATTGAGGACTCCTGATTTAAGTATTGAGCCATTAAGGACTCCTGTGGACTGTATAACGATTTAAAACGGCGATAACCCCGAAATAACCCATCCGAAAATAGTGTATTGAGCCAATGACAGCCCAGAACTGGCGTGTATGCGACCTTTCATGATAAATGGCATAACTTCAGGTCCTAAGTCCAAGGCCACACTGCCCGAAGTATTAAAATTAGGGTCAGCTTATTGAAACCCCTGAAAGAATTCTAAAATTGAGTCAACAACAGATGCGGACGGAGTTTTTATACCCTTCATCTCTTTTGATCTTTTTTTTTTTGGTTTTCAGCGATATTTTATACAGCTTTTTTATTTGAATTAGCTATCCACTGATACACAATTTGTACATCTTTTTTTTAAACTGATGCACGCTATTATGGTGCTTCGCGCAAAAAATCTTTCATTGTGTTCTTCTGATCAGTGCTTCTACTTTTTATTACTTTCTTCTTTGAAATCAGCGATTTTGTTCTTTTTCTAATGCTGCAATTAAATATTTTTTAAAAGAATATGCAAATAGGATGCTTAACAAAAATTCCATAAAAAAAAACATCAGATGGATTGCAAAAGGCATTATCTTAAAGAAAAAGTTTAAAATTTTATAAATTTACTAAAAATAGTTAAAAATATACTTAAAAACTGAAAGTGCTTTTTGAGCAGTATATTATATCTTTTTAAAAAGTTATTTCTTGTAGTATTAGCTTTATAAATCTGTTTTAAAATTGTTCTATCTTTTATTTTGAATAGGTGAAAAGCTAAAAAAAAAATATGTATTTTAAATTTAAAAGTCGAATTTCTCTATGTAGATTACTAAAAATAAAAAATTTTTGAAATCGGGTTACTGTTGATAAACTTATAAGCTCGGAAACATTTTTCAAATTAGAGGTGGTTGCTACTTTGCCGCGCTTTACTACTCTGTACTGAAACAGGGTGTATCCAAATGCAGCAGACCATAAGCTTATGTGCTCCTCTATAAATCGCACTTTGTTTTATGACAATCGGGTGAATAGTTTAGAAGTTCCAGACTTCTATTCCATTTTTTTAATTTCACGCCACTGTGTGTCGTGCGTGGTAATGTTATTTTTTTGTTTTTGTAATTTTGTAGTTGAACAAATAGGCCAAACGACAATAATTCTTTTTTTTCATTTAAAGGTGGCAGTTCCTTTATATTATTGTATTATGCTTAAAGCTATAACATTATAAGTGAGTACTTCAGTCATTCAAAATCACACTTCTAGATAACCTGTTGTTCACGTCTGAACAGTATCCTGCTTTCTTTTAAATGTGCTCAAGTAACCCTTACGTTTAGTTTATCAAGTTTAAAAACCGAAAATTTGAAACTTCAAAAGAACAAGACGCAACAACGCAACAATCAATTGTGTGGTAAATATCGACCGATTTAAAAATAATGAATTTTAAAATTTTTTCATTTTAAATAATTTGGTGTCATACATTTTCCATTGAAATTCATTACGCCTTTTAAATGTTCTTTTCAATCGATCGGTTTCCATCACAATCCTAAATATAAAAAAAAAGTAAACAGCCAGGTATTTTTTCTTGTTAAAAGAAGTTTCTTGTCGTGATATTCAGGTGATATTAAAAGTATATCGTCTTAAAAATATGTTCAAAATTATAACATATTTTGAATATCGTCTTAAAAATAAGTTCAAAATTATAACATATTTGGATTTACCTTTTGGTAACTTTTAAATGCGTTTAGGTAACATGCAAAAGCGTCTTTGGGTTGACCGCAACTCTCATATAATATACCTAGATTTGTCCAAGCAGCCTTGTGGTTTTTATCAAGTTGAACAGCACATATATATGCTTGCAAAGCATCTGTTGGTTGATTCTGTTGCTGATATAAAACACTTTAATCAAGAAACAAGATTTATAAAATTTATATAAAAAAGTATCTCATGTTTTACATACCCAATAGAACACCATGTATTAGCATTTCCTTCACTTTTTTCAACGGAATTTCTGTAAGCTATGAAAGCATCATGGACTTTATTTAATCCTGCGTAACATCTTCCTAATAAGTATAACGATTGTCCAGATTTGGGATTTGCTTCAATAGCTTTTTGTAAACAAAAAATTGCGTATGATTCTCGTTGTTTCTTATCACCAAAGTATTCGGAGCAATGATACATCCAGCCTGAAAAAAACGTCTATTTAGAACAAATGGTATGTTAATAAAAAACAGCCCTTACCCAGTTGTCTATAAATTACTGCTTTTAAGTCTAGCATTAGCTCTTTTTCATTAAGTAATTGCTCATACGCCTCCTTGGCCAGCTTATATTTACATTGAATTTCGTACAAGTGTGCAATATGAAAGCGAACTAAAAAAATTAAAGAGTTACTTTAAAAATACACACATATAAAAATGTATTAATTATTTAAAATTTTTTTTTGTTACACTATACCATTAAGATTTGTTAAATAGCATACCTAAGTATTTTGAAACAGTGTGATAGTGTGAAAGCAATTTGACATCGCATAATACAAATAAATTAGTTTTTAGAAATTTTTTTAATCAGGGTTGTTTTTCTGCTAGTATAAGAACTATTTTTTTATGATGTTACAGACAACATCAACGACAACAAAAAAACACGTTCTAAAAAATTTAAGTTTAAATTGAGAAAAGTACAATAACAGATGTTTAAGGTAAATTTATAAAAAAAAAACTTTTCTTTACAGACGCTAGCAATTCAGAACTTGTGTCTTCAGCAGCCAACTTGAAATTTAAAAACATTTTTGTTTTGAAACTTGTGAATGAAATTCAAACTAATTGGGTTGATTCCGCCAGTATATAATAAACTGTTGTTATAATTTTCGGTAATAACCGTCGTCACTGGCTGTGTACTTTGGATGTTCGGCGAGCGCTTTCGCTTTCTTTTAATAAAAACGCGGCTTGAAAATGATGTTATCACATCGAAAGCGCTCGCCGAACATCCAAAGTACACAGCCAGTGACGACGGTTATTACCGAAAATTATAACAACAGAAATTCAAACTGTTCAAAAAGAATATTTAGAGACTTAACCACCATTAAAATAAGCTTTTTGAATTAAAATTAAAACATTTTTTAATATTCCAGCAAACGAATAAACCTAATGCGATGAGATATTTAAATTTATTTCATATATAAACTATACAAAATGCGATTTTCCATCTATGGTTACATAACAGTGGTGTCTAAATCTGTATGGTATTTGATGAAATTATTTTAAATTTGTATTAAATTACTTACTCTGCTGCTTTGAAAAAGTACATGGTGCAATGTCTATCAGTGCTAAGTGGTAATGCTTGGAAGCAGTTTTATAATCTCCCAATACTTTGTGCATAAATCCCAAACGAAGATGAACGTCATTTGCACATCGATAATTAGAATTTACATATAAAAGTTCCCTGAAGGATTGAATGGACCTAAAATTATTGTTATAAATATATATAAAGTATACCATTAAGAGTTTGTTGAAACAAGATGTTATTTAAAAAAAAAATTTTTAACTTTTTAACTACTTTCCTTTTTTCATTTTTAAAATCGTTCATTTTAAAGAATAAATTGGCCGATTTTGTCAAAATATTAATATATTAAACCGCAATTTACAAAACACCAATTTATAAGTTTCTCATTTTCAGAAATCACATTCTACTAAAATAACAGGGCTATGTTCAACTAATATTCAACAGGAAAAATTAGAAACCAGAAGAATGTAAAATGCAGCATTTTTTAAATAAGAATACGGGTAATATTTTTAATCAATATTAATTTGGTTAGACGATGTACACACACAATCCAACGCATGTCTTTGTTGTTCTCTATTCAAATCGTCCTATAATTATTATAATAAAGACAATTAATGGAAATGTAAACGTTAAAAAATTGGTTATGAGTTGCCGTCTCTGCCAGGGCAGTAGCTTGAATGGTCTTGGATGCTTTGTTTAATTAATAAAGCAAGACATACTTCTAGTAGTTCGTATCTCGCTGTAGTATTACAGTATGTACGCAGTATCAAGTAAAGCAGGAGCAGAACCACGATGTAAGAAAAAGAGAATTTATAATTATAATGCGCAACATAAGAATGAAAAAAAAAAAAAAAATACCGTTACGGTATTTGCAATCAAAAGAACCCATACGATTGTCCAAAAGGAGAAAACGTAACAATAAGAAAATAGCAGGCAAAAACAGCAAAAGTAAACTTTTGCGTTGATCAGCCAAAAAAAATCTGGCTTTGGAAGCACAAATGACAAAAAACTGTCAAAATATATTTTCAAAACGCTCAGTTTTTATCAGAACAACAAATATTGATACCGAGCTAATAAAAAAATGTATATACGCAGAGAATTTCTATGGCTTCCAGAGAAAAAAAATGCAGTTTGCCTAAGAAAGCTGCAAAGCTTTTAAAGGGTGTCCCCTTAAAACCGTAAAGGGCACTACTTTTAAATTAAAAAACTGCGTATTAATATAACCACCAACAGCCAAAAGTAATAAAAACATAAATCTAAAATTAAAGGGTGTCCACAGTTTTAAACCGTTATAAAGGCTTGAAAGTTGGATAGAACATCGATTACTATTAGGGTTATAATAGCAAGTGTAAATATTAAAAATGATAAATTAAAGGGTGCCCCAATTTTTCGTTATATACATCAAATGTATATAACCATACTTTTGAACAGCTTTAGACAGACGGTTAAAATTTACAAAGAACCTCTGGTGTAAGTCCGCTATAACAGCAAGTATTAAATTAGGATTTGAAAATTAAAGGGTGTCTCCATAATATATGGCCAAACTTTTAAACCGTTATAGACAGAAAGCTAAAATCTGTTTTGAAGTGAGTTTATTTTTCCAAAATTTTTTTAAATTATATTTCTTCAAAAACACCAATGTTGAAATCTAAGAAACAATTTTGCCATAAATGAAAGAGGGGGCGAAAGAAAATATTGGAGGGATTCTTTTAGTGATATTATTTTATATTTTTAAATTTTGTGGAATCTCTTACACATTTTTTTTTTGTTTTAATTGCTAACTCTAATAACTTATATTGCAATAAAAAGTTTAATCCGGTAACTGTTTATCGACATATATCTTCGAATTCGAAGTTTCTGCCGTACACACCTAGTGTTGTGTATTATTGAAATAAAACGGTCTTTAGATACTATTTAAAATATAACTAATTATAAAAGATTTATTAATTAATGTGGCATATAAAATAAGTAGATGACTGAATGCACGCTAGTTAATGATTGATTAGCTGATACATAAAATTAAGAATGATAAGTATATAAAGAATTGAGAAATGTCAGATTATAAAGAAGGGTTACCAACTATTCATTATGTATATTACAATCTCCCACGCTAATACTGGACGTGGTCATTGCGGTAAGCTGGTTGTCTTCTAATACGACCGGATCTTCTCACAGCATCCTCTTGTATTCTTGAAAACGGCGATTGCAAAGTTGTTTCATGAGCTTGCCCAATAGATGGGGTGGCAACTCTGCGTTCTATTTGAACTTCAATTCTCGGTTTTTCTTGTACTGCTGGATCAGCAAACGTTACAGATTATTTCGGCTTTTCTACTCCTGACTGATATAATTGGTTTATGTGGCGTTTTAACTCGTACCCATTGTCGAGCTTTATCTGATAATGAAGACGACCAAACTTCATTTTAACAGTTCCAAATTTCCAAGTTGATTTATTTTTTTCGTACCACCGTACCTGCACCCTATCTCCCACGCTAATTTGGCGGACTCCTGGTGTGATTATTGCTGATGTGGTTTGTTTTACTGGACGCATTGCATCTAGTTTTATTCTAATTTCACGACCAAGATATCTTTGTGCGGGACTTTGACCATTGGCTAACGGGGTTGCCCTATAACGAAAAAGGATCTCCTGCACTCTGATTTTTAACGCCAATTTATCGTCTTCCATAGCCTTCAACTTCGACTTTAAAATCTGCACGTAACGCTCTGCTAACCCGTTCGTAGCTGGATGCCCTGGGGCTATAAACTTTTGAATCATACCGTTATCGGTACAATACTTTCTAAAAATTGAACTTTGAAAAATCGTAGCGTTGTCTGAGACGATGACTTGAGGTAGACCATGCGTAGCAAAAATTTCCTGTAATAACGTTATAGATTTTTCGGACGTAGGAGCATCTTTAATTATTCGAATTTCCGGCCATTTTGACTTAGCGTCAACCAGTACGAAAAAATGATGATTCTGGAATGGACCGGCATAATCAATGTGGACCCGCTGAAAATTTTCATTTGGGTCTTCCCAATGATGAGTTACCACTTTGGGTGGACTTTTTTTTACTTTTGCACAACTGGCACATGCTCTTACCAAACGTTCAATGTCGGAATCTATGCCTTTCCAGAAACAATATTTGCTTGCTAGTTGCTTCATTTTAACGATGCCAACATGTGTATGATGCAACCTTTTTAAGATTTCTTCCCGCAACCCTGTAGGAACAACCACACGATCACCTTTGAATATCACGCCATCTTGCATTGAATATTCGGTATCAAAGTTGTTTCCTTCTATTAAATCTAGTTGAGGGTTTACAGCGACCTTATAATCTACGCACAACCGCACATTCCCATCTAGCTTCGGAATCACCACCAACGGTGACCCCCAATTGCTTGTATTCACGTTAGAAATTATACCATCTCTTTCCAGACTATCAAGTTTCCGTTCCACTTTCTCACGAAGAGCAAAGGGTACTTGCCTTTCCTTTATGAACACGGGTTTCGCTCCTTCTTGCAGCTTTAAACTACACACCAAGTCTGGGATGCATCCTACTTTTTCCTGAAAAATTTTTGGAAATTTTTTTTGTACTTGAGAAATCGAATTTATTTTCATATTTTCACTAGTGCGATTTTTATTGCCACTTTGTTGATCAATTTCCGCTAAATTAATTTACAAATGGCGAATCCACACACGTCCCAACAAAGCTGACTGCTCTTTTGACACCACATACATTTGCTCTTTTGATGACTTGCTGTTGTATTTCACATTTACGTTCACGACACCCACCGGTATGAAAATATCCCCCGTGTGGGATCGAAAAGCAATATTAGTTTTTTCTATTTTCGTGTTTATGTTTAATTTGTTAAAATCATTTTCGGGAATTAAAGTATACCCTGCACCAGAATCTACTTCAAATTGCTGCTCTTTGCCTTCAATAAACACTTTTATAAAAAATTTTTGTGCATCTGTATGTGACATAGCTGTTTTGCTGTATATGTCGATTACTTGATTAACGCCAAAAAAATCATCTGTTGTTGTTGTGAATGATTCGATAGAATTTGATGCGTTGTTGCCGTTGTTGGTATTTTTCGATTTCTTTTGTTTCATTCTATCCTGAATACAAACCTTTTGTACATGCCCAGTTTTACCACATGAGTTGCATTTTAATTTGTTTTTATTCGTTTTGCACTCTTTCGATAAGTGATTACTGCGGCCACATCTTAAACACAAACCTTCTATTCCCAATTCGCTGTAGTTTACCCTTGTTGATGACTTTGATGTTCGATTTCTTGAAATACTCCGATTACGATTTCTACCGCCACGATGATTATCGGCATGTTGATGACGGACTTGATGAATATCACCTATAGAACCAGTTGCATTGTTTGCAATTACTTTGTTGTTTATTTTAGCGGCTTCCAGTGTTTTTGCCTTTTCGACAATTTGTGTAAAAGTTGACTTTGTATCTTGTAGTAGCTGTTCTCTGATGTAACCATCACGCAATCCTCTAATTAACTGTTTTCTAAGAAAAATTTCGGAAACAGACTTCCCACATTCACAAACAAAATCACACTCCGTTGCCCTTCGTTGTAACACAGCTACAAAGTCTGCAAGAAATTGCTCACTATTCTGAATTTCAGAAAGAAATTTGTGTTGTTCTACTAACACGTTCTTTTTGGGGCAGAAGTGTGTTTCCAGTAGCTTTACTATTTCGTTATATTTGAGCTGGTTTATGTTTTTAGGGGCAGCTAATGTCGTCAGCAGTGAATATGTCTCTGACCCTATGTACTGCAACAAAAGTTTGGCACACATGTCCTTATCATCAAAAATTTTCTTAATTTGAAAATAAATTTCCAAACGCTCTTTGTACATCCGAAACGATTCTGTTTTTGGAACGAATGCATAAAAATTAGAAATGATATTGACACTTGTGCTAGTTGGCTGTTGAATTGCTTGTATTTGCTGCTGTGGCTGTTGCATCGTCGTAGTCATGGCTGCTATTGCTCGTAACAATTGCTCCACCTGGGCCTCCATTTTGTTTGAGGTTAAGACCGTTCACTACCAATGTAT
The DNA here is from genome assembly GCA_916610165.2 of Gymnosoma rotundatum. Classification (NCBI taxonomy): domain Eukaryota; kingdom Metazoa; phylum Arthropoda; class Insecta; order Diptera; family Tachinidae; genus Gymnosoma; species Gymnosoma rotundatum. The sequence goes on from OU744337.1 coordinate 61,239,836, forward strand.
TTTTCTTTTTAGTTGCTGAACTTTTATTTTTTTCCCGTTTGATGAATTTGCTCTTTATTTTTCACCTTCGTCGCCAATACTGTTGTGTATTATTGAAATAATACGGTCTTTAGATACTATTTAAAATATAACTAATTATAAAAGATTTATTAATTAATGTGGCATATAAAATAAGTAGATGACTGAATGCACGCTAGTTAATGATTGATTAGCTGATACATAAAATTAAGAATGATAAGTATATAAAGAATTGAGAAATGTCAGATTATAAAGAAGGGTTACCAACTATTCATTATGTATATTACACCTAGAGTTTCATGGTCTTCACAAATATTGTTGTATATATTTCAGAAATGATAAATAAATAAAGAAATGAAAGAGTGAAGAATGTTTGTTTATAAACGCAGTAGTAGTTCGGTTCATAGAGTTGTGGAATATTAATCTTTTATCGTATGACTTGTACGAGGGCTGCTCTATATATTTCTGGCCTAATAGTGAAAATGCGAATATTTATAATCAAAAATGGTTTCATTGTTTTTCAAAGTATTCTCCATCATGATTTATACAGTTTTGCATGCGCTCAAACCAGTTGTCGAAGCACTTTTTCCACTCCGATTGAGACACCTCTAAAACATGGTTTTTGAACACTTCAACAGCTTCTTCTGGCGACGAAAATCGTTGACCACGCATTTTTTTCTTGATGTGCGGAAACAAGAAGAAGTCATTAGGTGCCAAGTCAGGGCTGTACGGCGGATGACCCATTAATTCGACGTTTTTGCCGGTCAAAAACGCTCTGGTTTGAGCCGATGTGTGAGAGCTCGCATTGTCATGGTGAACAATGATTCGTCTTCTCTTGTTGGTTTTTCGAATTTCTCCGATGACTTCAGGCAAACAAATTGTAGTGTACCACTCAGAAGTGACCGTCCTACGTTGCTCAAGCGGAACAGTCGCCACATGACCAGTTTTGCCGAAGAAACAGGGACCATTTGTTTCGAAGTGCTTCTTCCACGAACAACTTTCGTTGGATTTTGCTCGTCTTTGAAGACCCACACGGTCGATTGTTGTTTCGTTTCGCGCTCATACGCATAGATCCATGATTCGTCACCTGTGACGATCTTATAAACGTCTTTTGAAGCACCACAATCGTATTTTTGCAACATTTCTTTGCACCAATCGACACAAGCCTTTTAAATTTATTACAACCAACAGTAAGAAAATTTTAATAGAGATAGCGACGCTTTCGTTTAACCCAGGGAAGAGTTAGCGACGCTCATGCATATTTATAGTATATAAGAAATAATAAGTAACTTCCATAGATGATAAGAGAGTTATAAAATATGTAAACAACTAGTTTAAGACAAAATATGTAATAAACTAGATTAAGACAAAATATGCAAACAACTAGATTAAAAGACAAAATATGTTAAAAACTTGATTAAGACAAAATATGTATACAATTATGCTTTAAACACATTCGAGACAGCAGCTACCGACTGCAAAATATCAAAAATAGAATACATGTGTTTATGGGAATGATTATTTAGACGACAGCAAGGCAACAAGGCGGCAGGGTCGTTGCCTAGGCTGAATTTGCCGCTGTAGTCGAATTAAACTAATTTCTATTTTTGTTGGCGGCAATAAACATTTAAATGATGTCAGTACTATACAACATGTAAAATATAAGTGCTTAAAACCTTTTATTATGAAAAAAGAAAAGAACAATAAAAATTTAAAGTAAAAGTATTTATTTAAAGATATTAATGTACATATTTAATCAAACTGTAACAGGATCATTTGTGTACATAAAATATTTTAGGAAAATATTGTTGTTGGTGAAGATAGTAATTGATTTGGAATACAAAATAACTATTTTTGGAATTTTTGTCTGTCTGGGTTCGCATCAAATAAAAGATGCTGGATAGATTAGAATAAAATTTTGTGAGGAGATCCTTTAGAACCTTGATTCAAATATAGAATATTTTTTTCGTAGAAGATTAGAGATATAAATGTAAAATCAATAAATTTTACCGGTATAATTGTAATTAAACAGTTGTCAGCACATTTGATTTTTATAGATAGAAAATATTTAACACTTGTCACATAGGCCGACTTCCTAAACGCCTGTTGCAATGCATAATTTAAAAAAATGCGTATGCAATGCTAAACATGTCTTAAGTGCAAACTTGCGTTGCAGAGACATTTTTAGCATTTTATTGGCATTTAGGAACGTCGCTATGCAACTCATACATAAAACAAATGTCAAAAACATGGTATAAAATTGAATAAAATTTTTTTTAGAAAAATAGAGGTTACACAAAATTATTTATCCGTTTTGTTGGCAAGTGCTTATTATCTTAGGTCAAATCTTCTAAAAAATATTGATTTGCTATAGACCCCCATTAAAAAGAAAAAAAAAGAAAGAATGAGCAACTTTGTTAAGGACAATAAAAATCCCGGGAACAAGTGATCCAAAATAAATATTTTTTGAAGAATTCATTGAATTAAAGGATGATGACATTTTTTATTCACGTTTAATTTTAAAAATGAACAAGAAAATACATAGCCATTGCAGCTCAAATGTTTGCATACAAAATAAAAATGATGCGTGATTTTGACTTATGATACTCATTAAAGTGAGCTGCAAAACGATTAGGAACATTGTACGTTGTCAGAAAGTTTACATATGCATTTACGAAGTGTATGCATTGTAAATATGCATTGCAACTTGCGTTTAGGAAGTCGGTCATACTTTGCAATAAATATTTAAAACATATTTTTCCAAATTTGATTTTTTAAAAAATTAGAAATTCTACATTTTTCGAATTATACGAAAGTATACGAAAATTGTAAAAATGTCAAAGGTGTGTATTAGGATGTGTAACATTTAGATAAAAATTTACTTCTGTTCTTAGTAATTGCTGGTTGAAGTACTTATACAGCTTAACCCCTACAATATTTTCAATTGTCGCTTATAAGTAAAAAGTTTGCTGTATGGGACATCTGTAAATAATTAACATGATTCATAGAACAGAAAAAGTTTTTAATATATTTTTATTTTTAGTATTTTTTTGCATATTACTGCTTCTAAGAAATACTTTAAAATATTTTCAATTTTTAAGACAACCCAAACGAAAAATCGACGCGACCCTTAAAAGTATTATTTTACTCTTTTAATAGCCTCCTATATAATAGTTAAAATATTTTTTAATTATAAAGCAGAGTGGCTTCTTTAAAAATCGCTAAAGTGACATCACTGAAGTACAATAAAATCATGTTTTTAGTATGTAGCTGTTGCCTTCAAAATAATTATGTAGCTGCTTACAAGGCGACAAATGTTGCTAGCGTCATTTGCTATCGTGTGCTCGTGTATCTTGCTGCAGCGAATGTGTTTACAGCATTAGATTAAGACAAAATACGTAACAACCAGATTAAGCTAAGAAAACATATTTTCATGCGTGTTTAAGAAAATAGTTATTAAGATAACCTAGTATTTAAATAGATGAAAATGACATTACAGCGGTAGTTAAGTTTTAGCATAAGGGCTAAGCAAAACTCAGAAAAATATAATAAATAAAGAAAGAAACATTGTGTCGAATAAAAATATTTTTTTAATTTAAAAAGAAGTAAGTTTCTTAATTAGGCAGCCTCGAATTTTAAAAATGTTTTAGAGGTTATAACTATATCAAAAGTGAACCTATTTCAAAAATATATAAATAAAATATATTTCTGATAATGTACATAGATAGGTAAAGGAAAAATGTTCCTTTAATTTGTAAGGTATCTGCTGTTTTTAAGAGAAGTAGCACTTCGGCATAACCTTTTTAGTTATTTTTATAACCGTGCTACATTCTTTAGGAAAGGAATAGATGACAGATAAGACAGGTGGTGAAAGGAGAAAGATAGATATCACCATTTAGTAGTTATTTTACTTCGCCGGCGAATATGCTATGAAGAAGCACCGACGAAGGAGGCTGATTGTTTAATGTTAATCTGAATATGTATTTATACCATTAAACAGAAAAAAAAACATGTTTATGTCCTGATTGCCGCAAGGGTTGAACCCTACTTACTACATTCATACAGAATGTAAATCATTAATATATATTGATACTCATTCATGAATTTTTTTACTTTGATACGTATTCAATCATTGATTTGTTTATTACTATCATCACTCTTAAATGTATTCATCTAGTAGGATCTGTTAAGAATTAAATATCTGCAATGAATGACTTAAATGTCAAACCAAGCCATTCACTTTAATAGTGAATGCGTAAAATATTACATTCACTACCAATAAAACAAACTAGTACTTCTACGATCATTCATTTCGAAACAAAACATCAAGACATCAAAATATTTTATAAGCAAAACAAAAGTACTACCTTTCAGAGTACACTGAAATGAGTACTCATTGCTGTTTCAAATGAAAAAAACTCTTTGGTTATGTTTGTGTGTGAATAGGCTAGTTGCGTACATACATTAGGGTGCTTCACACAAATTGAAAGTACTTAGGTCTACATCGATCTGCAGCACAAATTTTAGAAAACCTTTAAATTTTTTTTGACATGATATATATTAACAGGCCAGAAGCAAAAGAAATTAATTAAACTTTTTGCAACAAAAAAATATTTATATTTCAATACATCATCTATATAAACGTAAAATATATCCATGAAGAAAAACAGAATTAAATACGATCTATATAAATTAACTCCTAATTCATTTTCAATTTTCCCAAAAATGTGCCACACATTGCTCCTCCCTCTTTTGTTATTAAATTTACTCGCCCCAGCCAAAAGCCTAGATTTAATAGTGGAATTACTAAACAGCACACATTTGATTCATCGCGTCAGTAGAACCGTTTATTGATACCTGTTCAAATAAATACACATTATACATATGCAAGGTAACGCATATGTGTACTGCCCTAATAAATGTTTTTTTATCTCAAAAGAAAAAAAAGTTACGATGTATTATGGTTGCCGTTTGATCAATGACAATGCAGTGACGACGCAATGATATAGAAAAAGTATATTTGGCTTGGTGTACTTGGTGTATTTCAAAACATTTTCAGAAAGCAAACAGAGTTTATAATTCATTGCGAAATAGCAGGTAGAGTATTGTGTTGGTTTGCTATATATCAAGTGGAGTATTGTGCTTGGTTTTCTTGTTAGAATACTCATTCTTTTATTAGTCATTGCAAAAAGTACTACGTAATAGAGTGCAATGAGATGCATAAATGAATGTTTTCATGCAGCCATTTATTAAGAATTACATAAGTTCCTCAAAAATTATGATAGCGTGCGTGGCTTAAAAGCGTATGTTTGTGACAGACTTTTTGACTGATCTGAACGATTTTATAATCTTTTGAAATAATTCATAAAAGTTTTCTCTATGCGATCAATGTTGATTTTTTTTTAAATAAGGAGAAATAAAATATCAATATATTAGCAACAAAGTAGGTCAGAATTCTGTCAGATTTTTGTGTGATTAAATCGTACGATTCTGTATGATAGTTAAACCTGGCGTAACCCTTAATGAAGTACATACATATATATTTATAAAATATTTGTTGGAGTGTTAATTAAAATGACTAAAGAAATAATCCTCGTTATTGATTTTGTTATTAGCATATTTTTTACTTATAAATAAAGAAAGAATTTCAAAGAATTATGTAATAATGAGTTATCATTGAATTATATACAATGTACAGCTTCAAGGACGAATTAGGAGGATGTGTCATTTTACGGTTTTCTTTAAAAATCAAACTGGGCAAACAGGATATTTATTAATTGCTAGAACCGCATATATTTTATGTAGAAAATAAAATTATTAATATTATTTTTTGTTTAGTATGAAAACATCTTTACAAGCAGCAAGCTTTGGGACACCCGTTAATATTTTATTTATCACATACTTCAATATCTTAAAAGTAAAAGAGCACAAAATTATGTCAGATTTTTGGGATATTATGTTTTACTTGTGTTATTTCTTTTATGGTTTTGACAACCATTCAGGCATAGTGGAAATACTGTAGTGAAACATCATTTTTGGTTTTATGCGGTCTTATGTGACCTGAATGATTATTCATTCAGATGTGCTGCCTGCTGCCTCAAAGGGCATGGACCGATCATGCTGATTTCCAATAGCACCTCTTTCGACACTATCTGATCGATTAATATATTTATTTATATATATTGTTTTGTGCCGAGGCAAACAATAAATAGGCAGAGTTTCATCGGTCAATCGACTTCACTTTACAAAAGAAATCAGAGTATATATACCTTGGCATTATTTGGTTTTTCACCTATAGAGGGATATTAGACGAAAGTTCAAAAGTTATAATGAAACTGATTTCGATAAAAATGGTATGAAAGGGGCATGCGACTGGGTCTTGCTTGGAAACTTAAAAATATTTCTAAATAAGGCTTACGCATTCTGAAAGAGGGATATTAGACGAGGAAAATTTAGTAGGTTGTAAGAAAATCTATGCAGTAGTTCCAGACATATATGCGTTTATGTTGAAAAGTTATCATGAAACTGATTTCGGTAAAAATGGCATGAAAGTGGCACGCGACTGGCTTTTACTTGGAAACCTAAAAATTTTTTCTAAATAAGCCTTTCACATTCTGAAAGAGGGATATTAGACGAACAAAATGCAGTAAGTTGTAAGAAAATCTATGCAGTGGTTCCAGAGATATCTGCGTTTGTGTTGAAAAGTTATCACGAAACTGATTTCGGTAAAAATGGCATGAAAGTCGCATGCGGCTGGCTCTTACTTGGAAACCTAAAAATATTTCTAAATAAGGCTTACACATTCTGAAAGAGGGATATTAGATGAACAAAATTCAGTAAGTTGTAAGAAAATCTATGCAGATGTTCCAGAGATATCTGCTTTTGTGTTGAAAAGTTATAATAAAACTGATTGCGATAAAAATGGCATGAAAGTGGCATGCGACTGGCTCTTTCTTCGAAACTTAAAAAAATTTCTAAATAGAGCTTACACATTTTGAAACAGGGATATTAGACGATTTAGAAAGATAATACTATAAAAAATTACTAGTAACAAAATTTTTTCATTAGATTATTTCCAAAAATTTTTTTCATTAAAATTTCGTAAAAAGTTTAAAAAATGTGAAAAATGGTAAAAAAAAAAGAAGTAGTTTTAAAAAACATTTACTGGCTGTTTTGAGGATTGACTAGTTTGACAACCCGAAATTTTTCCAATATGCAATTGTTAAAATTATGAAAAAACCATAATTCTTAAAAAGTATACTTGCAAATTTAGTAAAAAATGGAGCCAAATTAAAGAAATATGCATAATTAGGTATGTATATACGCGCACGTACATGCATAAGTACATAGTATGCAATTATACACATACATAGTTATAAACGGTTTCCAAAAAATGTAACGAATTGAAGTTAATTGAAAGTATTAAGGGGGCTCATATATTTTACAAAAATAAAGAGATAAATACTGCATTTACACTATGCAATTTTTCATGAAACTAGCATGAAATTTTTGTTTGTTTGTGAAGCAGAAGGAGTAAGCTACATGACATTGCTTGAGTTTTGAGGGGATGTTACTGTTGCTAATGTTTACTTTTAAATAACGCATAACGCGCTGTAGCTTAAATAGAACATTGAGAAAACAATGCTTTAAAAAGCTGCATAGTGTAAATCTTAGTCCAGATTTAAATTAAATGAGGTTGAAACATTTCGACAATAGTTGCCTTAACACTGGCTGCATTAGAAAAAAATTCACCTGCTACAACGAAATCACTGATTTCAAAGAAAGTAATAAAAAGTATAATTGTGTGCATCATTTACAACAAAAATATCGCTAAAAACCAGGAAAGATTAAACGTGAAATTTTGCGAATGAAATTTTACCTTGATTTTCAACACATTAAATCAGTAAAAACTAAACTAAACTAAAATCAGTAAAAATTTTGGTAAACAAAAAATTATAATATTTTCTTTTTTGTGTAGATACAAAAGTTTCTTTTCAAAACTATTTTTGCTTCAATAGCCACCCCAGATCATATTTATGCGCAGGATGTCTACAAAATTTGGCCAATTACTGATAACCAATCGTTCTAGAATAGATGTGTATGAAGATAAATTGTCGAGTTATATATGTTTTCGACATAACGACTTACGTAAAACATATATGAGTGTAAAGTTACATGTGTTTGACATAATATCATACAAAGAAAAACATGAATTGCTTTACATTTTTTGATATATTTAACAATAATTATGTAAAAATAATAAAATTAATGAGATTTCAACACCTTTTGAATTATATCTACATAAATTAAAATTATTTTTATTGAAAGCCAGTACACCAAGTTTTTGTCTCTAAGATATTTTGACTAATGTGGCCATATGGAGAGGAGGCATGGAATACACCTTATGGATAGTGTTTACTAGGGTCAATACTACTGCGCCAAATAAACACTTATGGAAAGTGTTCACTAAGCTCAACACTTTTTACAAGTTGAGTTTATCAGTACTGGAAAAATTATGAAAATTTAATTTAAGTCATATGAGTGATTCCTGTGAAGGTTTTTGGTGAATGTGGCCAAATTAAGAGGTAGCATGCAATACCACCTAATGGATAGTGTTTACTAGGGTCAATACTATTCCCCCTTATAATCACTATTTCTAAAGTGAGTTTGTGAGTAGATAAAAAATTATGAAAATTCAATTTGGGTCATATGAGTGATTTCTGTGAAGGATTTTGACCAACGTGGCCAAATGGAGAAGTGGCATGTAATGCCACCTTGTGCAAAGTATTCACTTAGGTCAATACTATTGCCCCATATAAACACTTTTTCCATATCGAGTTTATGAGTAGTGAAAAAATGAAGAAAATAAAATTTGGGTCATATGAGTGATTTCTATAAAGGATTTGGGCCAATGTGGCCAACTGGAGAGGTGGCATGAAGTTAAAACAGTAAGAAAACCAAAACTAAGGAAAGGTACAAATATTAAAACATAAATAAAATCATTATAAACCACATTTGTGTCAAATATGGAAGTTATAATACGAGGGCTGCTATATATATTTCTGGCCTGGTAACACTGAGTGCTGCCAAGTGCAATCTGACATTTCTATTGGAAAGTTTGTCATTTTTAAGCATAATCGTACTCAAAACGTTTTGACGTACGACTATTATTTGTGTTGTTAACAGTGACTTGAAAAAATTAATATAGAAAAAAATGGAATTAACTCGTGAACATTTTCGTGCCATCATTTTTCACACCTTTCGACGTGGATTATCACGACAAGAGTGCATTGCTGACCTTAAATCTTTGTATGGCGATGAAGCACCATCCTATAGCACTGTGAACAATTGGTATAATGAATTTAATCGTGGCCGAAGCTCGCTCAAAGACGAATTCCGTGAACATCGTCCAAAAGCGGCTGTTGTGCCAGAGAACATTGATGCCGTGCGTCAACTCATAATGCAAGATCGACATGCGACATACCGAGAGATAGAGACATCCTTGGACATTTCTTCCACCAGCATACATTCGATACTGCATGAAGACCTGGCCGTAAAAAAGGTTTGTTCTCGTTGGATCCCGCACAATTTGAAAGTCGCTCAAAAAAAGGCTCGTGTCGATTGGTGCAAAGAAATGTTGCTAAAATACGATTGCGGTGCTTCAAAAGACGTTTATAAGATCGTCACAGGTGACGAATCATGGATCTATGCGTATGAGCCCGAAACGAAACAACAATCGACCGTATGGGTCTTCAAAGACGAGCAAAATCCAACGAAAGTTGTTCGTGGAAGAAGCACTTTGAAGCAAATGGTCGCCTGTTTCTTCGGCAAAACTGGTCATGTGGCAACTGTTCCGCTTGAGCAACGTAGGACGGTCACTTCTGAGTGGTACACTACAATTTGTTTGCCTGAAGTCATCGGAGAAATTCGAAAAACCAACAAGAGAAGACGAATCATTGTTCACCATGACAATGCGAGCTCTCACACATCGGCTCAAACCAGAGCGTTTTTGACCGGCCAAAACGTCGAATTAATGGGTCATCCGCCGTACAGCCCTGACTTGGCACCTAATGACTTCTTCTTGTTTCCGCACATCAAGAAAAAAAGGCGTGGTCAACGATTTTCATCGCCAGAAGAAGCTGTTGAAGTGTTCAAAAACCATGTTTTAGAGGTGTCTCAATCGGAGTGGAAAAAGTGCTTCGACAACTGGTTTGAGCGCATGCAAAAGTGTATAAATCATGCTGGAGAATACTTTGAAAAACAATGAAACCATTTTTGATTATAAATATTCGCATTTTCACTATTAGGCCAGAAATATATAGAGCAGCCCTCGTATACATATATATTTTTAAAATAAAAACATGATAATTTTAGTTCATATCTATTTTGAAAAAAAAATTATAATAAAACTGCTAAAAGAATTTTAAAAACATTTTGATGAAATAAGCGAAAATATTTTATTGTATTTTTAATGTTGATTACAAAAGCAAGAGAATTTTTATTAACACTCAATATTTAATATTTTTTAGATAACTCTTTATAAAAATTAAAATATGTGTAACAACTTTTCGGAGAAACTTAAACGAGCATTTTTTAGGTTTTACCTAAGTAATTCTACACATTTGTATTAAAAAAATTATATTCAGTTGTAAATTTTATCATCTAAAATTGTAGCTTATTCCTTTATGTACGTTATTCTTTTTTTTATTTATTTTATTCACATTTTCATTTTTTCACTACTCACAAAATTAATTTGGAAAAAGTGTTTATATGGAACAATAGTCTTGACCTTAGTAAACACTATCCTTAAGGTGGTATTGCATGCCACCTCTCTCTCCATTCGTCCAAAATCCTTCATAGAAATCACTTATATGACCCAAATTTAATTTTCATAATTTTTTCACTACTCACAAACTCAATTTGGAAAAAGAATTATAAGGGCAATAGTACTGACCTTAGTGAATACTTTGCATAGGGTGGTATTGCATGCCACCTCTCCATTTGGCCACATTGGCCAAAATCCTTAATGGAAATCACTGATATGACCCAAATTTAATTTGCATCGTTTTTTCACTACTCATAAACGCAGTTTGGAAAAAGTGTTTATATGGGGTAATAATATGAACCTTAGTGGTATTACATGCCACCTCGTAGTTTGGTCACATTGGCCAAAATCCTCTACAGAAATCACTCATATGACCCATATTTAATTTTATAATTTTTTCACTACTCACAAACTCAATTTAGAAAAAGTTTTTATATGGGGCAATAGTATTGACCTTAGTGAACACTTTCCATAAGTTGACATTACATGCCACCTCTCGACTTGCCCAAAATCCTTCGAAGAAATCACTTATATGACCCAAATTTAATTTTCATCATTTTTTTACCACTCACAAACTCAATTTGGAAAAAGTGTTTATATAAGGCAATAGTATTGACCTTTGACCATTTGGCCAAAATCCTTCAAATAAATCACTCATAAGACCCAAATTTAATTTTCATAATTGTTTTACTACTCACAAACTCAATTTGGAAAAAGTGTTTATATGGGGCAATAGCATTGACCCTTGTAAACACTATCCATAAGTTGGTATTGCATGCCGCCTCTCCATTTGGCCACATTGGTCAAAATATCTTAGAGACCAAATTTGGTGTACTGCAGCCTTATTCTGTAAATCGCTAAAGCTAAATCTCCATCGCTAAAAATCTAAAAAATCTATTTAGCGATTTTTGGCTAGAAATGCAATTCTCTAAAACATTTTCTTTAAATTTGGCATGATTTTAAAATTCAATTCGCGTTTGTTCTAATTTTGTATTCTCTACTTCATTAAGCGGTTTTATATTCCGAAAAAATTCTAATTTTTAGCAACGAATATTTTGTGGTACTAAAATGTAAGTAAAACAAGTATGCTTTTTTATTTGATCTTAATTGTGTAAATTTTATATATTTTACAAAAAAAAATGGAATTAACAACCAAACGGGTTAAAACGGACCAGAGATATAATTGTGATCATTCAATAATTGAAGGAGCATAGAGAATTTGTCAATGAAATCATATTTCACTAAAGTCAAATAGAAAAAAAATCATTTTTAAATTCCACCGGACGGAAAAATCTCGGTTAGAAATGGGACACCTTAACGCCGGACTGAAAAATCTTGGTTAGAAATGGGACACCTTAACGCTTAAACTTAACGGCTTGGGAGGAGCTCTGAAAAATTGTGAAAATTGGAAAATGATGTATGTACAGTGGTGGCCATATCATATGCAACTGAAATTCGCAATTTGCTATTATGTTATAATCATTTTTACTTTAATTTAAAACATATGTCAGCTTTTGATTTTTTTCATGTATAAAGTTCAATTGACACAAAAATGGTATGTTTTTCAATAAATATTTTCATATATTGCCTTTTGGTGTCAATTTTATCGATAAAATCGATAAACGCCTGGCCAGAACAAATGCAACTTTAAGAAACAAATGCAACTCTGAAGATGCCGTTACTTTAATCATAACATTTTCTGGAAAGTTTTGGTATTTTAAGTGTTGAAAAGTGATTTTAGTAAATATTTTTCGAAAAAAAAACAACCCTTTATTACATCTTCGCAACTAGTTAAAGACCTCCAATTACCAATAGCTGCCAGAAGTGTCCGTAGACGCTTAGTAGATGCCTCCTTACGAGCGACGCTTATTTCAAAACGTAACCAACTGAAGCGCTTAAAATTTGCTAGAGCCCACCTAAGTTGACCAATTTCCAAATGGAAAAGTGTATTATTCACCGATGAGTCTAAATTCAATATAATCGGAAGTGACGGCTTGCGCTATGTAAGGAGGCCACCAAATACGCGGCTGAAATCTCAATACTGCACCAAAACAGTGAAACATGGTGGCGGCAGTGTAATGGTGTGGGGGTGTTTCTCTGCCACCGGGTGGTCCCTTTGTTCTGAATCGATGGCATAATGGATCAGCACATGTATGGATAAACACATTTTAAGAGATTTTATGCTTCCATATGCTGAATGGGAAATGCCACTTGCTTGGGTCTTCCAACATGACAATGACCCAAAGCATACATCGAGAGTGGTAAAGTCATGGTAAGCTGAAGATAACGTTACTGTTATGGAATGGCCACCTCAATCACCTGAATTAAACCCCATTGAGAACCTTTGGGAAATTGTTAATCGGAGAATAGACCGTGATAATATTCGAAATACGAACGAGTTGTTCTAAAAAATTAAAAGAGGCGTGGAACTCAGTTCCAGCATCTATTGTAAACAATTTAATAGAATGCATGCCACGTCGTCGCGCAGCTATGCTACATAATTCTAGCTTTGCAACAAAATATTAATATTTTTCAGTTTTAAGTCTTTTAGCTTTTATTTTAACTTGCATTTGTTTTGGCCAAACGTATTTTAAGTTTTTTGATAAAAATATATATGCTATTTTAAAAATGATGTCCAGTTTAAGTTGTTTTGTTAAATTTTGTTTATAAATAAATAATCTTTGATTTTATAACTCAATTTTAATTTTCTTGGTATTCGGGTTAAATTTCCAGGGATTTTATTATAAACCATATCTTAGTTGCATATTATATGGCCACCACTGTATGTAGTAAATTGTATACAATTTTTTTTTTAAATTATTAATTAAAAACATGTGCTGGAATTATATGCCTATGATTCCGCTACATGTCTATGTGAAGTATGTTGCAATAATTCATGCAAAAAAAAAACCCCCGACTTCAAAACTGATTTTAGCTGTCTATCTATAACGGCTTTAAAATTTGACAACACGCATCCAATTTAATAAACTATAGGGGCACCCTTTAATTTCCAGATCTAAATTTTATACTTTTGATTGTAGCTGTCTAAGCAATACAGTTTTTTTGTAAAATCAACCGTATGTCACAACTGTTCAAAAGTATTGCCATATACATCAAATTATATGAACTCTTGGGGTACCCTTTAATTTATAATCGGAAACTTGCCCAATTTTCAAGCGTTTACCTAAAGATAGCCCTATATAGCTTAATTTGCTTCACCTATGGGGACACCCTATAATTTCTAGTTTTATTTTTCTATTACTTTTTGCTATTGGGAGCCATAGTGATACACAGTTTTTTTATGGTTCATAATACACTTAAAAATATGTATGTTCTATTGGGACACCCTTAAATTTTTTAAAATTATAAACGGTTTTTAAAAAGGGACTAGTCTCTAAGCATAAAATTTCTAATAAAAATAATTTTCAAAATCGGTTTAAAAGTGACTGATTTAGGCAAGCACAAACATAAAAAAGCGACATTCAGTCGAATTGATAAGCTCCTCCTTTTTTTGAAGTCGTTTAAAAAGAGAAAATTTAGTATTTAGTATGCATTTCAAAAAATTTTCATTTCATTGTTTATTTTAAAACCAAATTAGCTACGGCAAAAATATAAAATTTTAGCTAAGCGATTAAATTTACCGAATGAAAATTTGGAGATACAGCTAAAATATTTGCCGTAATTTATTTTTAGCTTTTTAGTGATCGAGATTTAGATTTAGCTACGAGAATTACAGAATAAGGGTGCTGACTTTCAATAAAAATAATTTTAATTTATGTAGATATAATTTAGAAGGTGGTGAAATCTCATAAATTTTATTATTTTTTTTACAAAATTATTGTTAAAAATATTCAAAAATGTAAAACAATTCGTGTTTTTCTTTGTATGATGTTACGTTAAACATATTTAACTTCACACTCATATATGTTTTACGTAAGTCGTTACGTCAAAAATATATATACATAACTCGACATATTTAACTTTACATACATCTAGAATAGTTGCTTATAAAAAGAATGACAATCCACGTGCAATTTTTTTTTACAATCTCGAACATTTAGATTTGTGTTAAAAATTGCAAAAACTTAAAAATTTTATGAAGTTACTAAAAAGCATTACAAATCTTAAAAAACTGAAAGTAATTTTTGTCCAAAAATTCGAATTGTTTTAACTTTTTATTAAATTTCATAGGAAGTAAAAAAATTTACTTCCTATGAATTATGAGGCTATTGTGAATTTTATAGTTTATGTTTGAATTTATAAGTTATAAGCTTTGTTTAGTATTGAATATCAACCTACACTTGTAAATATATATACTTATGTAATCCCTTCTCTGCTACTGTATTGTAAACTTAACGAACCATGATCGAATTTAACGATTGAATTTGTTTCCGCTAAATAAAATCTGGTTTTTTGGGCTCTCTGGTTGTATAGCTCCACCGACGAAGACCTCCCAAAATATTATAATAAACAATATTGAAAAGAAATATTATAATAAATGTAAGTTGTGAATTCTAGAAAAGAAATTGTGTTATATTATTACCCTATGTATGTAAGTACAGTGGATATTGGGACATACATGGTTATTATCTCTACGCGCATAGGCATATTAACACATATGTATCTATTATATGTATATAATCCTCATACATATTTAAACATGGTCCTTTCGCTCCTTAAAATAAATGAATTGTAAAAATAAAGTACATATATGTGCATTTACATCATTTATCACCAGCAGAAAATTTTTATTCCCAAATACAGTCCACAAAAAACAATTTTGTTTATGCTGACTAATGTAAGTTGAATTCGCCGTATTATACAACGCTGTTTTACTTAAGCAGTCGATCATTTTTGTTGAATGCAGCAGTAAGAAAAGAAGAAAGAAGGAAAGGAGATTCGTAAAAAGAAACTCGTATCGTTCGTGGCTGGCAGTAAAGATTCTGAAAAATCAAATGTTTTAAAAAGAATTTAAAAACACTTTTAAGTCCAAGCGTCACGCACAAAATTGTGGTGCCAATAAAATTAGTTAGAAGAAAATTCATATATCCACCAAAACAGCGTCCATTCTAACTGCCACAGCACTGGCAAGGAAATCAGCGGGAGAAGCAACAACTTGTGAACCATCATTCTGCTTAAACACCAACGATTCCCAAAGTATATAAGAGCCATCTACTCGCCTCTGGAAAGCAACCAACATCGGCTTGGACAGAAAAACAAATATAAGAATTTTGATACATGCACATTTCATCCCGAGAAGAACCGTGAGTATATGAATTCTACATTTTTTGATATGTGTAAATATGTACATTTACACGCATAAATAAATACATTACCTGCATACATACATCTAATATAAGCAATACCTACAAACACATACATATATGTTTTCTGTGTGTACATACATACATATCTACAAAAATTAAAAGTGCTTAAAACATGAATTTTTATCAAAAAAGCAGCAACAAATTACATGCAAATAAAGTACCGCAAGTGCAATATATTTTGTTATTGCTAAAACCAACCACCGTTTTATCATTTTAAGAGAGCGATATTGAAATTTCTCTTTTGGTTTTTTTCCGTACACGGGAAAGATTTTGCTTGTTCAATTGGAGCTGCCAGATTATAATATGGATCACTTCCATAGAATACGATAAAAGTCGCAAACAGTAAAGTCGAATACAGAGTAAATACAATTCACATCTGGAAAACTTTATAAGGTGTTTTTGTATTTGGGTTGGTATGCAAGCAAAATATGTATGTATGTATGTAGATAACACAAGGTTCTGTTATAAGCAATATAGAATTATTCTACTCTTTATAAAAGAAAACAATAATCAATAATAGTTTTAAAACGAAAAAAAAATTTTTCTCTGAATTGTGTCGCAAATCCCTGCGAACATTTTTTTAAAAAAAATCTATGGAAAAAATTTATTGAAATTGTGTCGCAAATCCCAGCGAACATTTCTAAAAAAGATCGAAAAAAAATTTTTCTCTGAATTGTGTCGCAAATCCCTGCGAACATTTTCTAAAAAAAAAATCTAAGAAAAAAATTTATTGAAATTGTGTCGCAAATCCCAGCGAACATTTCTAAAAAGGATCGGAAAAAAAAATTTTTTCTCTGAATTGTATCGCAAATCCCTGCGAACATTTTTTAAAAATCTAAGACAGAATTTATTGAAATTGTCTCGCAAATCCCAGCGAACATTTCTAAAGAAGATCTGGAAAAAATTTTTTTCTCTAAATGGTGCCGCAAATCCCTGCGAATATTTCCTAAAAAGAAGTCTAAGAAAAAATTTCTAAAAGATTGTGTCGCGAAGCCCAGCGAACACTTTTTAAGCGATTACAAAATTTATTGTCTATATCTAGTGTCGCAAATCCCAGCGAACATTTCTAAAAAAGATCGAAAAAAATTTTTCTCTGAATTGTGTCGCAAATCCCTGCGAACATTTAAAAAAAAAAAATCTAAAAAAAAATTTATTGAAATTGTGTCGCAAATCCCAGCGAACATTTCTAAAAAAGATCGGAAAAAATTTTTTTTCTGAATTGTGTCGCAAATCCCTGCGAACATTTTTTAAAAAAAAATCTAAGAAAAAATTTATTGAAATTGTGTCGCAAATCCCAGCGAACATTTCTAAAAAAGATCGGAAAAAAAAATTTTTTCTCTGAATTGTATCGCAAATCCCTGCGAACATTTTTTAAAAATCTAAGACAGAATTTATTGAAATTGTCTCGCAAATCCCAGCGAACATTTCTAAAGAAGATCTGCAAAATTTTTTTTTCTCTAAATGGTGCCGCAAATCCCTGCGAATATTTCCTAAAAAGAAATATAAGAAAAAATTTCTAAAAGATTGTGTCGCGAAGCCCAGCGAACACTTTTTAAGCGATTACAAAATTTATTGTCTATATCTAGTGTCGCACATCCCAGCGAACGTTTTTTAAGCGTTTCTAAAATTTATAGTCGCATATCCCAGCGAACATTTATTAAAGAGATCTGAGAAAAAATTTCTCATAAAAGTGTCGCGAATCCCAGCGAACATTTTTAAGCGATTTCTAAATTTATTGCCTATAAATAAACATCCCAGCGAAAGATTATAAAGCTGCTCATTTTTTTTAAGGAATTCGCTATTCCTAACAAACGTTAAACTTGTATTAACAACTTCCAACTTTAGAAAACCATCAAGCATCTCGGCTTGATGAACTTTTTGTCTCGTGCTCGCGGAGTTGAGTTCGCGGATTACAGATAAACCTGTATTGCTCCGTCAAGTGTGACCGTCGGCAATACCTTGAAATTAAATTGAAATAAAGATAAGCCCAGTTTTTTTGATTTCAAAATTCTATAAACCAACATCTTAGCTTATTAGATAAAAACATAAAGACAAGGTCCTCTCAAGCATTCTCAGATATGGCAGATGATTTTATTTTCGATTCAGATGACTTGGTCACCTTCTGCTCTGAATTCGACAATACCCCTATTGATCAGTTTACGGAATCACTTATCGAGGTCAATCTTCATGATCTTAACGATCGGTGGACTAAACTACAGAAATCCTACAGATCACTTTGTACCAATGGGGACATCACGACTGCAAAAGGTTTGTTAGATGCTTCCAGGGGAAAATTCTCTGTTTGTACCCGAGCCTACCATAAATGTAAAGCTAAGATCTTAGACATTCAGAAAACCTTCATAGCCAATACCCCTGACAACAGCCTTCAAGCCTCTTACAGCGAAGGGCAATTTGCACATCTGCATGTCCCGCCCTGTGATACAGATGTTTTTTACGGTGGATATGAGGAATGGCCATCATTCAGAGATATGTTTTCGGCGGTATACATTGATAATCCCAGAATCCCTCCTGTCCAAAAGTTCTACCATTTAAGATTGAAAGTCCAAGGGCAAGCGGGTGGTATTATACGGAAATATAAGCTTTGCTCTCAAAATTTTTCTCTTGCATGGGAAACATTGAAAGAAAGGTACGAGAACCAAAGAATTCTGGTAGAGAACCAAATAAAAATCTTACTTAACCTCTCCCCAATAACAGTTGAATGTAGTGAATCTCTTCAAAACATTCAATGTACCATAAATGACTGTCTGGCAGCTATAAAAGCACAGGATGTTCCCGTCAATGATTGGGACCCATTCATTGTTATTTTATGCTCAACCAAACTGCCAGTAGAAACCTTGTCTTTATGGGAACAATCCCTTGAGTCTCACAGAAGGTTAGTTAAATGGGAACAAATGGACCGGTTTCTTGCTCATAGATGCGAAGTTGTTGAACGTCTGGAGTCTCGAAGCCAGAAAACACAACCTAAAACGTATGAAAAAGACACTGGTAGAAAAATAAGTTATTATAATTCAGACAATTCTCAATATCCATGCAAAATTTGCAAGTCTAATCACCCCCTAAAGAATTGCTCTCAGTTTTTAAAGTACGATCCTCAAGCGCGAAATCAATTTGTCTTAAACAATAGGATATGTATCAATTGCTTAGCTTACAGTCATCTCCGAAAAGATTGTCCTAGTAAGTTTTCCTGCTCCCATTGCAAAATGAATCATCATTCTCAAAAACTCAAATCAGTATAGAAACATGAAACCCGAAACCTCAGGGCAAGCGAAAGAAAGTAAGTCTCGGCCTACATCCTCTAATATGACAGTCACTGAAGAAATGACTTCCAACGAAAATACTCTGCTTCCGACAGCAATGATAAATATTCATCACCAGGGGGAGAATTTTAGAGCGCGCGCTTTTTTGGATCAAGGATCGGAAAAGACGTTCATTTCCAAAAAACTCCAACGGCAACTAATGCTACCAATAGAACCTAGAGCTTTTGAAATTTATGGATTAGGAGGCGAAGCGATTGCTCAGGCGAATGCAATATGCAGATTTACTCTTTTTTCAGAGAAGAACCATCGATACATCGACGTAACAGCAATAGTTGTCCCTAAGATTACTCGAGTACTACCTAGCTTTGTACCTGCGAAGGTTGAAATTGCTATGGCAGCTTTTGAAGATATCGAACTAGCTGATCCCACTTTCTACTTGCCTAATCACGTTGACCTACTAATTGGTAGTAACGTTCTTCCAAAAATTTTGCTAGAGTAAAAAGCCTGAACTTGCTTCTGCCTATAAGAGCGTTTTGGAGGAATATTTGACACTTAAACACATGGAACCCACAAGCTCGTCGGAAAATACCTCTCGTCACGGATTTTACTTACCGCATCATGCGGTGATTAAACCAGAAAGCGATCTACCTCTGCGTTGTCTCTCAACGACGTCTTACACGTAGGCCCTACCCTGCAAGCAGACTTAATGGGGCTAATTCTTAACTGGCGGCTTTATCAATACGTCTTCAATGGTGATATTAAGAAAATGTATCGCCAAATTCTAGTGCATAAGGAAGATTCTCAATTTCAAAAAATTCTTTATCGACGGCACTCAAATGGACCCATTGAAGATTTCGCATTAAAGACAGTTACTTTCGGAGTAAATTGCGCTCCATATTTAGCTATAAGAACTCTCATTCAACTAGCCCATGACTCTAAAAAACTATACCCGCAAGCAGCTGATATTCTCCTAAAGGAAATGTATGTAGATGATGTACTATCAGGCGCAGTTAAATCTTTATCCCAGGTTATTAATGTACTCAGATCGGGTGGATTTCTCTTAAAAAAGATTACTTCAAATTGTGCTGAAGTTTTAACATCTGTCCCAAAAGAAAATCTCCTAGACTCAGATTTTCTGAAATTTGATGAGAGTAGTGCGACTAAAACACTGGGAATACAGTGGAATGCGGTATCGGACTGCTTCTCAAATATAATTGACCCCACTTGCCCATCTGGGTCTATTACAAAAAGACAAATTCTGTCACAGGTCGCAAAACTGTTTGACCCAGCTGGGTGGATTTCCCCTATTGTCATACAGGCAAAAATGTTACTTCAACAACTCTGGTTGGATGGCTGTAGCTGGGATGAGAAAGTTAAGCCTAATATATTAGAAAATTGGAATAAATTCGCCAAAAATCTTAATGCCGTTTCTGGTTTACACATTCCCAGATGGATTAAATTTGCTCCCTCTTGTCAAATACAGATTCATGGCTTCTGTGATGCCTCGGAAAGAGCGTACTGCGCAGCTGTCTATTTTCGGATTGGAAGAGGTACAACAACAGTTTCCCATCTCTTCGTATCAAAGACAAAAGTAGCCCCTATAGACCCAGTAAGTCTTCCCCGTCTAGAGCTTTGCGGAGCGGTACTATTGTCGAAGTTAATTAAACAAATTGATAACTCATTACCTTTTCACAATTACGAACTCTTTTTGTGGAGTGATTCTTTGATTGTTGTAGGTTGGCTTAACAAACCCCCAAATACGTGGAAAACATACGTCGCAAACAGAACTGCACAGGTAATAAGGAATGTCGGTAATATTTCTTGGCGTCATGTACGGTCCTCGGATAATCCTGCAGACTTGGGATCTCGCGGTTGCGAGGCCACTCAACTTATAAATAACTCGCTGTGGTGGAAATGGCCAGTTTGGCTTCAAAAGAGTCCCGAAGAATGGCCAAAGCCCATGGTCATTCAAGACCGCTCCGAGGAGAAAAAGAAAATCAAAACCTTTCATTTATTCACAAGTGACCGCAACGAAAACGAAACAATGCAGAACGATCACGCCTATGATCTTTTAAATCTATTTTCAAAATGGGACCGAGCCATTAGACTTATGACCTATGTGATTCGGTTTATTATATTCACCAAAGAAAGATGTCGTAACCAAGAAAAGTCGTCCGTATTTCTCTCATCTCAAAAAGGAAAAGTAAGCACGGTTGAAGCAGGAGCAATCATAATAAGTCTCATCCAACGCATATACTATCGTAAAGAGTACAATTCATTAATAAATTCTAAACGTGTTGCCCAAAAAAGTTCTCTGTTACCCTTAAATCCATATTTAGATGAAAAAGGGGTTTTGAGAGCTAAAGGTAGGATATCCAATTCAGATATACCATTTAAAGAACGACATCCTATAATTATCCCTGTGAAATCAGCCTTTTGCAAATTATTCATCGATTTCATTCATAATTTCCTTATGCATGCAGAGATTAATTTGATGCTAAGAACAATTAGAGCAGAATATTTTATACCAAGACTGAAGTCTGCCATTCGATTCGCAATTCGAAAATGTATTACGTGCATTCGGAAAGAATAAAGCGTTGGGAAAGAATAAAATTCTTACACCATCAGTTTGCCCAAAGATGGAAGGACCAGTATCTTAAAGAGCTGCAAAAACGATATAAATGGCAGAATTTAGAGGAGAATATTAAAGAGGGACAACTAGTTCTTATTAAGGATGACACATTACCTCCCAATGAATGGAAGCTAGCTCGAATCACACTGATGGCCTAGTTCGCGTAGCTGATTTGAGAACGCAGACTGGAGTCATCACTAGAGCAATCTCTAAACTTTGTGTTCTTCCTATCACTTCTAGTGAAAATTAAACTGAAACTATTTCTTAAATACACTATTGTCTCGCCACAATCACTTACATCCCTTCTCACTGACTTAACATCTCCCCACTCGTTCACCTTTATTTCACTAATTCACATTAACCCAGAATCGTTGCCACCTCATACTGATTTTATTGATCCTTTTAACATTATTAATTAAATCTTTCATTAACAGGTCTCCACAAAACCATAATATACGTATTTGTCTCATTTGTCGCCTGTACCATCCACTAAAATTTTGCAAAAGATTTTTAAGGATGTCTATCGAGGAGCGCCAACGGCGGGTACGTTTACACGGGTACTGTAAGAACTGCCTCGCAAGGTCACACAGCACTGATGACTGCACATCCGACGTAGTGTGTAAGAAATGTGGATGGCCGCACCATACCCTTCTCCACGCACCCAGAGGTCGAATTGCGGAAACTAGGACAGATTATGTTCCCAACCGTGGTGCAAGACAAACACCGCGTCGACTGTCAGCCAGAATGGCGGATAGACTGCAACTGCGCCCACGGCAACGTCAATCAGAACGAGACACTACAGAACAACGGGCTGATCGTAACCGGGAGGCATCATCTGCAAACCATTCTACTGATCCACGACGCATCCTTCAAGGAGCTTTAAAAGCGTTAAAACGCCTACAGAAATCCTTATAAGTATATTGGCCATCCGGCCAAGGGGGCCAGGATGTTTAAAAGGTTTAAACCGAATTATGAGGCTATTGTGAATTTTATAGTTTATGTTTGAATTTATAAGTTATAAGCTTTGTTTAGTATTGAATATCAACCTACACTGGTAAATATATATACTTATGTAATCCCTTTTCTGCTACTGTATTGTAAACTTAACGAACCATGACCGAATTTAACGATTGAATTTGTTTCCGCTAAATAAAATCTGGTTTTTTGGGCTCTCTGGTTGTATAGCTCCACCGACGAAGACCTCCCAAAATATTATAATAAACAATATTGAAAAGAAATATTATAATAAATGTAAGTTGTGAATTCTAGAAAAGAAATTGTGTTATATTATTACCCTATGTATGTAAGTACAGTGGATATTGGGACATACATGGTTATTATCTCTACGCGCATAGGCATATTAACACATATGTATCTATTATATGTATATAATCCTCATACATATTTAGACATATCGGCTTTCTAAATCTGTTTTTAAAATAGTTGTATCTTTTTACAAAATTATTGTTAAAAATATTTAAAAATGTAAAACAATTCGTGTTTTTCTTTGTATGATGTTACGTTAAACATATTTAACTTCACACTCATATATGTTTTACGTAAGTCGTAACGTCAAAAATATATATAACTCGACATATTTATCTTTACATACATCTAGAATAGTTGCTTATAAAAAGAATGACAATCCACGTGCAGTTTTTTTTACAATCTCGAACATTTAGATTTGTGTTAAAAATTGCAAAAACTTAAAAATTTTATGAAGTTACTAAAAAGCGTTACAAATCTTAAAAAACTGAAAGTAATTTTTGTCCAAAAATTCGAATTGTTTTAACTTTTTATTAAATTTCATATGAAGTAAAAAATTTACAAGTATCGGCTTTCTAAATCTGTTTTTAAAATAGTTGTATCTTCTATCTTCTCAAGAAATTTTCAAAAATGACTATGTTAAAATACACAAATTTGTTTTAGTTTCTAATATGTTTTCAGATATCCCACAAATATTGATTAATGGAGTTGTCATTTGTATAGAGTGTGTTATACCAGCCATTCCCCATTTTTTCGTATTGACTACCAATCTTCTCAAGAAATTTTCTAAAATGACTATGTTAAAAAAGTCAAATTTGTTTTAGTTTCTATTTGGACCTCCATTTGTACTTGCCAACTCGAATTTGGTTTAGTTTCTAAGATTATTTAAGATATCCCATTAGTATGGATCAATAGAGTAGTGCTTGGACCTCCACATTTATAGTGTGTTATTCCAGCCATTCTCCATAGTTCCATAATGACCACCAATCTTCTTTATTTTTTATTTTTTTTTTATTTTATTTATTTAATCGTAGTATTACAAACACTTTAAGTTATTCGAATTTTAATAATAATTTCATATAAACAAGTGGTATACTCTTTAAAAAATCGGGTTTAAACAGTTTGAACACATAAAATCTCTGAATTATTTTATTACTATTCAGTAGTGTTAGAAATGTTCTTATTTTTTATACAAAAATTGAATAATACCGAAATTTATATTTGTATTTATTTATATTCATAAAAACCCTGTGTTGTACTATTCCTTACAAATGATATTATTATTAAAATATATTATTATTATTAAAAATATTTAAATTTTGTTCATGTTTTGCATCATTGGGTAGCATGTTGTACAATGACAATCCCTTGCAGAATAGTGAACGTTGCTTTGCACTTGTTGAAAATCTTTGCAATCAGAAATTTTATGAATTCCTAAGGTAGTAAGGTTGTACTTCTTCGACATACTCTATTTGTTCACACAAATATTGTGGTGCATCTCCTGTTTTTATTTTCCAGATAAATTTAAGCGTATTCACTTGTAGCCTTTGTTGTATATTTAACCATTTCAGTGTTTCAAGCATGAACTGTGTTGATATGTATCGATTGTTGATCTCATCGCCTTATTTTGTAATTTTTAGAGTCGTTCTATTTGTGTATTTGTGCTGCATGTATATAGAATTGTGGAGCCGAACTCGAAATGAGGTTTAATTATTACAATATATATGCTGTCATTATTCAAACTTTGTTTCTTAAACTTTTAAAGAATCCAATTTTTCTACCAACCTTTATGTGTGTGAAGATAAATACGTCAAGTTAAATACGTTTTTTAAAAAATGTAGCATGCGATAATTTTTTTCTCCCATACATACAGTACAATTTGTATAGTAAATTCCGGACTTTTTTAACTAATACGATTACAGCTACAAAACCCTTCGATCTCCGAGAATCAAACCTATTGGGTAATCAAGGGCACATATAGAGCTATTAATCTGTAAACACAGTTTATTCAAATTGAATTTGAGAAATTTTTTATAAGACGCGGAAAATTGACTTAGTGCAATTTTCTCATATAGATGAGTTCAGTGAGGGATTTTGTCAATGTGGCCAAACCCTTCGATCTCGCGGAATAACACCTATTGGGAAATCAAGAGCACATATAGTGCTATTAATCTGTAAACACAGTTTATTCAAATTGAATTTGAGAAATTTTTTATAAGACGCGGAAAATTGACTTAGTGCAATTTTCTCATATACGATGAGTCCAGTGAGGGATTTTGTCAATGTGGCCAAACCCTTCGATCTCGCGGAATTACACCTATTGGGTAATCAAGAGCACATATAGAGCTATTAATCTGTAAACACAGTTTATTCAAATTGAATTTGAGAAATTTTTTATAAGACGCGGAAAATTGACTTAGTGCAATTTTCTCATATACGATGAGTTCTGTGAGGGATTTTGTTAATGTGGCCAAACCCTTCGATCTCGCGGAATTACACCTATTAGGAAATCAAGAGCACATGTAGAGCTATAGATCTGTAAACACAGTTTATTCAAATTGAATTTGAGAAATTTTTTATAAGACGCGGAAAATTGACTTAGTGCAATTTTCTCATATACGATGAGTTCTGTGAGGGATTTTGTCAATGTGGCCAAACCTTTCGATCTCGCGATATTAGACCTATTGGGAAATCAAGAGCACATATAGAGCTATTAATCTGTAAACACAGTTTATTCAAATTGAATTTTAGAAATTTTTTATAAGACGCGGAAAATTGACTTAGTGCAATTTTCTCATATACGATGAGTTCTGTGAGGGATTTTGTCAATGTGGCCAAACCCTTTGATCTCGCGGAATTACACCTATTTGGAAATCAAGAGCACATATAGAGTTATTAATCTGTAAACACAGTTTATTCAAATTGAATTTGAGAAATTTTTTATAAGACGCGGAAAATTGACTTAGTGCAATTTTCTCATATACGATGAGTTCTGTGAGGGATTTTGTCAATGTGGCCAAACCCTTCGATCTCGCGGAATTACACCTATTGGGAAATCAAGAGCACATATAGAGCTATTAATCTGTAAACACAGTTTATTCAAATTGAATTTGAGAAATTTTTTATAAGACGCGGAAAATTGACTTAGTGCAATTTTCTCATATACGATGAGTTCAGTGAGGGATTTTGTCAATGTGGCCAAACCCTTCGATCTCGCGGAATTTCACCTATTGGGAAATCAAGAGCACATATAGAGCTATTAATCTGTAAACACAGTTTATTCAAATTGAATTTGAGAAATTTTTTATAAGACGCGGAAAATTGACTTAGTGCAATTTTCTCATATACGATGAGTTCTGTGAGGGATTTTGTCAATGTGGCCAAACCCTTCGATCTCGCGAAATTACACCTATTGGGAAATCAAGAGCACATATAGAGCTATTATTCTGTAAACACAGTTTATTCAAATTGAATTTGAGAAATTTTTTATAAGACGCGGAAAATTGACTTAGTGCAATTTTCTCATATACGATGAGATCTGTGAGGGATTTTGTCAATGTGGCCAAACCCTTCGATCTCGCGGAATTACACCTGTTGGGAAATCAAGAGCACATATAGAGCTATTAATCTGTAAACACAGTTTATTCAAATTGAATTTGAGAAATTTTTTATAAGACGCGGAAAATTGACTTAGTGCAATCTTCTCATATACGATGAGTTCTGTGAGGGATTTTGTCAATGTGGCCAAACCCTTCGATCTCGCGGAATTACACCTATTGGGAAATCAAGAGCACATATAGAGCTATTAATCTGTAAACACAGTTTATTCAAATTGAATTTGAGAAATTTTTTATAAGACGCGGAAAATTGACTTAGTGCAATTTTCTCATATACGATGAGATCTGTGAGGGATTTTGTCAATGTGGCCAAACCCTTCGATCTCGCGGAATTACACCTGTTGGGAAATCAAGAGCACATATAGAGCTATTAATCTGTAAACACAGTTTATTCAAATTGAATTTGAGAAATTTTTAATAAGACGCGGAAAATTGACTTAGTGCAATTTTCTCATATACGATGAGTTCTGGAGGGATTTTGTCAATGTGGCCAAACCCTTCGATCTCGCGGAATTACACCTATTGGGAAATCAAGAGCACATATAGAGCTATTAATCTGTAAACACAGTTTATTCAAATTGAATTTGAGAAATTTTTTATAAGACGCGGAAAATTGACTTAGTGCAATTTTCTCATATAGATGAGTTCAGTGAGGGATTTTGTCAATGTGGCCAAACCCTTCGATCTCGCGGAATAACACCTATTGGGAAATCAAGAGCACATATAGTGCTATTAATCTGTAAACACAGTTTATTCAAATTGAATTTGAGACATTTTTTATAAGACGCGGAAAATTGACTTAGTGCAATTTTCTCATATACGATGAGTGCTGTGAGGGATTTTGTCAATGTGGCCAAACCCTTCGATCTCGCGGAATTAAAAAATTTCTCAAATTCAATTTGAATAAACTGTGTTTACAGATTAATAGCTCTATATGTGCTCTTGATTTCCCAATAGGTGTAATTCCGCGAGATCGAAGGGTTTGGCCACATTGACAAAATCCCTCACAGAACTCATCGTATATGAGAAAATTGCACTAAGTCAATTTTCCGCGTCTTATAAAAAATTTCTCAAATTCAATTTGAATAAACCGTGTTTACAGAATAATAGCTCTATATGTGCTCTTGATTTCCCAATAGGTTTAATTCCGCGAGATCGAAGGGTTTGGCCACATTGACAAAATCCCTCACAGAACTCATCGTATATGAGAAAATTGCACTAAGTTAATTTTCCGCGTCTTATAAAAAATTTCTCAATTTCAATTTGAATAAACTGTGTTTACAGATTAATAGCTCTATACGTGCTCTTGATTTCCCAATAGGTGTAATTCCGCGAGATCGAAGGGTTTGGCCACATTGACAAAATCCCTCACAGAACTCATCGTATATGAGAAAATTGCACTAAGTCAATTTTCCGCGTCTTATAAATAATTTCTCAAATTCAATTTGAATAAACTGTGTTTACAGATTAATAGCTCTGTATGTGCTCTTGATTTCCCAATAGGTTTGATTCTCCGAGATCGTAGGGTTTTGTAGCTGTAATCGTATTCGTTAAAAAAGTCTGGAATTTACTATACAAATTGTACTGTATGTATGGGAGAAAAAAATTATCGCATGCTACATTTTTTAAAAAACGTATTTAACTTGACGTATTTATCTTCACACACATCCAACCTTTTTGCATATGTACTCAATATGATTCTTAAGCTGGATTCACCCACTATTTCCGAACAAAATTTTTGTTCCGAAACATTTCTTTATACGTAGTTTGACGTGTTTTTTTTTTTTTTTTTTTTTTTTTTTTTTTTTTTTTTGAGAGAGAGAGAGAGAAAAAGAGTAAACTCACTTCGGAACAATTTCAGCTTGAATTGGTTTAATTTTAATTTTTGTTCTGAAACAATGAAACTGTGCTGCCAACTACTTTATTTTTTCAAAGAAAATTTAACTGAGCCGACACATCATATTATATGTACATATTAAATATAGGTATATGTGCATATAAATTTAAAAGGTATAACTGCTTGCAAATTTAAAAAGTAAAGCTGCCAAGCAACCTGACTGACTTCTTTCCTGAATAATTTTTTCTTTAAAAATTTTAACAAATTTGTAGTAAACAATTTCTTAAGAAGTGAAAAAAAGTTTCTTTTTATATGTATACATTGCCAGTAAAAAAGGTTTTTTTTATTTCAATAGCTATTAGAAGAAGCACTTTACTTTTATTCATTTTTTATTTAATTATGAAAGTTTTTTAACTTGGAATTTATTTATAACAAAACCAAAACTATATTTGTGACACAAAAAACGCAAAAAACGACATTCTGTGAATTCAATCTTCTGTCATAGTGCTGCCTGCTTGTAAAGTAACACATCTCGCTTACACGTATGTTTCATATGGTAGCTTTGTTTTTCCAGAAAAATTGTTCGAAGTGGATGAATCTTTTCAGAACAAACTCTCAAAAAACTAAAATTGTTTCGGAACAAAAATTTTGTTCGGAAACAGTGGGTGAATCTAGCTTAAAATCTTAAAACTTTGTCGATAATAAAACCGAGATATTAAATACTGAGAACTTTTTCAGTTTCTGTATCATTAATTTCTATTGCCACATCACTATTCATATTAATTTCCAATAGTTTATTTTTATTTTCATTTAATTTTAATTTATTCATTTTAAGCCAATTATTTATTTTCATTATATCAAACATTAAATTTTCTTTACACTCTTCTCCACTTCTCGTGAAATAAAGACTGAAATCAGACAGAATATAAATTATTCGGGGGTGCATTGCACAGAAAAAGCCTCACGTCTCAAAAAGAAATATTTAAAGCTCTTGATCCCAGGAACACAGTGAAAACTGTAAAACACGGTGGCAGGTCTATTTTGGTCTGGGCTGCTTTTTCTTGGCGTGGTGTGGGTCCAATTGTAAGAATTGAGCGAATAATGGACCAATATAAATATAAAAGCATTCTGGAAAATGTAATGGAACCGTATTCGTTTTTCAGCACGACAATGACCCAAAGCACACTTCAAGGTTAGTGAAATGTTGGCTTTCGGGTCAAAATATTGATGTTCTGGACTGGCCACCCCAAAGTCCTGATCTCAACCCAATCGAAAATTTATGGCAATTGTTAAAAAAAGATCTCAAGGACAAAAAACCCCGAAATAAGGATGAATTGTTTCAGCTGATGCATCAAAGCTGGCAAAACATATCTGTGCAAACTTGTCAACGATTAATACAAAGTTTGCCGAAAAGGATATCAGATGTCAAATACAAAGGTTATCCAACAAAATATTAAAGAATATGTTCATTTAGTGTAAATATATGAAGAAATTTTTAAGTTATATGTAGCTATCTTTTTTGCTTCTAATTATATGACCAAACGAAAATTGTTATTTTTTATTTTTTTCTAGTTTTCTTAGAAATGTTATTGATACTGTGAATTTCTTTTATTACTTTGTTACATTATTATTTTTAGCTATTACTTTTAACATGAGACACAAAGTTTTTGAAATAAATTAATAAACAAGCAAGCTGCTAAGTCGTTCCTAATTCTAAGGCCAGCACTGTGTGTCTTTTATATTATCAGAGAAGACAAATTAGCTTTTTTTGCTTTTTTTTGCTATTTTTCATACAATGTGCTTTATTTTGCTTTTTTTCATTATTGGACTTATTTTGCTTTTTTTTCAAGTTTTTTGCTATAAAAATGCTTTTTTTTAGTACTTTGTCGAATTCTTAATCATTTTACCCTTTTTTCGTTTGTCTATCACTAGTTTTTTCAATTCTCTACAACTCTGCTTATCATCCTAAAATATCATCTTTGGTCTCAACAAATTTAAAATCAAATAATCCAAAACAAACAACAACAAACAAATATAAAACACATTACAATTAAATGATAGAAACAAAAAAACATTTGACTTTTTCTTCTACAACTTACGACAGTACATTAAAGCTGAAAAAAATTAATAAGTATTAGTGTGCAAGTAAGCTGTGTTTTTATTGTTGTAAAGAGTTAACAGGTTGAGCAAATAAAACAAAAAATGTTTTTTTCAACGCGTTTCCAATCAGATTTTTGCTCTTCTTAAATAAATTTGCTGAAAATAGTTTTGTAGCGGTTAAGTAAAAACGAATACATAAACATCTTCAGCATACTTGATTTGTTTTATATTTTTCCTGAACTCTCACTGAAATTCCGAAACACAAATAACGGAAAGTAAACTGTTTTGTTCTTTTTCGTACATTGAATGAATCAAGTAGGCATTTAAGTAATTTTGATTTACAGAGAAACACTGAATAAAATAAAATGTCAATTGAAAGAAATAATAGAATGTTAAGAAAGTTGAAGTTTGAAAATATAAAAGCTCATATGATTATTTATTGCAATGGTTTTGATGAAATTGCCGATATGGAATAAAATCATTAATAAAAATCTGTAAAAACAAAATGCTTTTTTTTTTGCTTATTTTTTCTTAATTTTTGTGCTTTTTTAGGTTTTTGTTTTTTTGCTTTAAACTCACTTTTTCTTGCTTTTTTTTGTCTTCTCTGTATATTATTTATAAAAAAACTTGTTAAATTGATTAGCAATTTGGTAACTGTCATTTAATGCTATATTATTAAATATAATAGATTGTATCACAATTCGTTTTGTATTAAGAATTAATTCTTTAATATTTTTGATTGTTTGAGCTGTTTATTTTGGTACAAATGTACTTATTCTTATCGTTAATTATTTTGTTCTTGTATTTGTTCCACACTGACTTATAATTAAAGGGTGTGAAGATAAATACGTCAGATAAATACGTCCTACAAAAATGTTAAATACGTTCCACATAGTGCTAACTGCGCTGTTAAAGTTACATGTACATTAAAAAAAGACCATATAGCTATAAATTATAACAATTTAATAAAAATATTTAAAAATTTTACAAAAACCGTCTTCGTCCCCATTAAAAATTTTAAAACATAATTACATAGAAAAATGTTTTTAGAGTAAATTAATAGGAAAAAAGAGTGGAAAAAGTGGGTATTTAGAGAAGACATGAATCGGGTCACCGGCATAGTGGGAGTAGCCTAGGACTAGTAGATTCCAGCGGTGTACAATCTACGTCTGGATTCAGCCCGATATCGGAGATATGAATTTTTGAAAATTTTGCTTTTAGGGAAAATCAGTATGATATCGGGCTGAATCCAGACGTAGATTGTACACCGCTGGAATCTACTAGTCCTAGGCTACTCCCACTATGCCGGTGACCCGATCATGTCTTCTCTAAATATCGAATTTTTCCACTTCAAAATATGCCCTTTTTTCATATTGATTTTCCCTAAAAGCAAAATTTTCAAAAATTCATATCTCCGATATCGGGCTGAATCCAGACGAAGATTGTACACCGCTGGAATCTACTAGTCCTAGGCTACTCCCACTATGCCGATGACCCGATTCATGTCTTCTCTAAATATCGAATTTTTCCACTTCAAAATATGCCCTTTTTTCATATTGATTTTCCCTAAATGCAAAATTTTCAAAAATTCATATCTCCGATATCGGGCTGAATCCAGACGTAGATTGTACACCGCTGGAATCTACTGGTCCTAGGCTACTCCCACTATGCCGGTGACCCGATTCATGTCTTCTCTAAATATCGAATTTTTCCACTTCAAAATATGCCCTTTTTTCATATTGATTTTCCCTAAAAGCAAAATTTTCAAAAATTCATATCTCCGATATCGGGCTGATTCCAGACGTAGATTGTACACCGCTGGAATCTACTAGTCCTAGGCTACTCCCACTATGCCGGTGACCCGATTCATGTCTTCTCTAAATATCGACTTTTTCCACTCATTTTTCCTATTATTTTACTCTAAAAACATTTTTCTATGTAATTATGTTTTAAAATTTTTAATGGGGACGAAGACGGTTTTTGTAAAATTTTTAAATATTTTTATTAAATTGTTGTAATTTATAGCTATATGATCTTTTTTTAATGTACATGTAACTTTAACAGCGCAGTTAGCACTATGTGGAACGTATTTAACATTTTTGTAGGACGTATTTATCTGACGTATTTATCTTCACACCCTTAATAAATTTAATTTGGTTCGTGTAAATTTTTTGTAATTGTTTTTGCTGTAGACTTGTTTTCACTGTATCAACATTCAAACAACTACTGCTTCATGCGACAGCCACAGTAATTTATGTTTTTATTTCCGGTAATTTTTGAATATTTTAGAATTGGTGAAGAATTTCTGTAAATAAAGACAAGCATATAGAGTACCAGAAATATTTCAGAATTTCAGAGACTGCCATAACGGCAGCACCTAATCCTATCAAATTGAACTTGTAGTTTTCGTGATTTTGTGTAAATCTTGTACAAGCATTTGACATAGCATTATCTACTTTTATCAGTCGGAAAAAATAGTTCTATATTTGGAAATTTCCCATATACGTATAACTAAACGCAATTACTTGCTGTCAGTGCCACGATGTCGCAATCGTTCCTTCGCTCGCATAGTTATATTTAAAACAAACTGAGCGAACGAACGATTGCGACATTGTGGGATTGGCCAGCGAGAACTTTTTATTTTCTAATAGCTCACATACAGTTAAGAACTGTTTTTTCCATAACTGCAAATAAGTCTTACCTTTTTTCTCCTTAGTAAAAGTGCTGACTTATTAACAGTTGTATCTTTCTAATGTTAAAAGTATTCTAGTGTTGCCCAAAATTAATAAATTATTCTAAAACAAAGTTACCTTGTTATAGTGTTTATAAAAAAAATCGGCATTTTGATAAATTTGAGGCGAAAACCTGGAGTTAAGGTACCTTAAACAATTTATTTAAATTACTTTTAGGACGATATGAGTTCCGAACGTGTATGTTATAATTAAAAAAATAAACAAAAATGATTTTTAAGCACTGATTACTCACAACGTAAGTAATCTTTTCCTTCAAAGATGGTAAATGCAATATCACTAATAGAAAATCCATGTATCGCCAAAATATTTCTTGGCTTGTGTTATTTTTATACCCTTCACCAAAAAAAGCAAAAAACGGGTTTATCTAAGTTTGTCATTCCGTGTGTAATTTATACAATATCCCCATAAAGTATATATATTCTGACTTCATATGCATAGCGAAGTCGATTGAGGGATGTCCGTCTGTCCGCCTGTGTTAGTGTTGAAATGTAAATCATCATGATCGGTCTATGTTCTTCGAGGCAGCGGGCAAAACACCACGCCTACATCTAATTTTTTCATGTCATTTGGAACAACAAAGTAAATAAGAAAAAAAACTTTAATTCCCTTCGCACAAATATAAATACTAATGAAATAAATCGATTAGCCGAGACTTTATTAAAATTCACAGGCATAAAAATTCTCGCTTCCCCTCTAGACCCGCTATTTATATATATATATATATATATATATATATATATACGATTACAAATAACTACCCGTGATTGACACACGCACAAACAAACAAACTCACACAGAGATTTACTGCGGAATTTATAAAATTTTAAAATAAATTTGAAATGTATTTTAGGAAAGACTTGTGTAGAAAATTTGTCCTACAAATTTGTAATAAAATATGAACGTTATAATATAATATTATATTGTTATGTATTACGCACATAAGGTTATTATACGTTAACTATTATGTCAAAAAAGTTATCTGGAAACTATGTTACCCCATTAGCAAGCAGTTGTACATTTAACTAAACCCTTTTATTATACCCTTCACCAGGGTTCAGATTGGCTCGCTGTTTTGCTCTTCTGCTCTTTGCGCACTCTTTTTATGCGAGCAGAAAAAAAAGCCAATATTTCATGAGCATTGCGCTTGCTCCTTCTTTTTATGCTCTGCTCTTTGAGCAATGCGATTTCAATTTTATTTTTGGCTCTTTTGCTCTGCGCTTTGAGCCAAAAGTGCAGCTCTTTTGCTCGTGTTCCTTTTGATAGTAACAGTGGTTGGTTTGAACAATTAAAATAACTTCGTGGTTGGAAAAAAAGTACATGGAAAAATGAAAATAATTGCGTGTACGGACGGCAAAATAGTACATGTTACGATAGACCAAATATAATAACATTTTTTATTGTTATTATTATTGGGTTTTTAGTTAAAATTTAAGTCTACCATTGCAGTTTGTTTTTGATTATCGGTAAGTAGTGGAGTTCCTTGTAAATTTAAACAAGGGTTATATAAATGGCACATTAATAAAAATGTGCAATAAGTGGTGTTATAAAAAGTAAGGATTTAGGGTAATAATTTTCTTAGCTTTAACATTAATGAAATTATACCTACATAGCGAAGTCAATTGAGCAATGTCCGTCTGTCCGTCCGTGTTGGTGTTGAAATCAACTTTGCAAAAAAAAAAAGAAAATAAATATGTCAGTCGATCAGATATAGAGTCGAAAGAGCTACTATTAGAAATCAGCATGATCGGTCCATGTCCTTCGAGGCAGCAGGCAAAACACCACGCCTAATTTTTTTATGTCATTTTGAATAATAAAGTAACTCCAACAAAAAAAAATAAATAAGGAGAAAAAAAAAAGAAAACATCAATTAAAAAATTGGCGCTCGCCCATATTTTCTGAGTTACGGGACTCTGAAATTTAAAAATTTTTTAAAATATCAATATGGGTATCATTTCAAAGCTTTTGAAGAGGTCTTTAAGGAAATACAAAAATTTTTTAAAAATGCTTAGCCCATTAAGAGCCGATGGTATTTTTATGTAAAATTTTATGTATGCAGAACCATTTTTTAATTCTCTGTCACCCCAATATTTGCTTTTTTGATTGGAGCAATTTCACTAAATGAGATTTACATAGATGGTGAAGGGTATATAAGATTTGGCATCGCCGAACTCTTTTTGTTCATTTTAAGTATTAAAATAACAATCGTAAGCAGTTCAATCTGCTGGTTGAGCTTATGGAGGAACATCAGACTTAGCTAGAGGCCTAAGTTCCAATGTCAATAAATAGTAGTAGTAGTGACCCTAGTTAACACTTTCCATAAGGTGGCGTTGCGTGCCACCTCTTCATTTGGCCACATTAGCCAAAATCCGTCTCAGAAACCACTCATATGGCCCAAATACAATTTTCGTAATTTTTTCACTTCTCACAAACTCAATTTGAAAAAAGTATTTATATAGAGCAATAGTAGTGAGCCTAGTAAACACTTTCCATAAGTTGGCATTGCGTGCCACCTCTTCATTTGGCCACATTGGCCAAAATCCTTCACAGAAACCACTCATATGGCCAAAATAAAATTTTCGTCATTTTTTCACTACTCACAAACTCAATTTGAAAAAAGTGTTTATATAAAGCAATAGTAGTGACCCTAGTAAACACTTTCCAAAAGGTGGCGTTGCGTTCCACCTCTTCATTTGGCCGCATTGGCCAAAATCCTTCACAGAAATCAATCATATGGCCAAAATAAAATTTTCGTCATTTTTTCACTACTCACAAACTCAATTTGAAAAAAGTGTTTATATAGAGCAATAGTAGTGACCCTAGTAAACACTTTCCATAAGGTGGCGTTGCGTGCCACCTCTTCATTTGGCCACATTGGCCAAAATCCTTCACAGAAACCACTCATATGGCCCAAATGCAATTTCCGTCATTTTTTCACTAGTCACAAACTCAATTTGAAAAAAGTATTTATATAGAGCAATAGTAGTGACCCTAGTAAACACTTTCCATAAGGTGGCATTGCGTGCCACCTCTTCATTTGGCCACATTGGCCAAAATCCTTCACAGAAACCACTCATATGACCCAAATTTAATTTTTATCAAATTTTCACTACTCTCAAACTCAATTTGAAAAAGGTGTTTATATAGAGCAATAGTAGTGACCCTAGTAAACACTTTCCATAAGGTGCCATTGCGTGCCACCTCTTCATTTGGCCACATTGGCCAAAATCCTTCACAGAAACCACTCATATGACCCAAATTTAATTATGTGTGTGAAGATAAATTTTAAAATTTTTAGCTTTGCCACAAACCTTTTAATTTAACAGAGCTCTGTTAGAAAGATAACATAGCCCTGTTAAAGGAATAAAAATTCGGTTTATGCATCCAAACAGTAAATTTTATGGAAAACCCGAAATATAGAAAACCCAAAATGAATGGGATTTGCTTGCGAGGTGTCCTTCTATAGTTGTCCGTACTTAAAATATTTAAAAGCCCGTGTTGGAACGGGTTTGGGCACTTATACTTTAAAAATTTTAGTTTCTCTAAGGGATGAGCCCATTTTTATGGAAACAACAAAAGCTGGCAAAATTGTAATAATACAGGAATGTGCATGAGGTAGTCTTCTTTCATTGTCCATACTTGGAATTTTTAACAGCGCGAGTTGAACGGGTTTTGAGCACTTTTAAATTTTTAAAATTTGGGTTTCTCTAAGGGATGAGCCCATTTTTATTGAAACAACAAAAGATGGCAAAATTGTAATAATACAGAAATGTGCATGAGCTAGTCGTCTTTCATTGTCCATACTTGGAATTTTTAACAGCGCGAGTTGGAACCGGTTTTGGGCACTTTTAAATTTTAAAAATATGGGTTTCTCTAAGGGATGAGCCCATTTTTATGGAAACAACAAAAGAAGGCAAAATTGTAATAATACAGAAATGTGCATGAGGTAGTCTTCTTTCATTGTCCATACTTGGAATTTTTACAGGCGCGAGTTGGAACCGGTTTTGGGCACTTTTAAATTTTTAAAATTTAGGTTTCTCTAAGGGATGAGCCCATTTTTATGGAAACAACAAAAGATGGCAAAATTGTAATAATACAGAAATGTGCATGAGGTAGTCTTCTTTCATTGTCCATACTTGGAATTTTTAACAGCGCGAGTTGGAATCGGTTTTGGGCACTTTTAAATTTTTAAAATTTGGGTTTCTCTAAGGGATGAGCCCATTTTTATGGAAACAACAAAAGATGGCAAAATTGTAATAATACAGAAATGTGCATGAGGTAGTCTTCTTTCATTGTCCATACTTGGAATTTTTAACAGCGCGAGTTGGAACGGGTTTTGAGCACTTTTAAATTTTTAAAATTTGGGTTTCTCTAAGGGATGAGCCCATTTTTATGGAAACAACAAAAGATGGCAAAATTGTAATAATACAGAAATGTGCATGAGGTAGTCTTCTTTCAATGTCCATACTTGGAATTTTTAACAGCGCGAGTTGGAACCGGTTTTGGGCACTTTTAAATTTTTAAAATTTGGGTTTCTCTAAGGGATGAGCCCATTTTTATGGAAACAACAAAAGATGGCAAAATTTTAATAATACAGAAATGTGCATGAGGTAGTCTTCTTTCATTGTCCATACTTGGAATTTTTAACAGCGCGAGTTGGAACGGGTTTTGGGCACTTTTAAATTTTTAAAATTTGGGTTTCTCTAAGGGATGAGCCCATTTTTATGGAAACAACAAAAGATGGCAAAATTGTAATAATACAGAAATGTGCATGAGGTAGTCTTCTTTCATTGTCCATACTTGGAATTTTTAACAGCGCGAGTTGGAATCGGTTTTGGGCACTTTTAAATTTTTAAAATTTGGGTTTCTCTAAGGGATGAGCCCATTTTTATGGAAACAACAAAAGATGGCAAAATTGTAATAATACAGGAATGTGCATGAGGTAGTCTTCTTTCATTGTCCATACTTGGAATTTTTAACAGCGCGAGTTGGAACGGGTTTTGGGCACTTTTAAATTTTTAAAATTTGGGTTTCTCTAAGGGATGAGCCCATTTTTATGGAAACAACAAAAGATGGCAAAATTGTAATAATACAGAAATGTGCATGAGGTAGTCTTCTTTCATTGTCCATACTTGGAATTTTTAACAGCGCGAGTTGGAATCGGTTTTGGGCACTTTTAAATTTTTAAAATTTGGGTTTCTCTAAGGGATGAGCCCATTTTTATGGAAACAACAAAAGATGGCAAAATTGTAATAATACAGAAATGTGCATAAGGTAGTCTTCTTTCATTTTCCATACTTGGAATTTTTAACAGCGCGAGTTGGAATCGGTTTTGGGCACTTTTAAATTTTTAAAATTTGGGTTTCTCTAAGGGATGAGCCCATTTTTATGGAAACAACAAAAGATGGCAAAATTGTAATAATACAGAAATGTGCATGAGGTAGTCTTCTTTCATTGTCCATACTTGGAATTTTTAACAGCGCGAGTTGGAACGGGTTTTGGGCACTTTTAAATTTTTAAAATTTGGGTTTCTCTAAGGGATGAGCCCATTTTTATGGAAACAACAAAAGATGGCAAAATTGTAATAATACAGAAATGTGCATGAGGTAGTCTTCTTTCATTGTCCATACTTGGAATTTTTAACAGCGCGAGTTGGAATCGGTTTTGGGCACTTTTAAATTTTTAAAATTTGGGTTTCTCTAAAAATTCCAAGTATGGACAATGAAAGAAGACTACCTCATGCACATTTCTGTATTATTACAATTTTGCCATCTTTTGTTGTTTCCATAAAAATGGGCTCATCCCTAAGGGATGACCCTTAGAGAAACCCAAATTTTAAAAATTTAAAAGTGCCCAAAACCGATTCCAACTCACGCTGTTAAAAATTCCAAGTATGGACAATGAAAGAAGACTACCTCATGCACATTTCTGTATTATTACAATTTTGCCATCTTTTGTTGTTTCCATAAAAATGGCCTCATCCCTTAGAGAAACCCAAATTTTAAAAATTTAAAAGTGCCCAAAACCGGTTCCAACTCGCGCTGTTAAAAATTCCAAGTATGGACAATGAAAGAAGACTACCTCATGCACATTTCTGTATTATTACAATTTTGCCATCTTTTGTTGTTTCCATAAAAATGGGCTCATCCCTTAGAGAAACCCAAGTTTTAAAAATTTAAAAGTGCTCAAAACCCGTTCCAACTCGCGCTGTTAAAAATTCCAAGTATGGACAATGAAAGAAGACTCATGCACATTCCTGTATTATTACAATTTTGCCATCTTTTGTTGTTTCCATAAAAATGGGCTCATCCCTTAGAGAAACCCAAATTTTAAAAATTTAAAAGTGCCCAAAACCGGTTCCAACTCGCGCTGTTAAAAATTCCAAGTATGGACAATGAAAGAAGACTACCTCATGCACATTTCTGTATTATTACAATTTTGCAATCTTTTGTTGTTTCCATAAAAATGGGCTCATCCCTTAGAGAAACCCAAATTTTTAAAATTTAAAAGTGCCCAAAACCCGTTCCAACTCGCGCTGTTAAAAATTCCAAGTATGGACAATGAAAGAAGACTACCTCATGCACATTCCTGTATTATTACAATTTTGCCATCTTTTGTTGTTTCCATAAAAATGGGCTCATCCCTTAGAGAAACTCAAATTTTTAAAGTATAAGTGCCCAAACCCGTTCCAACACGGGCTTTGAA
Source organism: Gymnosoma rotundatum (assembly GCA_916610165.2). NCBI lineage: Eukaryota > Metazoa > Arthropoda > Insecta > Diptera > Tachinidae > Gymnosoma > Gymnosoma rotundatum. The sequence goes on from OU744337.1 coordinate 61,280,191, forward strand.
ATATTTTAACCCTCTAGTACCCAAGACCGCCTGTAGACGGGCTAAATTCGTTACTCACTTATTCGCTTTCCAAATACCGTTATTTTTTTTTTTTTTGCATTTTGTCTAATTCGGAGAAGTCCAAAAATTGCTTTTAATATATTATTATATATTTTGAACTCATATTTTTAACTTATGGTGGCATCTTGGGTAGCTAACACGATCGTTTAAATTTAGAAAGTTGTGAAATGCGGACGAAAAATTTGGGTACTAGAGGGTTAAGTAAGGACAACTATAGAAGGACACCTCGCAAGCAAATCCCATTCATTTTGGGTTTTCTATATTTCGGGTTTTCCATAAAATTTACTGTTTGGATGCATAAACCGAATTTTTATTCCTTTAACAGGGCTATGTTATCTTTCTAACAGAGCTCTGTTAAATTAAAAGGTTTGTGGCAAAGCTAAAAATTTTAAAATTTATCTTCACACACATAATTTAATTTTCATAATTTTTTCACTACTCTCAAACTCAATTTGAAAAAAGTGTTTATATAGAGCAATAGTAGTGACCCTAGTAAACACTTTCCATAAGGTGGCATTGCGTGCCACCTCTTCATTTGGCCACATTGGCCAAAATCCTTCACAGAAACCACTCATATGACCCAAATTTAATTTTCATCATTTTTTCACTACTCTTAAACTCAATTTGAAAAAAGTGTTTATATAGAGCAATAGTAGTGACCCTAGTAAACACTTTCCATAAGGTGGCGTTGCGTGCCACCTCTTCATTTGGCCACATTGGCCAAAATCCTTCACAGAAACCACTCATATGACCCAAATTTAATTTTCATCATTTTTTCACTACTCCCCAGCAAAAAATTTTTGAAAAGGTAATCGAGTGTGGAATTAAGCATTTTTGGCAGAAGTACTTCCCAACTAGATTGCCAACTTAATGATTTTAACAAGGCATGAGACTTTTATAATCAATTACTGAGAATCGATTATATTAATTATTGTAGGAAATAATGAGAACCTTTAGTACGGTAGTCTCTTTTAACATAAAGAACTAGTTCCATTACTACTTCCTTTTTTGGAAACTAATGTAATGTGTTTTGTAAGCGAGTAACAAAATATGGTAACCACAAAAGTAAGTCATTATATGGCAAGTACTTTTTAAGGTAATGTCTAATTTTTTGCTGGGTCTTAAACTCAATTTGAAAAAAGTGTTTATATCGAGCAATAGTAGTGACCCTAGTAAACACTTTCCATAAGGTGGCGTTGCGTGCCACCTCTTCATTTGGCCACATTGGCCAAAATCCTTCACAGAAACCACTCATATGACCCAAATTTAATTTTCATCATTTTTTCACTACTCTCAAACTCAATTTGAAAAAGGTGTTTATATAGAGCAATAGTAGTGACCCTAGGAAACACTTTCCATAAGGTGGCATTGCGTGCCACCTCTTCATTTGGCCACATTGGCCAAAATCCTTCACAGAAACCACTCATATGACCCAAATTTAATTTTCATCATTTTTTCACTACTCTTAAACTCAATTTGAAAAAGGTGTTTATATAGAGCAATAGTAGTGACCCTAGTAAACACTTTCCATAAGGTGGCATTGCGCGCCACCTCTTCATTTGGCCACATTGGCCAAAATCCTTCACAGAAACCACTCATATGACCCAAATTTAATTTTCATCATTTTTTCACTACTCTCAAACTCAATTTGAAAAAAGTGTTTATACAGAGCAATAGTACTGACCCTAGTAAACACTTTCCATAAGGTGGCATTGCGTGCCACCTCTTCATTTGGCCACATTGGCCAAAATCCATCACAGAAACCACTCATATGACCCAAATTTAATTTTCATCATTTTTTCACTACTTTCAAACTCAATTTGAAAAAAGTATTTATATAGAGCAATAGTAGTGACCCTAGTAAACACTTGCCATAAGTTGGCATTGCGTGCCACCTCTTCATTTGGCCACATTGGCCAAAATCCTTCACAGAAACCACTCATATGACCCAAATTTAATTTTCATCATTTTTTTACTACTCTCAAACTCAATTTGAAAAAAGTGTTTATATAGACCAATAGTAGTGACCCTAGTAAACACTTTCCATAAGGTGGCATTGCGTACCACCTCTTCATTTGGCCACATTGGCCAAAATCCATCACAGAAACCACTCATATGACCCAAATTTAATTTTCATCATTTTTTCACTACTTTCAAACTCAATTTGAAAAAAGTGTTTATATGGAGCAATAGTACTGACCAGAGTAAACAGTTTCCATAAGGTGGCATTGTGTGCCACCTCTTCATTTGGCCACATTGGTCAAAATATCGTAGAGACCAAAATTTGATGTACTGACTTTCAATAAAAATAATTTTAATTTATGTAGATATAATTAAGAAGGTGTTGAAATCGAATAAATTTTATTATTTTTTACAAATTTATTGTTAAATATATTTAAAAATGTAGAACAATTTGTGTTTTTCTTTGTATGATGTTACGTCAAACATATTTAACTTCACACTCATATATGTTTTACGTAAGTCGTTACGTCAAAAACATATATAACTCGACGTATTTATCTTCACACACATAAGTTATGAAGACGTTAAAAGAAATTGAAAGATTTAACAGAAAAAGATACATATCAAAGAAAGAAACTTAAAAAAAGAAGAGCATAAAAAACATCATCTAAAACTTACGTCCGATAAAATCGAATTAAAAAACATAAAATTGAATTAGAAGAACTGGAAGGCAGAGTACGTTTTATTCTACACTAACTTCAAGTTTTTTCTAAGTTTTACAAATTTCAAGTTTTTTCTTAACCTGTACATATAATAAAACTGTAACGGAGTCATTTCTGTGCATTAAATATTTTTTATAACATTTTGATATTGGTGTAGATAGTAATCGCTATATCAAATACAAAACACCTATTTTTGGAATCTTTTGTGTCTGTGTTCACATCATGTAAAAACTGCTGTATGGAGATGCACAAAATTTTGTAAGGAGGTCCCCTTAGAACCTTGATTCCAATATAGAATACATTTTTTTCATATAAATAAGATATTTTGTATAGAAAAAAGAGATACAAGTGTAAGAGCACCCAATTTTACCTGTATAATCGTACTAAAACTGTTGTCTGCACATTTTATTTTTGTAAATGGAAAATTTTTTTTTTTTTTAAAAACACATTTTTCTAAATTTGAATTTTAAGAAAATTGCAAATGAAATGCAAAAGTTTTCAAATTGAATTAAGAGCTAGTCGTTTTGTTTTTTATTGTCATTTTTAAGTGTTAATTTATCGCCTAAAATGCTACTGCAAAAATTTTTTTTTTAAATTTTATGTTTTGATCTATTACAAAATATTTTATTGTCGAAAGTTTTACATAGTACCAAACTAACTATTGACAGCGACTACGACTATTCTCGAATGACCTTTTCGACAACCGTAATAAGGCCGAATGTTAAAAAAGGTGCTATTAGAAATCAGCATGATCGGTCCATGCCCTTCGAGACAGCAAGCAAAACACTACGCCTACCTCTAATTTAGGGAATTTCAAAATATGGAATTTAAAAATAAGAAGAAAAAAACGCTAAGTGATAAAATTGGGGCACACCCATATTTTCTGAGTTATGGGGCTCTAAAATTTTTAAAATATCAATTCGGGTATTATTTTTAAGGTTATGAAAAGATCTTTAAGAAAATGCTGAAAATGTTTTAAAAATGCTGTACTTATGAGAGATGATGTCATTTTTATGTAAAATTATACACAGTACCAAACATTTTTTTATTTTTTAATTCGGTCACCCCAATATTTGATTTTTTGATTAGAAATATATAAGATTCGGCAAAACCGAAGGCTTAAATCTAGTTTACGGACGCAGCTTAAAAATAAAAAAAAATTATCTACGGGGTGTAAAATTTAATTTTAAGCAAAAAATGTTAAGTGAGAAATTTGGGCCTGACCCTTAGTTTCCTAGTTAAGGTCCTCCAAAGTTTGTACATACAATATGGAACATGTCGAGTATTTTGTGGTGGAATGGGGCAATATATTAATAAATGTGTTAACTGCGTTAGAGCCAATAAAAAGCTAAATTTGGGTCTTGACGAAAATCATGTCTCATCAAACAAAGAATGTCCTGTTTATCAACATAAACTTAATATAAAAAAGAAAAGACTAGGTTTAATTGTTTAACAATCACAGAAAATTAATGTGTGTGAAGATAAATTCGAATTTAACTAGTAGAGACATAAACCAATTTTTTTAACATAGCTAATTTTGCAGTTAACAGAGCACTGTTAATCATTTAACAGTCGTTAGAATTTTGACCTTTATAAATTAAAACGCATAACCCGGGAATTTGGGACCCGGTCCATCTTAAGTGCAATATGTAAAAATTGTGCTAGAGTGTACTGGGTGAGATTATAAAAGTTAAATGTTCAAAACAGTTCTTAAAGAACAACAAATACATAGTTTTTTAACATAGTCATTTTTGTAATTTCTTGAGAAGATTGGTGGTCATCATGGAAAAATGGGAAATGGCTGGTATTACACACCCAATACAAATGGAGGCCCAAGGGCTACTCTATTGATCCATATTAGTGGGATATCTGAACTAATCTTAGAAACTAAAACAAATTTAAGTTTTTTAACATAGTCATTTTTCAACATTTCTGGAGAAGATTGGTGGTCATTGTGGAAAAATGGGAAATGGCTGGTATAACACACCCTATACAAATGGAGGCCCAAGGGCTACTCTATTGACCCATATTAGTGGGATATCTGAAATAATCTTAGAAACTAAAACAAATTTAACTTTTTTAACATAGTCATTTTTCAACATTTCTTGTGAAGATTGGTGGTCATTATGGAAAAATGGGAAATGGCTGGTATAACACACCCTATACAAATGGAGGCCCAAGGGCTACTCTATTGACCCATATTAGTGGGATATCTGAAATAATCTTAGAAACTAAAACAAATTTAACTTTTTTAACATAGTCATTTTTCAACATTTCTTGTGAAGATTGGTGGTCATTATGGAAAAATGGGAAATGGCTGGTATAACACACCCTATACAAATGGAGGCCCAAGGGCTACTCTATTGACCCATATTAGTGGGATATCTGAACTAATCTTAGAAACTAAAACAAATTTAACTTTTTTAACATAGTCATTTTTCAACATTTCTGGAGAAGATTGGTGGTCATTGTGGAAAAATGGGAAATGGCTGGTATAACACACCCTATACAAATGGAGGCCCAAGGGCTACTCTATTGACCCATATTAGTGGGATATCTAAAATAATCTTAGAAACTAAAACAAATTTAACTTTTTTAACATAGTCATTTTTCAACATTTCTTGTGAAGATTGGTGGTCATTATGGAAAAATGGGAAATGGCTGGTATAACACACCCTATACAAATGGAGGCCCAAGGGCTACTCTATTGACCCATATTAGTGGGATATCTGAACTAATCTTAGAAACTAAAACAAATTTAACTTTTTTAACATAGTCATTTTTCAACATTTCTGGAGAAGATTGGTGGTCATTGTGGAAAAATGGGAAATGGCTGGTATAACACACCCTATACAAATGGAGGCCCAAGGGCTACTCTATTGACCCATATTAGTGGGATATCTGAAATAATCTTAGAAACTAAAACAAATTTAACTTTTTTAACATAGTCATTTTTCAACATTTCTTGTGAAGATTGGTGGTCATTATGGAAAAATGGGAAATGGCTGGTATAACACACCCTATACAAATGGTCTGAAATAATCTTAGAAACTAAAACAAATTTAACTTTTTTAACATAGTCATTTTTCAACATTTCTTGTGAAGATTGGTGGTCATTATGGAAAAATGGGAAATGGCTGGTATAACACACCCTATACAAATGGAGGCCCAAGGGCTACTCTATTGACCCATATTAGTGGGATATCTGAAATAATCTTAGAAACTAAAACAAATTTAACTTTTTTAACATAGTCATTTTTCAACATTTCTTGTGAAGATTGGTGGTCATTATGGAAAAATGGGAAATGGCCACCAATCTTCTCAAGAAATTACAAAAATGACTATGTTAAAAAACTATGTATTTGTTGTTCTTTAAGAACTATTTTGAACATTTAACTCTTATAATCTCACCCAGTACACTCTAGCACAATTTTTACATATTGCACTTAAGATGGACCGGATCCCAAATTCCCGGGTTAAGCGTTTTAATTGATAAAGGTCAAAATTCTAACGACTGTTAAATAATTAACAGTGCTCTGTTAACTGCAAAATTAGATATGTTAAAAAAATTGGTTTATGTCTCTACTAGTTAAATTCGAATTTATCTTCACACACATAGAAAATTAAAGGTATCTACACAAACATATGTGGATTAATTAACAACTACAGTCAAATAGAAATAGTTGTAACTGGACAAAACCCAGAATTTATAATATTAACTGAAACACATTTGACGAAAGACATAGAGGAAGGAGAAATACAGATTAAAGAATATGATCACATACTCAAATTCCAGTAGAACAGGAGGAGTTGTTATATATTTTAAGAAACAGTGGGACGTGAAAAAAATTTACGATAATAGTGGATTCTAATTTTTGGATAAGTGTGTATATGACAAAAAATAAGAATAAACAATTTATTATAATGGCTGTATATAGATCACCAAGTAGTAGTGAAGCAGAATTTTGTGAGGTATTCGAAAAAGTAATGGAGGATATAAGTGAATCAGATTGTGACATAATAATAGCAAGTTAATTTCACATAGACTGGAGCATAGATGAGACATATAAAATCAGATTGGAAAGTATTTTAAATGATAACGGAATGAAACAAATAGTAAAAGATTATACCAGAATCACGCAAAATTCAAAGACTATAATAGACTACATAATAACAAATAACGCCAACGTAACAGCAAACGTAAACAATGAAAATGAAATAACAGACCATGAAGCAATAGACATAGAAATTAAATGCATTAATGAAAATCAAAAGAGTGTTATAAAAAAACAGTTGATATTTTTAAATACAACAAAAATATATTCAATAGAGAACTTAATATAACAGCAGAGTGTAATGACAACGATAATGTGAAAGAAATCGTGAATATAATTGATACATGCCTTGAGAACACAATTAAAACGTTCACAAACAAGAAAATTATTGATGCCAGGAATGATATTAACAATTGGTTTAGTGATGAAATTAAAATACTCAAGAGAGAAAAAATTACAAAATACCTAATTGCAAAATCTGAAAACACAGAATGTGCATGGAATAACTATAAGATAATAAGGAATAAGTACAAAAAAAAGATTGAAAATGGGAAAAATAAATATGTTAATAAAAAATAAATAATGCTAAAGACCAGAAACAAATGTGGAAAGAAATAAAAGACTTAGTCCCTAAGAAAAAATCTAGTGTGATTAAAAATGTGATATTTAATGATATAGAGTATAAAGATAATTATGAAATCGCTAACCAATTTAATAATTATTTTGTTAAGATTATAAAATCAATAAGAGATACAATTGAAAAAGTGCAATATACAATTAAAATGCCTGTGATATATTCTAGATTTAAATTTCAAACTATAACTATGATGGAACTTAAAAGCATTTGTAAGTGTTTAAAGGACAAGCCAGACTTTAATAAAGTATCAGTTAAAATAATTTTGGACAACTGGAACATTATTGGTAAAAAGATGCTACAAGCTATAAATAAATCTCTCCAATTTGGCATATTTCCTGAAAGTTGGAAATATTCAATGGTAACACCAATAGAAAAAGTTTCAAAAACAGTCAAATGGGAAGAATTCAGGCCAGTAAATACCTTAAAAACTTCTGAAAAAATTATAGAGAAAATTGTCAAAGAACAGTTAGAAAAATATATGGAACAACATAACTTGACATATAAATACCAATCTGGTTTTCGCAAAAAAATACTCATGCGAAACCGCAGTTAACTATGTTATTAATAAATGGAAGTATAGAGATGCTAATAAGAAAATAATCGCAGTTTTTTTGGACCTTAAAAGGGCATTTGAGACTATCGATAGAGATTTATTGATTAATAAACTTTATATGTATGGCATCAGAGAAAATGAATTAGAGTGGTTCAAATCTTATTTAAAAAATCGGAAGCAAATAACAAAAGTAAACAGTGTTAAATCCGAAGAAATTGAAAACGAATTTGGTGTTCCGCAGGGTTAAAGTTTAGGAGCATTACTTTTCATAATATATATTAATGATATGCCGAATATTATAGATAAATGCGAGGTAGTTTTGTATGCTGATGACACTTTAATATATACTGAAGGAGATGCCGAATTACAATGTATGGATAATATTATGCATGATATTAACAACATAAACAAATGGTTGAAAGAAAATAAACTAAAGTTAAATGAAAGTAAAACTAAATTAATGGAAATAAACATGAACAGTAACATAATGTTAAAAATAAATAATGAAATAATTGAAAAAGTTAGGCAAATCAAATATCTCGGGTTTATAATCGACAAAGACTTAAAATTTAAGCAACACGTGGAATATATATGCAAAAAATTGGCAAAAAAATTGGATTTTTTAGAAGAATGCGGAACAAAGTATCGATAATTACCACACTTCGAATTTGGTCCGACAATTTTATAATCTTGCTGCACAAAAACACAGTTGGATAGACTACAGAAACTTCAAAACAAAGCTATGCGTTCCATATTAAAATGCAACAGATATGCGCCTACAAGACTGATGCTTGACACACTTCAATGGTTGAACATCCAACAAAGACTAGAGTTATATACGCTTAATTTCGTAAATAAAATGAAGATAGGAAATGCTCCGAACTATTTAATTGATCAATTGATGTACGTTCGAGAAGTTCAGCCATATTGTTTGAGAAACGGAGAAAATTTTAGACTACAAAAGGTGACATCAACAGCAATGCAGAGATCTCTTTTCTTCAAGGCCTTAAAATTATACAATTTGCTCCCAAATTATGTTAAAATAGAAAGAAATACTAATGTCTTTAAAAGAACTAATGAAAGTAACAAAATTCAGTAGAATATCTAAGAAAAAAAAAATTTTTTTGTAAAACAATCATTATATGGAGAATTGAAAGTTTTTTTTAAATAAAACTACTGTTTATTACTAAAAAAAAAAAAAAATAAAAAAAAATAAAAAAAAAACAAAAACAAAAAAAAATAAAAAAAAAAACAAAAAAAAATATAGATATCATTGAAAAGGTAATTTAAATATCTTTTCAATTGAAAAGGAAAATAGTAAAAAAAATACAATAAAAACAGGTAAGAACAAAAAAAAGGTTTTTTCAAATAAACATAAGTACCTACATACAGGCTACGCAGAAAATTTTTAGTAAGCGAAGTCGGAGTTGGTTATACCATAGAGGACAAAATCCTTGCACCCGGCCGAAGGCCGGCTACGCACAATATCTTAAGTATGCGAAGCCGGTGTTGGTCATACCATAGAGGAGAAAATCTTTGCGTCCGGCAGAAGGCCGGCTACGCAGAAAATATTTAGTAAGCGAAACTAAAACTAAGAGCTGCCCAAAAAACTTTTGTATAAAAAACTTTTTTTTTTAGTTTATTTTTACTATTTTCCTTTTAAATTAATTAGATATTGAAATTACCTTTCCATATTGTACATACAAACTTTGGAGGTCCGTAACTCGGAAACCAAGGGTCAGCCCCAAATTTTTCACTTTACATCTTTTGCTTAAAATTAAATTTTACACCCCGTAGGCAATTTTTTTTCAATTTTTATGCTGCGTCCGTAAACTAGATTTGTTCTCTATAATTGTTATAAATATACGATTCTCTGCATTGACAGCTTCTGGGCGGACGCTGAATTTGCCTTTACTATGGCATGGTGTTCTAATTATCCTGTTCTGTGAAATCCTTTAATGTTTCAGGCAGAAAGTTTTTTCAATTACAGAATGTTTTCTGCAACAACTTTTTTTTTACTATTTATTCACATGGAATTGTAACACTAACAGGAAATAATGTTGCATACTTGATTCAATACATAACGTACATACGACAATTATCTTATAAATCCTAGCTCTACAGTTTTTCAGGCAAAATAGGTCAAGTAGCTAAACATCTAAATTGGAAGAGTACTTAGCTTAGAGTAATGCTGCAAGGGCTTCTCTTACTAAAGATTTCCGTTCTCACAACAATTAGGTCTTGATTTCGTAAGCTCACTCACACAAAGAACCCTGTAATAGCTGTATTAACCAGATTTTTCATTTAATTCATGGTATAACACACAAAACCTCACGATTAATATAAGGCACAATTATAACAAATGCAAGGAATATTAAAATAGCTAAAGTATATACCAATCTAGGCTAATTTATACATAACAATATAATTATAATCATATCGAGTATTATATGGCGGAATGATACAAAATGGTTATCATTGGAAAGGTAATTTATTTATACTTATTAACTGAAAAAGAAAAGAATTAAAAAACTTCAGTTAAGGACAAAAAATTAAGATTAGCGGCAATGGTATACGAAAAATGATTTAGCAAGCGAAGCCGGTGTTATTCATGCCATAGAGAAGAAAATCATTGCGCTTCGCCTGGTAAACTTTCATTTAATATTTTTTTTCTTAAAATTACATTTTACATCCCCTGAACAAATTTCTTGTGTTGTGTTAGGGCTAAACTTAACTTTTTTGATCAAGTTATTTTTAGATTAATTTTGTTTTTCATTTTACTTAAAAGGGGTAACAGTAGCTTTACCGATATAGCCCCATTCCGCCATGTAATACACGACATATACCAAACTATATATACAAACTTTGGAGGTACGAAACTAAGCGTCAGCCAAATTTTGCACTCTATAATATTTTTTGCTTAAAACTCTATTTTACAACCCGTAGGGAACCTTTTTTTCATTTTTAATCTGCGTTCGTAAACTAGATTTGTTTCGAATACTTGCGCCCGGCTAAAGTTCAACTATGCAGGAAATCGGTGTTCTTTTTTATTAAATTCTATCACCCTGCGTACTTTATTTGTGATTGGAGTTGCATTACTAGACTTAATTTGTATTAGTTTGAATTTACATACCTATTCTGTACATGAATATTAAATCTTCATTTTAGTTATTTTAAGTAACAAATGTTTAGTGTTACTAAAAGCAATTTCATACAATAATTGCATACAGCATTTCAACATTGACATATATCTTTTTGCTTCACAGTGTTACATTCTGCAATAATATGCACACACAATTAAAATATATTCTACCTAGATCGTTTTACATTTCACATAATTAAACATTCATTTCAAATTGTAGTTGTTATATTTAATTTAATTTTTTAGCTTAATATGCACCAAGAGTTCGAAATTTGGAATGTAACAAATTTTCACGAAAAAGAAAACATGATTTAAACAATTTGCAAAATTTATTTTCGGTCACAGGCTTACAAACTTTTTTCTTTATGGTTTGTTGTTTAGAATGAATGTTTATTAATCAAATGACATACACATCAAACATGGCGAATGTCTGAGACACATTTTTGAGTGGTAACACTGTTTCTAACAGAGGAAATTCGCTACAGATATGGTATCTCTACTTTCTATGTATAGTGTTTACTACAGAGTTGTAAACGAATCATTCTTTTTTTAATTAATTCGCAAATCGTTCATGCATTGATCTCGTAAAATTTTGAATAATTTCTTTTCGCCAATAAATTAAATTTAGCAGACATGAATTGCAATTCATTTCTAATTCAAATGAATTGGTAAAATGAATTGCAATTCATTTCCTATTCAGTCCAATTTATTTCTAATATCATTCCAAGCCATCAAAGTCCGATATGCAAAAACAACAATTGAGTGATTTGTTAATCAATTCAAATTTAATTCATATGAATAGGTAATGAATTGCAATTTATTTTGCCAACTCATTTGAATTAAAAATGAATTCCAATTCATTCTTGCAAATTTAAATTGATTCATATTTCATTAAATTATTTTTTTTTAATTAATGAAAATTGAGTTATTTTCTGCTTTTTGGTTCATTTTTAATTTAATTTCTAAACATTTTTAGAAAGAAAAATTATTTACAAATATATGCGGACGTTTTCCAAACACCGCCACATCCTTCATCAGCATTCTTTACATCTATCTACCTAATGTTATGTACGTCGTAAACATCATCTATTTAACCAACTAATCATAGTGACTGTTATGAGTTAAGTGTGAATGTAAACACGCGGTGCCTTTCGTTTGATTTAAATTTTAATTTCTTATTCTAGTTGTCAGCGTCGTCACATATCAATGTTGATATGTGTCGACGCATTCGATTTGTTATCCTACTTGTCGTTAGGCCCCTTTCACATTAGGCAAGTTTACTTGCGCAAGTCTTGTGTTTGTAGGCGTGAGAGGAAAGGTCGGTTTGAAGGGGAAAGACTTGCCGAGATTTGAGTACCCACTTGCTTGTACTTGGCAATTCTGCTTCTGCTGTCATTCTTGTCTTGGATTATTTATTAGTTTTTTACATTGTCTTTTATTTCTTCTTCGGCGTGTTGTTAAGCTACATTCCAAAACGGGAAGAAATTTATGGTTTACAAAAGCGACAACAAATTAAGAAAATTGGAGCATAAGAAAATTAAACTTGCTCAACAAACTTGCCGAATGTGAACATAAAAGCATGTTCAAGAGAAAATAAACAAAAGTGAAAATTATACTTGCGCAAGTAAACTTGCCTAATCTGACTTATTGACACTTGTCGATTACCACTCAAAGATTTTTTGTATTCTATAACAAATGTGACGACGATATAATATTGACGTGACTCTGTTTTTTGTCGACGTCTTTTTGTATGACGACTAAAAGTAATTTAAAACCAACCATAACATTGAAACTGTAAAAAAGTGAAGTAAAAAATGAAGTTTACAAAAGGTAACAAAATAAAAAGTTTGTAAAAATAACTTTTAAGGTATGGCGAAATTTAAAATCAAAGTGAAAAAATATAGTTGCTAATAAAGCAAAATATAAAGCCACTGGCGGCGGAATGTTTAAACAATTTTCACTCAGTCCGCTGGAAGAAGCTGTGGCAAGCCTTCTTGAAGAAAATTGCCATGCAATAAACGAACTGATTTACTGTAGAAGCACAGCCAGAAACAGGCAATACATATGTACACACTTGCGATCCGGCAAATTAAAAATATTGCAATTCTGCCTAATAAGTTTTCTTTCTAACACAAGTTTTTGTTTTTTCGAGCTTCCAACAGCAATTAAATCAAAATTTTCTTCACTTATAGAAAACATCTTACCATAAAGGTATCAAACACAAATAAAATTTAACAAAAAACTTAGGGATGTGCATTTTCATTCCATAAAATTCGATAAACCGTCGACGTCACAGAAATGTTATAGAATGCAAAATTTTCATTGAATTGACGCCGACATTGATACGAAGTGATATTGATACTAAAACGACGACGACGCAGACAACTAGAATAAGGTTGAATATGATACTGAAACAGCATCTAAAATGTTGTGAGCAAACAAGTATGAATAATTAAATATAAAAGTTGCATTTCGTGGCTATACCGAAGGTAAGTACAAAAGCAACAACAAATGTAAAAGACAAGTTACAAGGAGAACGACAAAGAAATGCTTTAGGTTTTGTGTGGGCTTGTCTCACCACATTAACATTAGTTGGTTAAATAGCTGATGTTTACGACGTACATAACACAAGGTAGATAGATGCGAAGAATGCTGATGAAGGATGTGGCGGTCCAGAAAATACTGCATTTCAGTCTGCTAGCGTCTAATTTTTCTTGTTTGCTTTGGAAAGCGTCCGCATACATTTGTAAATGATTTTTCTTTCTAAAAAAGTTTATAAATTATTTAAAAATTAACCAAAAAGCCGAAAATAAGTGAATTTTTCTATAAGATCAATGGTTTAAATTGTGAAAAGAAATAATACAAAATTTAGCTAATTTGTAATGAATTGAAATCAAAAAGAATGTTTCCTTTACAGCTCTTTTTTACTAGACTTGTGTAGTATATACGGGAACTAGTTAATTGAACTATTTCCTTGATTAACTTAATGAACTAGTTCAAAATTGTACGTCTACCTACTTCAATTTTGAGCTATGCTTTCTGTTTAAACTTCTACGAGATGGGTTAAATTGCACTATATTTCGTTGTTCGCTGTTTATGACACTATTAATGATGGGTACTTTTTGCCTTTATTCTGATATAAAGCGAAAAATATTTAAGAAATTTAATGAATATAAATTTTATTATGCTATCACTTAGTCGATATGTTGCTCGTAAAATAGATAGAAGCCACAATAGTATTTAATTTTTGTTTACAGTGCAGTCACACCGTCATGTTTTTGTTCAATTCTCTTTTAAGAAATTCAAATACTGCTGGTCAAAATTTACAAGAATTAAAAGCTGTGACGTAGGCTGCACGCAATTTCAAAGCAATTTTTTCAGCAAAATATCGTCAAGAAAACAAATTCTCAGCAAATTTTTAAAGTGTGAGCGTATTAGTAAAAAAAAAATGAGAGATATTTTAAAATTTTATGAAAACTTGATCGTCTGACACCCAAATTAGATTTGAGATAAATTGCAGAAGAACATTTGAACTGAACAAGCATAGCCCTATAAAAAGATTTTGAACTAAAACTCATTAGAGCTAAACGAGCCTTGAACTATAAAGACATTTTGAAATAAAAGATATTTTGAACTGAAAAAGTTATGAACTAAATTGACACATTGAACATGAAATATAACTAGTTCATTTTTAAGCTTTAAACTAAAATGAGCAAATGGCTGAAGTCTAGTGCTTACAGCAGCGATACGCAAAATATAAAATATTTTTAATTGGTGAAAAATATAAAGTTACATTATAAGAAAAGTTGTTTAATACAAAACGGTGTTAGTAATATTATAAAATATTGCACATAAGCAAATAATATAAATTCACAGTATTTTTAATTGAAGTCAAAAAAGTATAGTTTAAACATAATTTAGCAGAAGAATATTATAAAATAATTTTCATCCGTTAAACGTAAAACTCAAATATGTTAAAGTTTAATTTAAATTCTTACAAAAAAAAGATGGTAGACAAAATCTCATAGAAAATTATATAATATATTTGCATCTTTTAAATGAAATTTTATATTTTAATATGTTGTTGCACAATATTTTTTAATTGAATCGAGTTAATTCTGTTCTTTTACTTTGAGCAAAGATATTTTAAATAGGGAAAAAATTTGTTATTATTTTGAGATTTTTGTAAATCTCTTTGGGCTATTATGGTCAGTTTTTTGTTTCCAAAAGTAAAAAAAATAAAACATTTTTATGTATTTCTCCCAACGTTTCGGTTGTTCTTTTTAAACTTCTTCAGGGGATATTTATTAAAAATATAGCAAAATAAAATAATAAATATTTTGTGTAATATATGTAGCTAAAGCAACACAATATTTTCACAGGATTTTACTTACGTTTACTTTATTAAAATTACAGAAAAAGTTTTAAATTTAATTTAATATTCAAATCAAAGTCAAAGCACCGAGTATCAGAGGTGTCACGAGACGGCAATAAACGTGTTTTTCTGTTCATCTCTTTCTTGACATCCTATCGACTTCAATTTTGTTTCGATTTGTGTTTCTGGCGCAAGAAAAAATTAAACGTGTTATTATAGACAAAATTAATGGTGGGTTTTATGAAAATTCATAAAATTTAAAAGAAATAAGTGAAATTTATATATTTTTATTTACAGCAGAATACATTTGGATATTAATATTTAAGTGTATTTCTAACTCTATTTTTGTTAATTGTTTAGAAAGCTACATTAAATTGGCAAAACAACATGTAAGTATGCAACATACAAAACTTAAAATTTATCTTTTTATTAAAAGTTTACATTTTTTTTAATTCTAGTTGTTTAAGATGCATAAAAGAATGTCTACCAGGAGAGAAGCTCCACATCTTTCCAAGGGATTCTAAATGTAAAGCTCTGATACGCGCGTGTGTGTGTTGGGATCAAATAAGATTCCATAGGATGGTGATTATGATCAATGTCTGTCTGTTCGTTAGTTTAAAATATGTGTTCGGTTGTAAACCCTTTTGTTAATTATTCAACCTTGTGTGTTTGTCTGTCTGAAAATAATTGTGCCTGAGCTAAGGCCGGCTTCGCAGGAAATCTTTAGTAAGGGAAACCGGTGTTGGTCACACAACAGAAAAAAAGTCTTTGCGTCCGGCCGAAGGCCGGCTATGCAGGAAAACTTTAGTAATCGAAGCCAGTGTTTGTTATTCTACCTATACTTTTTTCGTATAGTATTGCCGCTAAACTTAAATTATTTGATGAAGTTTATATTTACATGAAAAAAACTTTTAATGGTTGTTAACTGATTTTGCTTTTCATTTTTATCTTTTTAGTTAAATAGTAATTAAAATTACCTTTCCTATGATACGCATATTACCTTACTGCACCATGAAATACTCGAGTGGCTGTAAAATAGGACACTGTCAAAAGTGATAAATGGTAAGTTTCAATGTTTTTTTTTTGTAAATTTTAATAAATTTAAATAAAATATTTTCGAATCTCTACAATTTTAGCTACCGCTCGCAAAGGTCTAAAGCCACAACACCTGCAAAGAATAATTCCATTACAAAATCTCAATGCCAATTTAAAATTTTAAAAAATTAGCCGGAAGTTAAAATACTTTGCCATAAAGCTGATAAAGAAAAGAAGATCAAAGCCTATCTTCACAGTGTAGTAAAGAAATTACACCACCCATAAAAGAAAGATTAATGCGTCAAGCAAAGCACAACAACCCATCACATGTAACGTTATGCAGTTTGGTTTGGTGGCAGTATTTTAGCTTCAACGGTAAATTTTTTTACTTTAATTTTTATTTCAAATTACTTGAAATTAATTTTATTTTTTGTGCTTGGAAATTGTATGTTTTTAAAATTACAACGAACTTTTAATGATATAACATAAATAAATAAATTTAAAAACATTAAAAACAATTTATATATCAGTTAAGTAAATGATAATTTTTATTACAATTTACATGTGTATTTTTTATAGTATTAAAGTGTACATATAAAATAATAATTTTCTCCTCTGTGGTATAACAAACACAGGCTTCGCTTACTAAAGATTTCCTGCGTAGCCGGCTTCCTGCCGGGCGCAATGATTTTCTCCTCTATGGTATGACACAGCGGCCTTGGGCCGGGTAGCACCGGTTACGCTCACTATAGATTTCCTACTAAATCTTTTTTCGTATAGTATTGCGGTAAACTTAGTTTATTAGATCAATTTATATTTATCATTTGGCGAAAAAATTTTTTCTTAGTTTTTATGTTCAACACGTCCACAAACAATAATACTGCATTTCTGCCACAGGCCACAATTTCTGCGTTCAAAAAACACTGCAGATATAAATACATGTTCACTTCTTTAATCTTTGTTTATAATATATATATCGGGTAGTTATTCATTATAAGTAATCTTCTAATCTTGTTTATGATAATATTCTCATATGTTCTGTCACTTATTTGCAAGACTTTTTTATCATATTTGTGGCTGCGTTGATATCTTCCTGCCTAATGACGTTGGTTTTGTGTACCAATTTGTTTTTATTTCCACGAGTATGTCTAAATATGGTATGTCTAAATATGGTATTTTATTGTCTTTTTCATTCTCTATGGTGAATTCTATTTTGTTATGGGATGCGTTTAGTGCTTCTAATATTATTCTTTCGTCCGATTCATCTACATACTTCTACATATAAATTTTATCCTTATGTTTTTCTTTTTTAATGCGTCAATTACATCGTCCAGTAATGTGTCCAATACAATATCTGCAACTGTTGGCGATATTGATATGAATTGTAAATTCATATTTTAATACATCGCACTTAAAATGGCTTTAAAAGATATCTAGCAGGGGTTGTGTAACTTCAAAATCTTTAAACCGATCCTGAATATTATAAAAAATTTCTTCAATAATTGTCTTATGCTCCTGTTTTTCGGATAAACAATTGAAGTTTTCAGAAAATTGGAAAATCTTTTGACTCAATTTCATCCAAAAGTAAAAATAATTAAGTTTTAAAGTTAAAAACAATTGTGTACAGTTCATTTAAACCTTTTTTCTTACCTTTAAGTTCTAAATTCAATTTATTTAAAATAGCGCATGCATCAGCTAAAAATGCAGAATCTAAGATAAATTCTTTATCTTTAAAAACTATATGTTCCTCCATACTTTTTAATTTCAGAAGCTCCCACTTTTTCTTTAAAAAGCCTATTCAGACTGTCATCCCGGCTTAGGATCGTAGTGAGCAACACGTTTATTCTTTAAAAAGTACAAAATTTTCTGTGGATGAGTGAGTGATAGCCCCAGCGAATTTTAATAATTATTTGCTCAGCAGTTTTCACTGCAAAATTTTCAGTTAGAAACTTTGAGGTAAAAGATACCTGGTGAATAATACAATGAAAACTGTTAAACTCAAACCATTCCTTTTTAACTGACCTATGAAAACTTCATATTTTCAACACATGACATTTGCACCAGCAGTTAGTTTTCTGGAGTCGACAATAGAAAATAGATTATCACTAACGAAATCAAATAGCAATTTGCCAACAAAAAGATCACGACTTCAACAGAGTTTTAAAAACAGAGAATTTAACAGACGTACATTAATAAATCTTAATATCGTAACATATAATAGTAATAATTGACCGACTGAACGAACGAATCAGTCTTTGATAATTGACCGAGAAAGACCGGTCACTGAAACGAACGACTGGGCACATGTCTAATAGTTGCCCAATAATTCTAATGGTAGTTTTAGATCAATAAGCTTACTCGGTGTTTTAGATGAACGTCCACCACTAGTATTACTGAGCTAACGAACATGAATCAAATAATAAGATTACGCAAACAGCAGTCCCGTTATTTTTTATTAAAACCGTGAGAGTAAAATTCTCTCTCGTGACGTCATAAAAATATATTTCAAATAGCAACTCACCTAAGAAAAAAACGCGTATTTTTCGAAAGAATCACTAAAATTAAAATACGGTTATTTTTTCATCATAGTAAATTGTGCTTGAAAGTAGTTACAAAAAAGTGTAAAAATGAAATGTGCAGAGTATAATTGTGGAAATACTAAAAATAAAACTAACGCTTAAGTTTTTTTTATTTCCCAAAAGAAAAAAAAGCTTAGAAAAGAATGGTTAATATTTTGTCGTTTAGATGAAAAAAATTTAAATGGGGAAAATTTAATGATATCTACTAATCACATAAAAAAACATTTATGGCCAGTTTTTGACTTAATATTTAAATACGCATTTAGTTAATTTGCATTTAAATTTAAGTAGTACTTAAATACAGTTTCAGTTTTTCAGTCATTTATGATCGTTCTTATTTAACTACGATAAAAATATGGCAGCATTACGAAATATCAACATAAATCTCCATTGTTTATGAAAAACAACTGCTAACAAATGCAATGAATTGCAAATTTTGTGAAAAATGTTTTAAATATATTAAAAAAAGTCAGCGATACCTATATATGCACCATCTAAACTTACTTTATTAATTAAACTTTATAATTAATATTTTCATTAAGAAATGTGTGCAAAACAGAAAATATTGTTCTATCAATGGCTAAAATGTTTGTCTACTTTTGTTTAGTTTTGCGAAACAACAAAAAAAAATTGCCATTACCATATGGTAAAACCGTATTATTTAAATGGACTTTAAATACGCAAGATTGGTCATTTAAGTGTGCATTGAAAAACTGAACTTTGTACTAAAATAGAATTTAAATATAAATGAAATTTAAAAACGAAGTCGAAAACTGGCCCTTAGACGAGTCAAATTTAATAAAAGTATACGTTAAGTCAAAACCACTTTTCGTCCGTGCGCGAATGTTTTTCCAAATAAGAAAGCTTAACCAAATAATAGCAGATGACAAATCCAAGCAAGTGCTTTTTCTTTAGCATCAAAAAGCACTAAAAACAGTTCCGATTGCACTAAGTTGACATTACTGCATTTTTACACAGACTTATTTTTATTACGTCATGAACTGAGAAAGAGAGAGTCTTTGCGTAATCTTATTATTTGATTCATGGCTAACGAAGTTGTTCCGGTATTTATTTATTCTCTTCGTGAATTCTATAACCAGGATTACCCAAAGTAGAAAACTGGACTAACACAATTATTCTTTTAATTTTCCAAAAGCAACAGTACCTATAATCTTTCTTACAGTATCTTCTTAGTTCAATATCGTATGGAATTCGTTGATTCGGTATTATAATTATTACATTTATAAAAATAGTACAATTTCGTTTTATTTTCCTGTTATAAACTTTAACTTTTAACTAAATATCGTACTGAATTCGATGATTAGTTATTAAAATTATCGCATGTATAATAAGAGTCCAATTTTATTTTAAATAAATTAACGACACTACAAAATCTTAAGAAAAAAAATCCATGTGCTTTGTTTTCATTATGTCGAACGACAACCATGTTTATAACACATAATTTAGGTGTGAGGGAAATTAACAGGCCTGCCATATTTGCCGATTTATCATTTTGCCGATTTTTCGCCTCAAATTTATCAAAGTGCCGATTTTGGCTCCAAAAATGCCGATTTTTTGATAAACACTGTAACAAGGTAACTTTTTTTGTTTTAGAATAACTTATTAATTTTAGGCAACACAATCAAAGTTGCAACATTAAAAAGAGACAACTGTTAATAAGTCAGCACTTCTACTAAGGGAAAAAAGGGTTAGGATTATTTGCTGTTATAAAAACGTCGTTTGAAAGTGCAGTTCGTAACTGTGAGCTACTAAAAAATAAGAAGTTCTCCCTGGCGTGAATGAATCAACCGAGTTTGGTTGTACGTACGTGTAAAATTTAAAATACAGGACTATTTCTTCAGATTGATAGATAGAAGATCAATGTTATGCCAGAGGTTTGTACAAGTTAATTAAAACTACAAGTCGAATTTTATAGGATTCAGTGCTGCCGTTATAACAGGCATGTAAGTATGCAA
This sequence comes from Gymnosoma rotundatum, assembly GCA_916610165.2. NCBI lineage: Eukaryota > Metazoa > Arthropoda > Insecta > Diptera > Tachinidae > Gymnosoma > Gymnosoma rotundatum. The sequence continues at coordinate 61,301,287 of OU744337.1, forward strand.
CATACAAAACTTAAAATTTCTCTTTTTATTAAAAGTTTATATTTTTTTTAATTCTAGTTGTTTAAGATGCATAAAAGGATGTCTACCAGGAGAGAAGCTCCACATCTTTCCAAGGGATTCTAAATGTAAAGCTCTGATACGCGCGTGTGTGTGTTGGGATCAAATAAGATTCCATAGGATGGTGATTATGATCAATGTCTGTCTGTTCGTTAGTTTAAAATATGTGTTCGGTTGTAAACCCTTTTGTTAATTATTCAATCTTGTGTGTTTGTCTGTCTGAAAATAATTGAGCCTGAGCTAAGGCCGGCTTCGCAGGAAATTTTTAGTAAGCGAAACCTGTGTTGGTCATACAACAGAAAAAAAGTCTTTGCGTCCGGCCGAAGGCCGGCTATGCAGGAAAACTTTAGTAATCGAAGCCAGTGTTTGTTATTCTACCTATACTTTTTCCGTATAGTATTGCCGCGAAACTTAAATTATTTGATGAAGTTTATATTTACATGAAAAAAACTTTTAATGGTTGTTAACTGATTTTGCTTTTCATTTTTATCTTTTTAGTTAAATAGTAATTAAAATTACCTTTCCTATGATACCCATATTACCTTACTGCGCCATGAAATACTCGAGTGGCTGTAAAATAGGACACTGTCAAAAGTGATAAATGGTAAGTTTCAATGTTTTTTTTTTTTGTAAATTTTGATAAATTTAAATGAAATATTTTCGAATCTCTACAATTTTAGCTACCGCTCGCAAAGGTCTAAAGCCACAACACCTGCAAAGAATAATTCCATTACAAAATCTCAACGCCAATTTAAAATTTTAAAAAATTAGCCGGAAGTTAAAATACTTTGCCATAAAGCTGATAAAGAAAAGAAGATTAAAGCCTATCTTCACAGTGTAGTAAAGAAATTACACCACCCATAAAAGAAAGATTAATGCGTCAAGCAAAGCACAACAACCCATCACATGTAACGTTATGCAGTTTGGTTTGGTGGCAGTATTTTAGCTTCAACGGTAAATTTTTTTACTTTAATTTTTATTTTAAATTACTTGAAATTAATTTTATTTTTTGTGCTTGGAAATTGTATGTTTTTAAAATTACAACGAACTTTTAATGATATAACATAAATAAATAAATTTAAAAACATTAAAAACAATTGATATATTAGTTAAGTAAATGATAATTTTTATTACAATTTACATGTGTATTTTTTATAGTATTAAAGTGTACATATAAAATAATAATTTTCTCCTCTGTGGTATAACAAACACAGGCTTCGCTTACTAAAGATTTCCTGCGTAGCCGGCTTCCTGCCGGGCGCAATGATTTTCTCCTCTATGGTATGACACAGCGGCCTTGGGCCGGGTAACACCGGTTACGCTCACTATAGATTTCCTACTAAATCTTTTTTCGTATAGTATTGCGGTAAACTTAGTTTATTAGATCAATTTATATTTATCATTTGGCGAAAAAATTTTTTCTTAGTTTTTATGTTCAACACGTCCACAAACAATAATACTGCATTTCTGCCACAGGCCACAATTTCTGCGTTCAAAAAACACTGCAGATATAAATACATGTTCACTTCTTTAATCTTGTAAGAACACAGCATATCACATTTATATTTAATTTTTTTATTTACGAGAATAAATATTACTTTTTTGTGGCAAAAACTTTTTGTGTTTTATGTTTCCTTGTAAAATATCTAGTTTTTGTTCTGTTTATTATGCCTTGTTCATAACAAAATAGCACTATATATGTCTCTTTCTTGAGAAGCTGCAGAAAACCTGATTATATTGTTTTTTATGTGCCAAGTGTTTTACCTCTGTATGCTTAGTGGTCAAAATTTACTGTGTGACTGAAGTCTTTTGCATGTTGTTATAATACTATCGACTATTTTCCTTTAGATATGTCTGCCTTGTGCTATTTTATACGTGTTTCTAGCACTCTCTTTGTTGAACCAATGTAAACTAAATTGCACCTTTCCCTCTCATTTCCGTTGCATTTTATTTGATATACAACATTATCAGTTTTTAATTTGTCATGTTTTGTTTTATTGTTTGTAAAAAGACGCCTCAGTGTTGTGATTGATCTGTACGCTATTGTTTTTGTTTTTTCTCCCATCATGTTTCTAAATGTTTTAGCTCCATTAAGTTTTGAAATAAGTGGTACGCTACAAAAACTTTTTGTATTTTCAGTTGTTTCTCTGTCATTTTCTGTACTACTTGCTGATTTGTTTATAATATATATATCGGGTAGTTATTCATTATAAGTAATCTTCTAATCTTGTTTATGATAATATTCTCATATGTTCTGTCACTTATTTGCAAGACTTTTTTATCATATTTGTGGCTGCGTTGATATCTTCCTGCCTAATGACGTTGGTTTTGTGTACCAATTTGTTTTTATTTCCACGAGTATGTCTAAATATGGTATGTCTAAATATGGTATTTTATTGTCTTTTTCATTCTCTATGGTGAATTCTATTTTGTTATGGGATGCGTTTAGTGCTTCTAATATTATTCTTTCGTCCGATTCATCTACCTACTTCTACATATAAATTTTATCCTTATGTTTTTCTTTTTTAATGCGTCAATTACATCGTCCAGTAATGTGTCCAATACAATATCTGCAACTGTTGGCGATATTGATATGAATTGTAAATTCATATTTTAATACATCGCACTTAAAATGGCTTTAAAAGATATCTAGCAGGGGTTGTGTAACTTCAAAATCTTTAAACCGATCCTGAATATTATAAAAAATTTCTTCAATAATTGTCTTATGCTCCTGTTTTTCGGATAAACAATTGAAGTTTTCAGAAAATTGGAAAATCTTTTGACTCAATTTCATCCAAAAGTAAAAATAATTAAGTTTTAAAGTTAAAAACAATTGTGTACAGTTCACTTAAACCTTTTTTCTTACCTTTGAGTTCTAAATTCAATTTATTTAAAATAGCGCATGCATCAGCTAAAAATGCAGAATCTAAGATAAATTCTTTATCTTTAAAAACTATATGTTCCTCCATACTTTCTAATTTCAGAAGCTCCCACTTCTTTTAGATTAGAAAAGCCTATTCAGACTGTCATCCCGGCTTAGGATCGTAGTGAGCAACACGTTTGTTCTTTAAAAAGTACAAAATTTTCTGTGGATGAGTGAGTGATAGCCCCAGCGAATTTTAGTAATTATTTGCTCAGCAGTTTTCATTGCAAAATTTTCAGTTAGAAACTTTGAGGTAAAAGATACCTGGTGAATAATACAATGAAAACTGTTAAACTCAAACCATTCCTTTTTAACTGACCTATGAAAACTTCATATTTTCAACACATGACATTTGCACCAGCAGTTAGTTTTCTGGAGTCGACAATAGAAAATAGATTATCACTAACGAAATCAAATAGCAATTTGCCAACAAAAAGATCACGACTTCAACAGAGTTTCAAAAACAGAGAATTTAACAGACGTACATTAATAAATCTTAATATCGTAACATATAATAGTAATAATTGACCGACTGAACGAACGAATCAGTCTTTGATAATTGACCGAGAAAGACCGGTCACTGAAACGAACGACTGGGCACATGTCTAATAGTTGCCCAATAATTCTAATGGTAGTTTTAGATCAATAAGCTTACTCGGTGTTTTAGATGAACGTCCACCACTAGTATTACTGAGCTAACGAACATGAATCAAATAATAAGATTACGCAAACAGCAGTCCCGTTATTTTTTATTAAAACCGTGAGAGTAAAATTCTCTCTCGTGACGTCATAAAAATATATTTCAAATAGCAACTCACCTAAGAAAAAAACGCGTATTTTTCGAAAGAATCACTAAAATTAAAATACGGTTATTTTTTCATCATAGTAAATTGTGCTTGAAAGTAGTTACAAAAAAGTGTAAAAATGAAATGTGCAGAGTATAATTGTGGAAATACTAAAAATAAAACTAACGCTTAAGTTTTTTTTATTTCCCAAAAGAAAAAAAAGCTTAGAAAAGAATGGTTAATATTTTGTCGTTTAGATGAAAAAAATTTAAATGGGGAAAATTTAATGATATCTACTAATCACATAAAAAAACATTTATGGCCAGTTTTTGACTTAATATTTAAATACGCATTTAGTTAATTTGCATTTAAATTTAAGTAGTACTTAAATACAGTTTCAGTTTTTCAGTCATTTATGATCGTTCTTATTTAACTACGATAAAAATATGGCAGCATTACGAAATATCAACATAAATCTCCATTGTTTATGAAAAACAACTGCTAACAAATGCAATGAATTGCAAATTTTGTGAAAAATGTTTTAAATATATTAAAAAAAGTCAGCGATACCTATATATGCACCATCTAAACTTACTTTATTAATTAAACTTTATAATTAATATTTTCATTAAGAAATGTGTGCAAAACAGAAAATATTGTTCTATCAATGGCTAAAATGTTTGTCTACTTTTGTTTAGTTTTGCGAAACAACAAAAAAAAATTGCCATTACCATATGGTAAAACCGTATTATTTAAATGGACTTTAAATACGCAAGATTGGTCATTTAAGTGTGCATTGAAAAACTGAACTTTGTACTAAAATAGAATTTAAATATAAATGAAATTTAAAAACGAAGTCGAAAACTGGCCCTTAGACGAGTCAAATTTAATAAAAGTATACGTTAAGTCAAAACCACTTTTCGTCCGTGCGCGAATGTTTTTCCAAATAAGAAAGCTTAACCAAATAATAGCAGATGACAAATCCAAGCAAGTGCTTTTTCTTTAGCATCAAAAAGCACTAAAAACAGTTCCGATTGCACTAAGTTGACATTACTGCATTTTTACACAGACTTATTTTTATTACGTCATGAACTGAGAAAGAGAGAGTCTTTGCGTAATCTTATTATTTGATTCATGGCTAACGAAGTTGTTCCGGTATTTATTTATTCTCTTCGTGAATTCTATAACCAGGATTACCCAAAGTAGAAAACTGGACTAACACAATTATTCTTTTAATTGTCCAAAAGCAACAGTACCTATAATCTTTCTTACAGTATCTTCTTAGTTCAATATCGTATGGAATTCGTTGATTCGGTATTATAATTATTACATTTATAAAAATAGTACAATTTCGTTTTATTTTCCTGTTATAAACTTTAACTTTTAACTAAATATCGTACTGAATTCGATGATTAGTTATTAAAATTATCGCATGTATAATAAGAGTCCAATTTTATTTTAAATAAATTAACGACACTACAAAATCTTAAGAAAAAAAATCCATGTGCTTTGTTTTCATTATGTCGAACGACAACCATGTTTATAACACATAATTTAGGTGTGAGGGAAATTAACAGGCCTGCCATATTTGCCGATTTATCATTTTGCCGATTTTTCGCCTCAAATTTATCAAAGTGCCGATTTTGGCTCCAAAAATGCCGATTTTTTGATAAACACTGTAACAAGGTAACTTTTTTTGTTTTAGAATAACTTATTAATTTTAGGCAACACAATCAAAGTTGCAACATTAAAAAGAGACAACTGTTAATAAGTCAGCACTTCTACTAAGGGAAAAAAGGGTTAGGATTATTTGCTGTTATAAAAACGTCGTTTGAAAGTGCAGTTCGTAACTGTGAGCTACTAAAAAATAAGAAGTTCTCCCTGGCGTGAATGAATCAACCGAGTTTGGTTGTACGTACGTGTAAAATTTAAAATACAGGACTATTTCTTCAGATTGATAGATAGAAGATCAATGTTATGCCAGAGGTTTGTACAAGTTAATTAAAACTACAAGTCGAATTTTATAGGATTCAGTGCTGCCGTTATAACAGGCATGTAAGTATGCAACATACAAAACTTAAAATTTATCTTTTTATTAAAAGTTCATATTTTTTTTAATTCTAGTTGTTTAAGATGCATAAAAGGATGTCTACCAGGAGAGAAGCTCCACATCTTTCCAAGGGATTCTAAATGTAAAGCTCTGATACGCGCGTGTGTGTGTTGGGATCAAATAAGATTCCATAGGATGGTGATTATGATCAATGTCTGTCTGTTCGTTAGTTTAAAATATGTGTTCGGTTGTAAACCCTTTTGTTAATTATTCAACCTTGTGTGTTTGTCTGTCTGAAAATAATTGAGCCTGAGCTAAGGCCGGCTTCGCAGGAAATTTTTAGTAAGCGAAACCGGTGTTGGTCATACAACAGAAAAAAAGTCTTTGCGTCCGGCCGAAGGCCGGCTATGCAGGAAAACTTTAGTAATCGAAGCCAGTGTTTGTTATTCTACCTATACTTTTTCCGTATAGTATTGCCGCGAAACTTAAATTATTTGATGAAGTTTATATTTACATGAAAAAAACTTTTAATGGTTGTTAACTGATTTTGCTTTTCATTTTTATCTTTTTAGTTAAATAGTAATTAAAATTACCTTTCCTATGATACGCATATTACCTTACTGCGCCATGAAATACTCGAGTGGCTGTAAAATAGGACACTGTCAAAAGTGATAAATGGTAAGTTTCAATGTTTTTTTTTTTGTAAATTTTGATAAATTTAAATAAAATATTTTCGAATCTCTACAATTTTAGCTAGCGCTCGCAAAGGTCTAAAGCCACAACACCTGCAAAGAATAATTCCATTACAAAATCTCAACGCCAATTTAAAATTTTAAAAAATTAGCCGGAAGTTAAAATACTTTGCCATAAAGCTGATAAAGAAAAGAAGATCAAAGCCTATCTTCACAGTGTAGTAAAGAAATTACACCACCCATAAAAGAAAGATTAATGCGTCAAGCAAAGCACAACAACCCATCACATGTAACGTTATGCAGTTTGGTTTGGTGGCAGTATTTTAGCTTCAACGGTAAATTTTTTTACTTTAATTTTTATTTTAAATTACTTGAAATTAATTTTATTTTTTGTGCTTGGAAATTGTATGTTTTTAAAATTACAACGAACTTTTAATGATATAACATAAATAAATAAATTTAAAAACATTAAAAACAATTTATATATCAGTTAAGTAAATGATAATTTTTATTACAGTTTACATGTGTATTTTTTATAGTATTAAAGTGTACATATAAAATAATAATTTTCTCCTCTGTGGTATAACAAACACAGGCTTCGCTTACTAAAGATTTCCTGCGTAGCCGGCTTCCTGCCGGGCGCAATGATTTTCTCCTCTATGGTATGACACAGCGGCCTTGGGCCGGGTAACACCGGTTACGCTCACTATAGATTTCCTACTAAATCTTTTTTCGTATAGTATTGCGGTAAACTTAGTTTATTAGATCAATTTATATTTATCATTTGGCGAAAAAATTTTTTCTTAGTTTTTATGTTCAACACGTCCACAAACAATAATACTGCATTTCTGCCACAGGCCACAATTTCTGCGTTCAAAAAACACTGCAGATATAAATACATGTTCACTTCTTTAATCTTGTAAGAACACAGCATATCACATTTATATTTAATTTTTTTATTTACGAGAATAAATATTACTTTTTTGTGGCAAAAACTTTTTGTGTTTTATGTTTCCTTGTAAAATATCTAGTTTTTGTTCTGTTTATTATGCCTTGTTCATAACAAAATAGCACTATATATGTCTCTTTCTTGAGAAGCTGCAGAAAACCTGATTATATTGTTTTTTATGTGCCAAGTGTTTTACCTCTGTATGCTTAGTGGTCAAAATTTACTGTGTGACTGAAGTCTTTTGCATGTTGTTATAATACTATCGACTATTTTCCTTTAGATATGTCTGCCTTGTGCTATTTTATACGTGTTTCTAGCACTCTCTTTGTTGAACCAATGTAAACTAAATTGCACCTTTCCCTCTCATTTCCGTTGCATTTTATTTCATATACAACATTATCAGTTTTTAATTTGTCATGTTTTGTTTTATTGTTTGTAAAAAGACGCCTCAGTGTTGTGATTGATCTGTACGCTATTGTTTTTGTTTTTTCTCCCATCATGTTTCTAAATGTTTTAGCTCCATTAAGTTTTGAAATAAGTGGTACGCTACAAAAACTTTTTGTATTTTCAGTTGTGTCTCTGTCATTTTCTGTACTACTTGCTGATTTGTTTATAATATATATATCGGGTAGTTATTCATTATAAGTAATCTTCTAATCTTGTTTATGATAATATTCTCATATGTTCTGTCACTTATTTGCAAGACTTTTTTATCATATTTGTGGCTGCGTTGATATCTTCCTGCCTAATGACGTTGGTTTTGTGTACCAATTTGTTTTTATTTCCACGAGTATGTCTAAATATGGTATGTCTAAATATGGTATTTTATTGTCTTTTTCATTCTCTATGGTGAATTCTATTTTGTTATGGGATGCGTTTAGTGCTTCTAATATTATTCTTTCGTCCGATTCATCTACATACTTCTACATATAAATTTTATCCTTATGTTTTTCTTTTTTAATGCGTCAATTACATCGTCCAGTAATGTGTCCAATACAATATCTGCAACTGTTGGCGATATTGATATGAATTGTAAATTCATATTTTAATACATCGCACTTAAAATGGCTTTAAAAGATATCTAGCAGGGGTTGTGTAACTTCAAAATCTTTAAACCGATCCTGAATATTATAAAAAATTTCTTCAATAATTGTCTTATGCTCCTGTTTTTCGGATAAACAATTGAAGTTTTCAGAAAATTGGAAAATCTTTTGACTCAATTTCATCCAAAAGTAAAAATAATTAAGTTTTAAAGTTAAAAACAATTGTGTACAGTTCATTTAAACCTTTTTTCTTACCTTTGAGTTCTAAATTCAATTTATTTAAAATAGCGCATGCATCAGCTAAAAATGCAGAATCTAAGATAAATTCTTTATCTTTAAAAACTATATGTTCCTCCATACTTTTTAATTTCAGAAGCTCCCACTTCTTCTTTTAGATTAGAAAAGCCTATTTAGACTGTCATCCCGGCTTAGGATCGTAGTGAGCAACACGTTTATTCTTTAAAAAGTACAAAATTTTCTGTGGATGAGTGAGTGATAGCCCCAGCGAATTTTAATAATTATTTGCTCAGCAGTTTTCACTGCAAAATTTTCAGTTAGAAACTTTGAGGTAAAAGATACCTGGTGAATAATACAATGAAAACTGTTAAACTCAAACCATTCCTTTTTAACTGACCTATGAAAACTTCATATTTTCAACACATGACATTTGCACCAGCAGTTAGTTTTCTGGAGTCGACAATAGAAAATAGATTATCACTAACGAAATCAAATAGCAATTTGCCAACAAAAAGATCACGACTTCAACAGAGTTTCAAAAACAGAGAATTTAACAGACGTACATTAATAAATCTTAATATCGTAACATATAATAGTAATAATTGACCGACTGAACGAACGAATCAGTCTTTGATAATTGACCGAGAAAGACCGGTCACTGAAACGAACGACTGGGCACATGTCTAATAGTTGCCCAATAATTCTAATGGTAGTTTTAGATCACTAAGCTTACTCGGTGTTTTAGATGAACGTCCACCACTAGTATTACTGAGCTAACGAACATGAATCAAATAATAAGATTACGCAAACAGCAGTCCCGTTATTTTTTATTAAAACCGTGAGAGTAAAATTCTCTCTCGTGACGTCATAAAAATATATTTCAAATAGCAACTCACCTAAGAAAAAAACGCGTATTTTTCGAAAGAATCACTAAAATTAAAATACGGTTATTTTTTCATCATAGTAAATTGTGCTTGAAAGTAGTTACAAAAAAGTGTAAAAATGAAATGTGCAGAGTATAATTGTGGAAATACTAAAAATAAAACTAACGCTTAAGTTTTTTTTATTTCCCAAAAGAAAAAAAAGCTTAGAAAAGAATGGTTAATATTTTGTCGTTTAGATGAAAAAAATTTAAATGGGGAAAATTTAATGATATCTACTAATCACATAAAAAAAACATTTATGGCCAGTTTTTGACTTAATATTTAAATACGCATTTAGTTAATTTGCATTTAAATTTAAGTAGTACTTAAATACAGTTTCAGTTTTTCAGTCATTTATGATCGTTCTTATTTAACTACGATAAAAATATGGCAGCATTACAAAATATCAACATAAATCTCCATTGTTTATGAAAAACAACTGCTAACAAATGCAATGAATTGCAAATTTTGTGAAAAATGTTTTAAATATATTAAAAAAAGTCAGCGATACCTATATATGCACCATCTAAACTTACTTTATTAATTAAACTTTATAATTAATATTTTCATTAAGAAATGTGTGCAAAACAGAAAATATTGTTCTATCAATGGCTAAAATGTTTGTCTACTTTTGTTTAGTTTTGCGAAACAACAAAAAAAAATTGCCATTACCATATGGTAAAACCGTATTATTTAAATGGACTTTAAATACGCAAGATTGGTCATTTAAGTGTGCATTGAAAAACTGAACTTTGTACTAAAATAGAATTTAAATATAAATGAAATTTAAAAACGAAGTCGAAAACTGGCCCTTAGACGAGTCAAATTTAATAAAAGTATACGTTAAGTCAAAACCACTTTTCGTCCGTGCGCGAATGTTTTTCCAAATAAGAAAGCTTAACCAAATAATAGCAGATGACAAATCCAAGCAAGTGCTTTTTCTTTAGCATCAAAAAGCACTAAAAACAGTTCCGATTGCACTAAGTTGACATTACTGCATTTTTACACAGACTTATTTTTATTACGTCATGAACTGAGAAAGAGAGAGTCTTTGCGTAACAGCGTTGCCGCTTTGGTCCAATCGGACCAAACTTGGTAGTTTTTCGTTTTTAAAAAACAGTTTGGTAGTTTGGTTGGTTTGATGCTTTTTTTTTTAATTTTTGGTAGGTTTTCCTCCTCTAGCAATTTTTTAGCAATAGTAAATTTTTAACCTTAAAATTTCAGAACATAAAATAAAAAGAAATGTAACTTTGAATTAAATAAACAATAACTGAATAGTGTTATCACTGTTTTCAAAAACTGTTTTAGGTGTAATAAAAAACATATCTGCTTTTTTGCATAGAGATGATTAAAGCTATAACCATCTCTGGTTTAAGAAACGCGAACAATATTATGAAATTGAAATTAACATAATTTCTGAGTGAAGTTTTATTTTTAAGTGCACGTATTAAAAAAATTAACAGACATAATGGAAAAGAAAGTAAACTTTTTTAATTGTAAATATGTACCAATTTATTACATAAATATTTACTAATATTGCATGTAAAGAAACAGTCAAAAGAAAATTTAGAACCGAATGATTGAGCGAATTTCATTGGCTCCAGGAAAGAGATGGGTGTTCATTCTGCATAGTATGCTCTAAAACAATTTTAAATCATAACACCCATCTCAAAAATCACCAAAGACAAACTAAAATCTCAACAACTACGGGGGAAAAACCAAGTGAGTATAACAGAGTTTATGTGCAAGAAATGCATTTTTAAATTTTTGGTAGGCTGTGAACGATTTTGGTAGGATTTTTGAAAATTATTGGTAGAAAGTAAATTTCTTGTGTGGTAACGCTGTTGCGTAATCTTATTATTTGATTCATGGCTAACGAAGTTGTTCGGGTATTTATTTATTCTCTTCGTGAATTCTATAACCAGGATTACCCAAAGTAGAAAACTGGACTAACACAATTATTCTTTTAATTGTCCAAAAGCAACAGTACCTATAATCTTTCTTACAGTATCTTCTTAGTTCAATATCGTATGGAATTCGTTGATTCGGTATTATAATTATTACATTTATAAAAATAGTACAATTTCGTTTTATTTTCCTGTTATAAACTTTAACTTTTAACTAAATATCGTACTGAATTCGATGATTAGTTATTAAAATTATCGCATGTATAATAAGAGTCCAATTTTATTTTAAATAAATTAACGACACTACAAAATCTTAAGAAAAAAAATCCATGTGCTTTGTTTTCATTATGTCGAACGACAACCATGTTTATAACACATAATTTAGGTGTGAGGGAAATTAACAGGCCTGCCATATTTGCCGATTTATCATTTTGCCGATTTTTCGCCTCAAATTTATCAAAGTGCCGATTTTGGCTCCAAAAATGCCGATTTTTTGATAAACACTGTAACAAGGTAACTTTTTTTGTTTTAGAATAACTTATTAATTTTAGGCAACACAATCAAAGTTGCAACATTAAAAAGAGACAACTGTTAATAAGTCAGCACTTCTACTAAGGGAAAAAAGGGTTAGGATTATTTGCTGTTATAAAAACGTCGTTTGAAAGTGCAGTTCGTAACTGTGAGCTACTAAAAAATAAGAAGTTCTCCCTGGCGTGAATGAATCAACCGAGTTTGGTTGTACGTACGTGTAAAATTTAAAATACAGGACTATTTCTTCAGATTGATAGATAGAAGATCAATGTTATGCCAGAGGTTTGTACAAGTTAATTAAAACTACAAGTCGAATTTTATAGGATTCAGTGCTGCCGTTATAACAGGCATGTAAGTATGCAACATACAAAACTTAAAATTTATCTTTTTATTAAAAGTTCATATTTTTTTTTAATTCTAGTTGTTTAAGATGCATAAAAGGATGTCTACCAGGAGAGAAGCTCCACATCTTTCCAAGGGATTCTAAATGTAAAGCTCTGATACGCGCGTGTGTGTGTTGGGATCAAATAAGATTCCATAGGATGGTGATTATGATCAATGTCTGTCTGTTCGTTAGTTTAAAATATGTGTTCGGTTGTAAACCCTTTTGTTAATTATTCAACCTTGTGTGTTTGTCTGTCTGAAAATAATTGAGCCTGAGCTAAGGCCGGCTTCGCAGGAAATTTTTAGTAAGCGAAACCGGTGTTGGTCATACAACAGAAAAAAAGTCTTTGCGTCCGGCCGAAGGCCGGCTATGCAGGAAAACTTTAGTAATCGAAGCCAGTGTTTGTTATTCTACCTATACTTTTTCCGTATAGTATTGCCGCGAAACTTAAATTATTTGATGAAGTTTATATTTACATGAAAAAAACTTTTAATGGTTGTTAACTGATTTTGCTTTTCATTTTTATCTTTTTAGTTAAATAGTAATTAAAATTACCTTTCCTATGATACGCATATTACCTTACTGCGCCATGAAATACTCGAGTGGCTGTAAAATAGGACACTGTCAAAAGTGATAAATGGTAAGTTTCAATGTTTTTTTTTTGTAAATTTTGATAAATTTAAATAAAATATTTTCGAATCTCTACAATTTTAGCTAGCGCTCGCAAAGGTCTAAAGCCACAACACCTGCAAAGAATAATTCCATTACAAAATCTCAACGCCAATTTAAAATTTTAAAAAATTAGCCGGAAGTTAAAATACTTTGCCATAAAGCTGATAAAGAAAAGAAGATCAAAGCCTATCTTCACAGTGTAGTAAAGAAATTACACCACCCATAAAAGAAAGATTAATGCGTCAAGCAAAGCACAACAACCCATCACATGTAACGTTATGCAGTTTGGTTTGGTGGCAGTATTTTAGCTTCAACGGTAAATTTTTTTACTTTAATTTTTATTTTAAATTACTTGAAATCAATTTTATTTTTTGTGCTTGGAAATTGTATGTTTTTAAAATTACAACGAACTTTTAATGATATAACATAAATAAATAAATTTAAAAACATTAAAAACAATTTATATATCAGTTAAGTAAATGATAATTTTTATTACAATTTACATGTGTATTTTTTATAGTATTAAAGTGTACATATAAAATAATAATTTTCTCCTCTGTGGTATAACAAACACAGGCTTCGCTTACTAAAGATTTCCTGCGTAGCCGGCTTCCTGCCGGGCGCAATGATTTTCTCCTCTATGGTATGACACAGCGGCCTTGGGCCGGGTAACACCGGTTACGCTCACTATAGATTTCCTACTAAATCTTTTTTCGTATAGTATTGCGGTAAACTTAGTTTATTAGATCAATTTATATTTATCATTTGGCGAAAAAATTTTTTCTTAGTTTTTATGTTCAACACGTCCACAAACAATAATACTGCATTTCTGCCACAGGCCACAATTTCTGCGTTCAAAAAACACTGCAGATATAAATACATGTTCACTTCTTTAATCTTGTAAGAACACAGCATATCACATTTATATTTAATTTTTTTATTTACGAGAATAAATATTACTTTTTTGTGGCAAAAACTTTTTGTGTTTTATGTTTCCTTGTAAAATATCTAGTTTTTGTTCTGTTTATTATGCCTTGTTCATAACAAAATAGCACTATATATGTCTCTTTCTTGAGAAGCTGCAGAAAACCTGATTATATTGTTTTTTATGTGCCAAGTGTTTTACCTCTGTATGCTTAGTGGTCAAAATTTACTGTGTGACTGAAGTCTTTTGCATGTTGTTATAATACTATCGACTATTTTCCTTTAGATATGTCTGCCTTGTGCTATTTTATACGTGTTTCTAGCACTCTCTTTGTTGAACCAATGTAAACTAAATTGCACCTTTCCCTCTCATTTCCGTTGCATTTTATTTCATATACAACATTATCAGTTTTTAATTTGTCATGTTTTGTTTTATTGTTTGTAAAAAGACGCCTCAGTGTTGTGATTGATCTGTACGCTATTGTTTTTGTTTTTTCTCCCATCATGTTTCTAAATGTTTTAGCTCCATTAAGTTTTGAAATAAGTGGTACGCTACAAAAACTTTTTGTATTTTCAGTTGTGTCTCTGTCATTTTCTGTACTACTTGCTGATTTGTTTATAATATATATATCGGGTAGTTATTCATTATAAGTAATCTTCTAATCTTGTTTATGATAATATTCTCATATGTTCTGTCACTTATTTGCAAGACTTTTTTATCATATTTGTGGCTGCGTTGATATCTTCCTGCCTAATGACGTTGGTTTTGTGTACCAATTTGTTTTTATTTCCACGAGTATGTCTAAATATGGTATGTCTAAATATGGTATTTTATTGTCTTTTTCATTCTCTATGGTGAATTCTATTTTGTTATGGGATGCGTTTAGTGCTTCTAATATTATTCTTTCGTCCGATTCATCTACATACTTCTACATATAAATTTTATCCTTATGTTTTTCTTTTTTAATGCGTCAATTACATCGTCCAGTAATGTGTCCAATACAATATCTGCAACTGTTGGCGATATTGATATGAATTGTAAATTCATATTTTAATACATCGCACTTAAAATGGCTTTAAAAGATATCTAGCAGGGGTTGTGTAACTTCAAAATCTTTAAACCGATCCTGAATATTATAAAAAATTTCTTCAATAATTGTCTTATGCTCCTGTTTTTCGGATAAACAATTGAAGTTTTCAGAAAATTGGAAAATCTTTTGACTCAATTTCATCCAAAAGTAAAAATAATTAAATTTTTAAAGTTAAAAACAATTGTGTACAGTTCATTTAAACCTTTTTTCTTACCTTTGAGTTCTAAATTCAATTTATTTAAAATAGCGCATGCATCAGCTAAAAATGCGGAATCTAAGATAAATTCTTTATCTTTAAAAACTATATGTTCCTCCATACTTTTTAATTTCAGAAGCTCCCACTTCTTCTTTTAGATTAGAAAAGCCTATTCAGACTGTCATCCCGGCTTAGGATCGTAGTGAGCAACACGTTTATTCTTTAAAAAGTACAAAATTTTCTGTGGATGAGTGAGTGATAGCCCCAGCGAATTTTAATAATTATTTGCTCAGCAGTTTTCACTGCAAAATTTTCAGTTAGAAACTTTGAGGTAAAAGATACCTGGTGAATAATACAATGAAAACTGTTAAACTCAAACCATTCCTTTTTAACTGACCTATGAAAACTTCATATTTTCAACACATGACATTTGCACCAGCAGTTAGTTTTCTGGAGTCGACAATAGAAAATAGATTATCACTAACGAAATCAAATAGCAATTTGCCAACAAAAAGATCACGACTTCAACAGAGTTTCAAAAACAGAGAATTTAACAGACGTACATTAATAAATCTTAATATCGTAACATATAATAGTAATAATTGACCGACTGAACGAACGAATCAGTCTTTGATAATTGACCGAGAAAGACCGGTCACTGAAACGAACGACTGGGCACATGTCTAATAGTTGCCCAATAATTCTAATGGTAGTTTTAGATCACTAAGCTTACTCGGTGTTTTAGATGAACGTCCACCACTAGTATTACTGAGCTAACGAACATGAATCAAATAATAAGATTACGCAAACAGCAGTCCCGTTATTTTTTATTAAAACCGTGAGAGTAAAATTCTCTCTCGTGACGTCATAAAAATATATTTCAAATAGCAACTCACCTAAGAAAAAAACGCGTATTTTTCGAAAGAATCACTAAAATTAAAATACGGTTATTTTTTCATCATAGTAAATTGTGCTTGAAAGTAGTTACAAAAAAGTGTAAAAATGAAATGTGCAGAGTATAATTGTGGAAATACTAAAAATAAAACTAACGCTTAAGTTTTTTTTATTTCCCAAAAGAAAAAAAAGCTTAGAAAAGAATGGTTAATATTTTGTCGTTTAGATGAAAAAAATTTAAATGGGGAAAATTTAATGATATCTACTAATCACATAAAAAAAACATTTATGGCCAGTTTTTGACTTAATATTTAAATACGCATTTAGTTAATTTGCATTTAAATTTAAGTAGTACTTAAATACAGTTTCAGTTTTTCAGTCATTTATGATCGTTCTTATTTAACTACGATAAAAATATGGCAGCATTACAAAATATCAACATAAATCTCCATTGTTTATGAAAAACAACTGCTAACAAATGCAATGAATTGCAAATTTTGTGAAAAATGTTTTAAATATATTAAAAAAAGTCAGCGATACCTATATATGCACCATCTAAACTTACTTTATTAATTAAACTTTATAATTAATATTTTCATTAAGAAATGTGTGCAAAACAGAAAATATTGTTCTATCAATGGCTAAAATGTTTGTCTACTTTTGTTTAGTTTTGCGAAACAACAAAAAAAAATTGCCATTACCATATGGTAAAACCGTATTATTTAAATGGACTTTAAATACGCAAGATTGGTCATTTAAGTGTGCATTGAAAAACTGAACTTTGTACTAAAATAGAATTTAAATATAAATGAAATTTAAAAACGAAGTCGAAAACTAGCCCTTAGACGAGTCAAATTTAATAAAAGTATACGTTAAGTCAAAACCACTTTTCGTCCGTGCGCGAATGTTTTTCCAAATAAGAAAGCTTAACCAAATAATAGCAGATGACAAATCCAAGCAAGTGCTTTTTCTTTAGCATCAAAAAGCACTAAAAACAGTTCCGATTGCACTAAGTTGACATTACTGCATTTTTACACAGACTTATTTTTATTACGTCATGAACTGAGAAAGAGAGAGTCTTTGCGTAACAGCGTTGCCGCTTTGGTCCAATCGGACCAAACTTGGTAGTTTTTCGTTTTTAAAAAACAGTTTGGTAGTTTGGTTGGTTTGTTGCTTTTTTTTTAATTTTTGGTAGGTTTTCCTCCTCTAGCAATTTTTTAGCAATAGTAAATTTTTAACCTTAAAAATTCAGAACATAAAATAAAAAGAAATGTAACTTTGAATTAAATAAACAATAACTGAATAGTGTTATCACTGTTTTCAAAAACTGTTTTAGGTGTAATAAAAAACATATCTGCTTTTTTGCATAGAGATGATTAAAGCTATAACCATCTCTGGTTTAAGAAACGCGAACAATATTATGAAATTGAAATTAACATAATTTCTGAGTGAAGTTTTATTTTTAAGTGCACGTATTAAAAAAATTAACAGACATAATGGAAAAGAAAGTAAACTTTTTTAATTGTAAATATGTACCAATTTATTACATAAATATTTACTAATATTGCATGTAAAGAAACAGTCAAAAGAAAATTTAGAACCGAATGATTGAGCGAATTTCATTGGCTCCAGGAAAGAGATGGGTGTTCATTCTGCATAGTATGCTCTAAAACAATTTTAAATCATAACACCCATCTCAAAAATCACCAAAGACAAACTAAAATCTCAACAACTACGGGGGAAAAACCAAGTGAGTATAACAGAGTTTATGTGCAAGAAATGCATTTTTAAATTTTTGGTAGGCTGTGAACGATTTTGGTAGGATTTTTGAAAATTATTGGTAGAAAGTAAATTTCTTGTGTGGTAACGCTGTTGCGTAATCTTATTATTTGATTCATGGCTAACGAAGTTGTTCGGGTATTTATTTATTCTCTTCGTGAATTCTATAACCAGGATTACCCAAAGTAGAAAACTGGACTAACACAATTATTCTTTTAATTGTCCAAAAGCAACAGTACCTATAATCTTTCTTACAGTATCTTCTTAGTTCAATATCGTATGGAATTCGTTGATTCGGTATTATAATTATTACATTTATAAAAATAGTACAATTTCGTTTTATTTTCCTGTTATAAACTTTAACTTTTAACTAAATATCGTACTGAATTCGATGATTAGTTATTAAAATTATCGCATGTATAATAAGAGTCCAATTTTATTTTAAATAAATTAACGACACTACAAAATCTTAAGAAAAAAAATCCATGTGCTTTGTTTTCATTATGTCGAACGACAACCATGTTTATAACACATAATTTAGGTGTGAGGGAAATTAACAGGCCTGCCATATTTGCCGATTTATCATTTTGCCGATTTTTCGCCTCAAATTTATCAAAGTGCCGATTTTGGCTCCAAAAATGCCGATTTTTTGATAAACACTGTAACAAGGTAACTTTTTTTGTTTTAGAATAACTTATTAATTTTAGGCAACACAATCAAAGTTGCAACATTAAAAAGAGACAACTGTTAATAAGTCAGCACTTCTACTAAGGGAAAAAAGGGTTAGGATTATTTGCTGTTATAAAAACGTCGTTTGAAAGTGCAGTTCGTAACTGTGAGCTACTAAAAAATAAGAAGTTCTCCCTGGCGTGAATGAATCAACCGAGTTTGGTTGTACGTACGTGTAAAATTTAAAATACAGGACTATTTCTTCAGATTGATAGATAGAAGATCAATGTTATGCCAGAGGTTTGTACAAGTTAATTAAAACTACAAGTCGAATTTTATAGGATTCAGTGCTGCCGTTATAACAGGCATGTAAGTATGCAACATACAAAACTTAAAATTTATCTTTTTATTAAAAGTTTATATTTTTTTAATTCTAGTTGTTTAAGATGCATAAAAGGATGTCTACCAGGAGAGAAGCTCCACATCTTTCCAAGGGATTCTAAATGTAAAGCTCTGATACGCGCGTGTGTGTGTTGGGATCAAATAAGATTCCATAGGATGGTGATTATGATCAATGTCTGTCTGTTCGTTAGTTTAAAATATGTGTTCGGTCGTAAACCCTTTTGTTAATTATTCAACCTTGTGTGTTTGTCTGTCTGAAAATAATTGAGCCTGAGCTAAGGCCGGCTTCGCAGGAAATTTTTAGTAAGCGAAACCGGTGTTGGTCATACAACAGAAAAAAAGTCTTTGCGTCCGGCCGAAGGCCGGCTATGCAGGAAAACTTTAGTAATCGAAGCCAGTGTTTGTTATTCTACCTATACTTTTTCCGTATAGTATTGCCGCGAAACTTAAATTATTTGATGAAGTTTATATTTACATGAAAAAAACTTTTAATGGTTGTTAACTGATTTTGCTTTTCATTTTTATCTTTATAGTTAAATAGTAATTAAAATTACCTTTCCTATGATACGCATATTACCTTACTGCGCCATGAAATACTCGAGTGGCTGTAAAATAGGACACTGTCAAAAGTGATAAATGGTAAGTTTTAATGTTTTTTTTTTGTAAATTTTGATAAATTTAAATAAAATATTTTCGAATCTCTACAATTTTAGCTACCGCTCGCAAAGGTCTAAAGCCACAACACCTGCAAAGAATAATTCCATTACAAAATCTCAACGCCAATTTAAAATTTTAAAAAATTAGCCGGAAGTTAAAATACTTTGCCATAAAGCTGATAAAGAAAAGAAGATCAAAGCCTATCTTCACAGTGTAGTAAAGAAATTACACCACCCATAAAAGAAAGATTAATGCGTCGAGCAAAGCACAACAACCCATCACATGTAACGTTATGCAGTTTGGTTTGGTGGCAGTATTTTAGCTTCAACGGTAAATTTTTTTACTTTAATTTTTATTTTAAATTACTTGAAATTAATTTTATTTTTTGTGCTTGGAAATTGTATGTTTTTAAAATTACAACGAACTTTTAATGATATAACATAAATAAATAAATTTAAAAACATTAAAAACAATTTATATATCAGTTAAGTAAATGATAATTTTTATTACAATTTACATGTGTATTTTTTATAGTATTAAAGTGTACATATAAAATAATAATTTTCTCCTCTGTGGTATAACAAACACAGGCTTCGCTTACTAAAGATTTCCTGCGTAGCCGGCTTCCTGCCGGGCGCAATGATTTTCTCCTCTATGGTATGACACAGCGGCCTTGGGCCGGGTAACACCGGTTACGCTCACTATAGATTTCCTACTAAATCTTTTTTCGTATAGTATTGCGGTAAACTTAGTTTATTAGATCAATTTATATTTATCATTTGGCGAAAAAATTTTTTCTTAGTTTTTATGTTCAACACGTCCACAAACAATAATACTGCATTTCTGCCACAGGCCACAATTTCTGCGTTCAAAAAACACTGCAGATATAAATACATGTTCACTTCTTTAATCTTGTAAGAACACAGCATATCACATTTATATTTAATTTTTTTATTTACGAGAATAAATATTACTTTTTTGTGGCAAAAACTTTTTGTGTTTTATGTTTCCTTGTAAAATATCTAGTTTTTGTTCTGTTTATTATGCCTTGTTCATAACAAAATAGCACTATATATGTCTCTTTCTTGAGAAGCTGCAGAAAACCTGATTATATTGTTTTTTATGTGCCAAGTGTTTTACCTCTGTATGCTTAGAGGTCAAAATTTACTGTGTGACTGAAGTCTTTTGCATGTTGTTATAATACTATCGACTATTTTCCTTTAGATATGTCTGCCTTGTGCTATTTTATACGTGTTTCTAGCACTCTCTTTGTTGAACCAATGTAAACTAAATTGCACCTTTCCCTCTCATTTCCGTTGCATTTTATTTCATATACAACATTATCAGTTTTTAATTTGTCATGTTTTGTTTTATTGTTTGTAAAAAGACGCCTCAGTGTTGTGATTGATCTGTACGCTATTGTTTTTGTTTTTTCTCCCATCATGTTTCTAAATGTTTTAGCTCCATTAAGTTTTGAAATAAGTGGTACGCTACAAAAACTTTTTGTATTTTCAGTTGTGTCTCTGTCATTTTCTGTACTACTTGCTGATTTGTTTATAATATATATATCGGGTAGTTATTCATTATAAGTAATCTTCTAATCTTGTTTATGATAATATTCTCATATGTTCTGTCACTTATTTGCAAGACTTTTTTATCATATTTGTGGCTGCGTTGATATCTTCCTGCCTAATGACGTTGGTTTTGTGTACCAATTTGTTTTTATTTCCACGAGTATGTCTAAATATGGTATGTCTAAATATGGTATTTTATTGTCTTTTTCATTCTCTATGGTGAATTCTATTTTGTTATGGGATGCGTTTAGTGCTTCTAATATTATTCTTTCGTCCGATTCATCTACATACTTCTACATATAAATTTTATCCTTATGTTTTTCTTTTTTAATGCGTCAATTACATCGTCCAGTAATGTGTCCAATACAATATCTGCAACTGTTGGCGATATTGATATGAATTGTAAATTCATATTTTAATACATCGCACTTAAAATGGCTTTAAAAGATATCTAGCAGGGGTTGTGTAACTTCAAAATCTTTAAACCGATCCTGAATATTATAAAAAATTTCTTCAATAATTGTCTTATGCTCCTGTTTTTCGGATAAACAATTGAAGTTTTCAGAAAATTGGAAAATCTTTTGACTCAATTTCATCCAAAAGTAAAAATAATTAAGTTTTAAAGTTAAAAACAATTGTGTACAGTTCATTTAAACCTTTTTTCTTACCTTTGAGTTCTAAATTCAATTTATTTAAAATAGCGCATGCATCAGCTAAAAATGCAGAATCTAAGATAAATTCTTTATCTTTAAAAACTATATGTTCCTCCATACTTTCTAATTTCAGAAGCTCCCACTTCTTCTTTTAGATTAGAAAAGCCTATGCAGACTGTCATCCCGGCTTAGGATCGTAGTGAGCAACACGTTTATTCTTTAAAAAGTACAAAATTTTCTGTGGATGAGTGAGTGATAGCCCCAGCGAATTTTAATAATTATTTGCTCAGCAGTTTTCACTGCAAAATTTTCAGTTAGAAACTTTGAGGTAAAAGATACCTGGTGAATAATACAATGAAAACTGTTAAACTCAAACCATTCCTTTTTAACTGACCTATGAAAACTTCATATTTTCAACACATGACATTTGCACCAGCAGTTAGTTTTCTGGAGTCGACAATAGAAAATAGATTATCACTAACGAAATCAAATAGCAATTTGCCAACAAAAAGATCACGACTTCAACAGAGTTTCAAAAACAGAGAATTTAACAGACGTACATTAATAAATCTTAATATCGTAACATATAATAGTAATAATTGACCGATTGAACGAACGAATCAGTCTTTGATAATTGACCGAGAAAGACCGGTCACTGAAACGAACGACTGGGCACATGTCTAATAGTTGCCCAATAATTCTAATGGTAGTTTTAGATCACTAAGATTACTCGGTGTTTTAGATGAACGTCCACCACTAGTATTACTGAGCTAACGAACATGAATCAAATAATAAGATTACGCAAACAGCAGTCCCGTTATTTTTTATTAAAACCGTGAGAGTAAAATTCTCTCTCGTGACGTCATAAAAATATATTTCAAATAACAACTCACCTAAGAAAAAAACGCGTATTTTTCGAAAGAATCACTAAAATTAAAATACGGTTATTTTTTCATCATAGTAAATTGTGCTTGAAAGTAGTTACAAAAAAGTGTAAAAATGAAATGTGCAGAGTATAATTATGGAAATACTAAAAATAAAACTAACGCTTAAGTTTTTTTTATTTCCCAAAAGAAAAAAAAGCTTAGAAAAGAATGGTTAATATTTTGTCGTTTAGATGAAAAAAATTTAAATGGGGAAAATTTAATGATATCTACTAATCACATAAAAAAAACATTTATGGCCAGTTTTTGACTTAATATTTAAATACGCATTTAGTTAATTTGCATTTAAATTTAAGTAGTACTTAAATACAGTTTCAGTTTTTCAGTCATTTATGATCGTTCTTATTTAACTACGATAAAAATATGGCAGCATTACGAAATATCAACATAAATCTCCATTGTTTATGAAAAACAACTGCTAACAAATGCAATGAATTGCAAATTTTGTGAAAAATGTTTTAAATATATTAAAAAAAGTCAGCGATACCTATATATGCACCATCTAAACTTACTTTATTAATTAAACTTTATAATTAATATTTTCATTAAGAAATGTGTGCAAAACAGAAAATATTGTTCTATCAATGGCTAAAATGTTTGTCTACTTTTGTTTAGTTTTGCGAAACAACAAAAAAAAATTGCCATTACCATATGGTAAAACCGTATTATTTAAATGGACTTTAAATACGCAAGATTGGTCATTTAAGTGTGCATTGAAAAACTGAACTTTGTACTAAAATAGAATTTAAATATAAATGAAATTTAAAAACGAAGTTGAAAACTGGCCCTTAGACGAGTCAAATTTAATAAAAGTATACGTTAAGTCAAAACCACTTTTCGTCCGTGCGCGAATGTTTTTCCAAATAAGAAAGCTTAACCAAATAATAGCAGATGACAAATCCAAGCATGTGCTTTTTCTTTAGCATCAAAAAGCACTAAAAACAGTTCCGATTGCACTAAGTTGACATTACTGCATTTTTACACAGACTTATTTTTATTACGTCATGAACTGAGAAAGAGAGAGTCTTTGCGTAATCTTATTATTTAATTCATGGCTAACGAAGTTGTTCGGGTATTTATTTATTCTCTTCGTGAATTCTATAACCAGGATTACCCAAAGTAGAAAACTGGACTAACACAATTATTCTTTTAATTGTCCAAAAGCAACAGTACCTATAATCTTTCTTACAGTATCTTCTTAGTTCAATATCGTATGGAATTCGTTGATTCGGTATTATAATTATTACATTTATAAAAATAGTACAATTTCGTTTTATTTTCCTGTTATAAACTTTAACTTTTAACTAAATATCGTACTGAATTCGATGATTAGTTATTAAAATTATCGCATGTATAATAAGAGTCCAATTTTATTTTAAATAAATTAACGACACTACAAAATCTTAAGAAAAAAAATCCATGTGCTTTGTTTTCATTATGTCGAACGACAACCATGTTTATAACACATAATTTAGGTGTGAGGGAAATTAACAGGCCTGCCATATTTGCCGATTTATCATTTTGCCGATTTTTCGCCTCAAATTTATCAAAGTGCCGATTTTGGCTCCAAAAATGCCGATTTTTTGATAAACACTGTAACAAGGTAACTTTTTTTGTTTTAGAATAACTTATTAATTTTAGGCAACACAATCAAAGTTGCAACATTAAAAAGAGACAACTGTTAATAAGTCAGCACTTCTACTAAGGGAAAAAAGGGTTAGGATTATTTGCTGTTATAAAAACGTCGTTTGAAAGTGCAGTTCGTAACTGTGAGCTACTAAAAAAGAAGAAGTTCTCCCTGGCGTGAATGAATCAACCGAGTTTGGTTGTACGTACGTGTAAAATTTAAAATACAGGACTATTTCTTCAGATTGATAGATAGAAGATCAATGTTATGCCAGAGGTTTGTACAAGTTAATTGTAGATTATTTCACACAGAATCACGAAAACTACAAGTCGAATTTTATAGGATTCAGTGCTGCCGTTATAACAGGCATGTAAGTATGCAACATACAAAACTTAAAATTTATCTTTTTATTAAAAGTTTACATTTTTTTAACTCTAGTTGTTTAAGATGCATAAAAGGATGTCTACCAGGAGAGAAGCTCCACATCTTTCCAAGGGATTCTAAATGTAAAGCTCTGATACGCGCGTGTGTGTGTTGGGATCAAATAAGATTCCATAGGATGGTGATTATGATCAATGTCTGTCTGTTCGTTAGTTTAAAATATGTGTTCGGTTGTAAACCCTTTTGTTAATTATTCAACCTTGTGTGTTTGTCTGTCTGAAAATAATTGAGCCTGAGCTAAGGCCGGCTTCGCAGGAAATTTTTAGTAAGCGAAACCGGTGTTGGTCATACAACAGAAAAAAAGTCTTTGCGTCCGGCCGAAGGCCGGCTATGCAGGAAAACTTTAGTAATCGAAGCCAGTGTTTGTTATTCTACCTATACTTTTTCCGTATAGTATTGCCGCGAAACTTAAATTATTTGATGAAGTTTATATTTACATGAAAAAAACTTTTAATGGTTGTTAACTGATTTTGCTTTTCATTTTTATCTTTTTAGTTAAATAGTAATTAAAATTACCTTTCCTATGATACGCATATTACCTTACTGCGCCATGAAATACTCGAGTGGCTGTAAAATAGGACACTGTCAAAAGTGATAAATGGTAAGTTTCAATGTTTTTTTTGTAAATTTTGATAAATTTAAATAAAATATTTTCGAATCTCTACAATTTTAGCTACCGCTCGCAAAGGTCTAAAGCCACAACACCTGCAAAGAATAATTCCATTACAAAATCTCAACGCCAATTTAAAATTTTAAAAAATTAGCCGGAAGTTAAAATACTTTGCCATAAAGCTGATAAAGAAAAGAAGATCAAAGCCTATCTTCACAGTGTAGTAAAGAAATTACACCACCCATAAAAGAAAGATTAATGCGTCAAGCAAAGCACAACAACCCATCACATGTAACGTTATGCAGTTTGGTTTGGTGGCAGTATTTTAGCTTCAACGGTAAATTTTTTTACTTTAATTTTTATTTTAAATTACTTGAAATTAATTTTATTTTTTGTGCTTGGAAATTGTATGTTTTTAAAATTACAACAAACTTTTAATGATATAACATAAATAAATAAATTTAAAAACATTAAAAACAATTTATATATCAGTTAAGTAAATGATAATTTTTATTACAATTTACATGTGTATTTTTTATAGTATTAAAGTGTACATATAAAATAATAATTTTCTCCTCTGTGGTATAACAAACACAGGCTTCGCTTACTAAAGATTTCCTGCGTAGCCGGCTTCCTGCCGGGCGCAATGATTTTCTCCTCTATGGTATGACACAGCGGCCTTGGGCCGGGCGCAAGGATTTTCTCCTCTGTGGTACAACAAAACACCGGTTACGCTCACTAAAGATTTCCTACTAAATCTTTTTTCGTATAGTATTGCGGTAAACTTAGTTTATTAGATCAATTTATATTTATCATTTGGCGAAAAATTTTTTTCTTAGTTTTTATGTTCAACACGTCCACAAACAATAATACTGCATTTCTGCCACAGGCCACAATTTCTGCGTTCAAAAAACACTGCAGATATAAATACATGTTCACTTCTTTAATCTTGTAAGAACACAGCATATCACATTTATATTTAATTTTTTTATTTACGAGAATAAATATTACTTTTTTGTGGCAAAAACTTTTTGTGTTTTATGTTTCCTTGTAAAATATCTAGTTTTTGTTCTGTTTATTATGCCTTGTTCATAACAAAATAGCACTATATATGTCTCTTTCTTGAGAAGCTGCAGAAAACCTGATTATATTGTTTTTTATGTGCCAAGTGTTTTACCTCTGTATGCTTAGTGGTCAAAATTTACTGTGTGACTGAAGTCTTTTGCATGTTGTTATAATACTATCGACTATTTTCCTTTAGATATGTCTGCCTTGTGCTATTTTATACGTGTTTCTAGCACTCTCTTTGTTGAACCAATGTAAACTAAATTGCACCTTTCCCTCTCATTTCCGTTGCATTTTATTTCATATACAACATTATCAGTTTTTAATTTGTCATGTTTTGTTTTATTGTTTGTAAAAAGACGCCTCAGTGTTGTGATTGATCTGTACGCTATTGTTTTTGTTTTTTCTCCCATCATGTTTCTAAATGTTTTAGCTCCATTAAGTTTTGAAATAAGTGGTACGCTACAAAAACTTTTTGTATTTTCAGTTGTGTCTCTGTCATTTTCTGTACTACTTGCTGATTTGTTTATAATATATATATATCGGGTAGTTATTCATTATAAGTAATCTTCTAATCTTGTTTATGATAATATTCTCATATGTTCTGTCACTTATTTGCAAGACTTTTTTATCATATTTGTGGCTGCGTTGATATCTTCCTGCCTAATGACGTTGGTTTTGTGTACCAATTTGTTTTTATTTCCACGAGTATGTCTAAATATGGTATGTCTAAATATGGTATTTTATTGTCTTTTTCATTCTCTATGGTGAATTCTATTTTGTTATGGGATGCGTTTAGTGCTTCTAATATTATTCTTTCGTCCGATTCATCTACATACTTCTACATATAAATTTTATCCTTATGTTTTTCTTTTTTAATGCGTCAATTACATCGTCCAGTAATGTGTCCAATACAATATCTGCAACTGTTGGCGATATTGATATGAATTGTAAATTCATATTTTAATACATCGCACTTAAAATGGCTTTAAAAGATATCTAGCAGGGGTTGTGTAACTTCAAAATCTTTAAACCGATCCTGAATATTATAAAAAATTTCTTCAATAATTGTCTTATGCTCCTGTTTTTCGGATAAACAATTGAAGTTTTCAGAAAATTGGAAAATCTTTTGACTCAATTTCATCCAAAAGTAAAAATAATTAAGTTTTAAAGTTAAAAACAATTGTGTACAGTTCACTTAAACCTTTTTTCTTACCTTTGAGTTCTAAATTCAATTTATTTAAAATAGCGCATGCATCAGCTAAAAATGCAGAATCTAAGATAAATTCTTTATCTTTAAAAACTATATGTTCCTCCATACTTTCTAATTTCAGAAGCTCCCACTTCTTTTAGATTAGAAAAGCCTATTCAGACTGTCATCCCGGCTTAGGATCGTAGTGAGCAACACGTTTATTCTTTAAAAAGTACAAAATTTTCTGTGGATGAGTGAGTGATAGCCCCAGCGAATTTTAGTAATTATTTGCTCAGCAGTTTTCATTGCAAAATTTTCAGTTAGAAACTTTGAGGTAAAAGATACCTGGTGAATAATACAATGAAAACTGTTAAACTCAAACCATTCCTTTTTAACTGACCTATGAAAACTTCATATTTTCAACACATGACATTTGCACCAGCAGTTAGTTTTCTGGAGTCGACAATAGAAAATAGATTATCACTAACGAAATCAAATAGCAATTTGCCAACAAAAAGATCACGACTTCAACAGAGTTTCAAAAACAGAGAATTTAACAGACGTACATTAATAAATCTTAATATCGTAACATATAATAGTAATAATTGACCGATTGAACGAACGAATCAGTCTTTGATAATTGACCGAGAAAGACCGGTCACTGAAACAAACGACTGGGCACATGTCTAATAGTTGCCCAATAATTCTAATGGTAGTTTTAGATCACTAAGCTTACTCGGTTTTTTAGATGAACGTCCACCACTAGTATTACTGAGCTAACGAACATGAATCAAATAATAAGATTACGCAAACAGCAGTCCCGTTATTTTTTATTAAAACCGTGAGAGTAAAATTCTCTCTCGTGACGTCATAAAAATATATTTCAAATAGCAACTCACCTAAGAAAAAAACGCGTATTTTTCGAAAGAATCACTAAAATTAAAATACGGTTATTTTTTCATCATAGTAAATTGTGCTTGAAAGTTACAAAAAAGTGTAAAAATGAAATGTGCAGAGTATAATTGTGGAAATACTAAAAATAAAACTAACGCTTAAGTTTTTTTTATTTCCCAAAAGAAAAAAAAGCTTAGAAAAGAATGGTTAATATTTTGTCGTTTAGATGGAAAAAATTTAAATGGGGAAAATTTAATGATATCTACTAATCACATAAAAAAAACATTTATGGCCAGTTTTTGACTTAATATTTAAATACGCATTTAGTTAATTTGCATTTAAATTTAAGTAGTACTTAAATACAGTTTCAGTTTTTCAGTCATTTATGATCGTTCTTATTTAACTACGATAAAAATATGGCAGCATTACAAAATATCAACATAAATCTCCATTGTTTATGAAAAACAACTGCTAACAAATGCAATGAATTGCAAATTTTGTGAAAAATGTTTTAAATATATTAAAAAAAGTCAGCGATACCTATATATGCACCATCTAAACTTACTTTATTAATTAAACTTTATAATTAATATTTTCATTAAGAAATGTGTGCAAAACAGAAAATATTGTTCTATCAATGGCTAAAATGTTTGTCTACTTTTGTTTAGTTTTGCGAAACAACAAAAAAAAAAATTGCCATTACCATATGGTAAAACCGTATTATTTAAATGGACTTTAAATACGCAAGATTGGTCATTTAAGTGTGCATTGAAAAACTGAACTTTGTACTAAAATAGAATTTAAATATAAATGAAATTTAAAAACGAAGTCGAAAACTGGCCCTTAGACGAGTCAAATTTAATAAAAGTATACGTTAAGTCAAAACCACTTTTCGTCCGTGCGCGAATGTTTTTCCAAATAAGAAAGCTTAACCAAATAATAGCAGATGACAAATCCAAGCAAGTGCTTTTTCTTTAGCATCAAAAAGCACTAAAAACAGTTCCGATTGCACTAAGTTGACATTACTGCATTTTTACACAGACTTATTTTTATTACGTCATGAACTGAGAAAGAGAGAGTCTTTGCGTAATCTTATTATTTGATTCATGGCTAACGAAGTTGTTCGGGTATTTATTTATTCTCTTCGTGAATTCTATAACCAGGATTACCCAAAGTAGAAAACTGGACTAACACAATTATTCTTTTAATTGTCCAAAAGCAACAGTACCTATAATCTTTCTTACAGTATCTTCTTAGTTCAATATCGTATGGAATTCGTTGATTCGGTATTATAATTATTACATTTATAAAAATAGTACAATTTCGTTTTATTTTCCTGTTATAAACTTTAACTTTTAACTAAATATCGTACTGAATTCGATGATTAGTTATTAAAATTATCGCATGTATAATAAGAGTCCAATTTTATTTTAAATAAATTAACGACACTACAAAATCTTAAGAAAAAAAATCCATGTGCTTTGTTTTCATTATGTCGAACGACAACCATGTTTATAACACATAATTTAGGTGTGAGGGAAATTAACAGGCCTGCCATATTTGCCGATTTTTCGCCTCAAATTTATCAAAGTGCCGATTTTAGCTCCAAAAATGCCGATTTTTTGATAAACACTGTAACAAGGTAACTTTTTTTGTTTTAGAATAACTTATTAATTTTAGGCAACACAATCAAAGTTGCAACATCAAAAAGAGACAACTGTTAATAAGTCAGCACTTCTACTAAGGGAAAAAAGGGTTAGGATTATTTGCTGTTATAAAAACGTCGTTTGAAAGTGCAGTTCGTAACTGTGAGCTACTAAAAAAGAAGAAGTTCTCCCTGGCGTGAATGAATCAACCGAGTTTGGTTGTACGTACGTGTAAAATTTAAAATACAGGACTATTTCTTCAGATTGATAGATAGAAGATCAATGTTATGCCAGAGGTTTGTACAAGTTAATTGTAGATTATTTCACACAGAATCACGAAAACTACAAGTCGAATTTTATAGGATTCAGTGCTGCCGTTATAACAGGCATGTAAGTATGCAACATACAAAACTTAAAATTTATCTTTTTATTAAAAGTTTACATTTTTTTAATTCTAGTTGTTTAAGATGCATAAAAGGATGTCTACCAGGAGAGAAGCTCCACATCTTTCCAAGGGATTCTAAATGTAAAGCTCTGATACGCGCGTGTGTGTGTTGGGATCAAATAAGATTCCATAGGATGGTGATTATGATCAATGTCTGTCTGTTCGTTAGTTTAAAATATGTGTTCGGTTGTAAACCCTTTTGTTAATTATTCAACCTTGTGTGTTTGTCTGTCTGAAAATAATTGAGCCTGAGCTAAGGCCGGCTTCGCAGGAAATTTTTAGTAAGCGAAACCGGTGTTGGTCATACAACAGAAAAAAAGTCTTTGCGTCCGGCCGAAGGCCGGCTATGCAGGAAAACTTTAGTAATCGAAGCCAGTGTTTGTTATTCTACCTATACTTTTTCCGTATAGTATTGCTGCGAAACTTAAATTATTTGATGAAGTTTATATTTACATGAAAAAAACTTTTAATGGTTGTTAACTGATTTTGCTTTTCATTTTTATCTTTTTAGTTAAATAGTAATTAAAATTACCTTTCCTATGATACGCATATTACCTTACTGCGCCATGAAATACTCGAGTGGCTGTAAAATAGGACACTGTCAAAAGTGATAAATGGTAAGTTTCAATGTTTTTTTTTGTAAATTTTGATAAATTTAAATAAAATATTTTCGAATCTCTACAATTTTAGCTACCGCTCGCAAAGGTCTAAAGCCACAACACCTGCAAAGAGTAATTCCATTACAAAATCTCAACGCCAATTTAAAATTTTAAAAAATTAGCCGGAAGTTAAAATACTTTGCCATAAAGCTGATAAAGAAAAGAAGATCAAAGCCTATCTTCACAGTGTAGTAAAGAAATTACACCACCCATAAAAGAAAGATTAATGCGTCAAGCAAAGCACAACAACCCATCACATGTAACGTTATGCAGTTTGGTTTGGTGGCAGTATTTTAGCTTCAACGGTAAATTTTTTTACTTTAATTTTTATTTTAAATTACTTGAAATTAATTTTATTTTTTGTGCTTGGAAATTGTATGTAATGTATGTAATTACAACGAACTTTTAATGATATAACATAAATAAATAAATTTAAAAACATTAAAAACAACTTATATATCAGTTAAGTAAATGATAATTTTTATTACAATTTACATGTGTATTTTTTATAGTATTAAAGTGTACATATAAAATAATAATTTTCTCCTCTGTGGTATAACAAACACAGGCTTCGCTTACTAAAGATTTCCTGCGTAGCCGGCTTCCTGCCGGGCGCAATGATTTTCTCCTCTATGGTATGACACAGCGGCCTTGGGCCGGGTAACACCGGTTACGCTCACTATAGATTTCCTACTAAATCTTTTTTCGTAAGTATTGCGGTAAACTTAGTTTATTAGATCAATTTATATTTATCATTTGGCGAAAAATTTTTTTCTTAGTTTTTATGTTCAACACGTCCACAAACAAAAATACTGCATTTCTGCCACAGGCCACAATTTCTGCGTTCAAAAAACACTGCAGATATAAATACATGTTCACTTCTTTAATCTTGTAAGAACACAGCATATCACATTTATATTTAATTTTTTTATTTACGAGAATAAATATTACTTTTTTGTGGCAAAAACTTTTTGTGTTTTATGTTTCCTTGTAAAATATCTAGTTTTTGTTCTGTTTATTATGCCTTGTTCATAACAAAATAGCACTATATATGTCTCTTTCTTGAGAAGCTGCAGAAAACCTGATTATATTGTTTTTTATGTGCCAAGTGTTTTACCTCTGTATGCTTAGTGGTCAAAATTTACTGTGTGACTGAAGTCTTTTGCATGTTGTTATAATACTATCGACTATTTTCCTTTAGATATGTCTGCCTTGTGCTATTTTATACGTGTTTCTAGCACTCTCTTTGTTGAACCAATGTAAACTAAATTGCACCTTTCCCTCTCATTTCCGTTGCATTTTATTTCATATACAACATTATCAGTTTTTAATTTGTCATGTTTTGTTTTATTGTTTGTAAAAAGACGCCTCAGTGTTGTGATTGATCTGTACGCTATTGTTTTTGTTTTTTCTCCCATCATGTTTCTAAATGTTTTAGCTCCATTAAGTTTTGAAATAAGTGGTACGCTACAAAAACTTTTTGTATTTTCAGTTGTGTCTCTGTCATTTTCTGTACTACTTGCTGATTTGTTTATAATATATATATCGGGTAGTTATTCATTATAAGTAATCTTCTAATCTTGTTTATGATAATATTCTCATATGTTCTGTCACTTATTTGCAAGACTTTTTTATCATATTTGTGGCTGCGTTGATATCTTCCTGCCTAATGACGTTGGTTTTGTGTACCAATTTGTTTTTATTTCCACGAGTATGTCTAAATATGGTATGTCTAAATATGGTATTTTATTGTCTTTTTCATTCTCTATGGTGAATTCTATTTTGTTATGGGATGCGTTTAGTGCTTCTAATATTATTCTTTCGTCCGATTCATCTACATACTTCTACATATAAATTTTATCCTTATGTTTTTCTTTTTTAATGCGTCAATTACATCGTCCAGTAATGTGTCCAATACAATATCTGCAACTGTTGGCGATATTGATATGAATTGTAAATTCATATTTTAATACATCGCACTTAAAATGGCTTTAAAAGATATCTAGCAGGGGTTGTGTAACTTCAAAATCTTTAAACCGATCCTGAATATTATAAAAAATTTCTTCAATAATTGTCTTATGCTCCTGTTTTTCGGATAAACAATTGAAGTTTTCAGAAAATTGGAAAATCTTTTGACTCAATTTCATCCAAAAGTAAAAATAATTAAGTTTTAAAGTTTAAAACAATTGTGTACAGTTCACTTAAACCTTTTTTCTTACCTTTGAGTTCTAAATTCAATTTATTTAAAATAGCGCATGCATCAGCTAAAAATGCAGAATCTAAGATAAATTCTTTATCTTTAAAAACTATATGTTCCTCCATACTTTCTAATTTCAGAAGCTCCCACTTCTTTTAGATTAGAAAAGCCTATTCAGACTGTCATCCCGGCTTAGGATCGTAGTGAGCAACACGTTTATTCTTTAAAAAGTACAAAATTTTCTGTGGATGAGTGAGTGATAGCCCCAGCGAATTTTAGTAATTATTTGCTCAGCAGTTTTCATTGCAAAATTTTCAGTTAGAAACTTTGAGGTAAAAGATACCTGGTGAATAATACAATGAAAACTGTTAAACTCAAACCATTCCTTTTTAACTGACCTATGAAAACTTCATATTTTCAACACATGACATTTGCACCAGCAGTTAGTTTTCTGGAGTCGACAATAGAAAATAGATTATCACTAACGAAATCAAATAGCAATTTGCCAACAAAAAGATCACGACTTCAACAGAGTTTCAAAAACAGAGAATTTAACAGACGTACATTAATAAATCTTAATATCGTAACATATAATAGTAATAATTGACCGATTGAACGAACGAATCAGTCTTTGATAATTGACCGAGAAAGACCGGTCACTGAAACAAACGACTGGGCACATGTCTAATAGTTGCCCAATAATTCTAATGGTAGTTTTAGATCACTAAGCTTACTCGGTGTTTTAGATGAACGTCCACCACTAGTATTACTGAGCTAACGAACATGAATCAAATAATAAGATTACGCAAACAGCAGTCCCGTTATTTTTTATTAAAACCGTGAGAGTAAAATTCTCTCTCGTGACGTCATAAAAATATATTTCAAATAGCAACTCACCTAAGAAAAAAACGCGTATTTTTCGAAAGAATCACTAAAATTAAAATACGGTTATTTTTTCATCATAGTAAATTGTGCTTGAAAGTAGTTACAAAAAAGTGTAAAAATGAAATGTGCAGAGTATAATTGTGGAAATACTAAAAATAAAACTAACGCTTAAGTTTTTTTTATTTCCCAAAAGAAAAAAAAGCTTAGAAAAGAATGGTTAATATTTTGTCGTTTAGATGAAAAAAATTTAAATGGGGAAAATTTAATGATATCTACTAATCACATAAAAAAAACATTTATGGCCAGTTTTTTACTTAATATTTAAATACGCATTTAGTTAATTTGCATTTAAATTTAAGTAGTACTTAAATACAGTTTCAGTTTTTCAGTCATTTATGATCGTTCTTATTTAACTACGATAAAAATATGGCAGCATTACGAAATATCAACATAAATCTCCATTGTTTATGAAAAACAACTGCTAACAAATGCAATGAATTGCAAATTTTGTGAAAAATGTTTTAAATATATTAAAAAAAGTCAGCGATACCTATATATGCACCATCTAAACTTACTTTATTAATTAAACTTTATAATTAATATTTTCATTAAGAAATGTGTGCAAAACAGAAAATATTGTTCTATCAATGGCTAAAATGTTTGTCTACTTTTGTTTAGTTTTGCGAAACAACAAAAAAAAAAAATTGCCATTACCATATGGTAAAACCGTATTATTTAAATGGACTTTAAATACGCAAGATTGGTCATTTAAGTGTGCATTGAAAAACTGAACTTTGTACTAAAATAGAATTTAAATATAAATGAAATTTAAAAACGAAGTCGAAAACTGGCCCTTAGACGAGTCAAATTTAATAAAAGTATACGTTAAGTCAAAACCACTTTTCGTCCGTGCGCGAATGTTTTTCCAAATAAGAAAGCTTAACCAAATAATAGCAGATGACAAATCCAAGCAAGTGCTTTTTCTTTAGCATCAAAAAGCACTAAAAACAGTTCCGATTGCACTAAGTTGACATTACTGCATTTTTACACAGACTTATTTTTATTACGTCATGAACTGAGAAAGAGAGAGTCTTTGCGTAATCTTATTATTTGATTCATGGCTAACGAAGTTGTTCGGGTAT
Source organism: Gymnosoma rotundatum (assembly GCA_916610165.2). NCBI lineage: Eukaryota > Metazoa > Arthropoda > Insecta > Diptera > Tachinidae > Gymnosoma > Gymnosoma rotundatum. The sequence continues at coordinate 61,337,027 of OU744337.1, forward strand.
TTATTTATTCTCTTCGTGAATTCTATAACCAGGATTACCCAAAGTAGAAAACTGGACTAACACAATTATTCTTTTAATTGTCCAAAAGCAACAGTACCTATAATCTTTCTTACAGTATCTTCTTAGTTCAATATCGTATGGAATTCGTTGATTCGGTATTATAATTATTACATTTATAAAAATAGTACAATTTCGTTTTATTTTCCTGTTATAAACTTTAACTTTTAACTAAATATCGTACTGAATTCGATGATTAGTTATTAAAATTATCGCATGTATAATAAGAGTCCAATTTTATTTTAAATAAATTAACGACACTACAAAATCTTAAGAAAAAAAATCCATGTGCTTTGTTTTCATTATGTCGAACGACAACCATGTTTATAACACATAATTTAGGTGTGAGGGAAATTAACAGGCCTGCCATATTTGCCGATTTATCATTTTGCCGATTTTTCGCCTCAAATTTATCAAAGTGCCGATTTTGGCTCCAAAAATGCCGATTTTTTGATAAACACTGTAACAAGGTAACTTTTTTTGTTTTAGAATAACTTATTAATTTTAGGCAACACAATCAAAGTTGCAACATTAAAAAGAGACAACTGTTAATAAGTCAGCACTTCTACTAAGGGAAAAAAGGGTTAGGATTATTTGCTGTTATAAAAACGTCGTTTGAAAGTGCAGTTCGTAACTGTGAGCTACTAAAAAATAAGAAGTTCTCCCTGGCGTGAATGAATCAACCGAGTTTGGTTGTACGTACGTGTAAAATTTAAAATACAGGACTATTTCTTCAGATTGATAGATAGAAGATCAATGTTATGCCAGAGGTTTGTACAAGTTAATTAAAACTACAAGTCGAATTTTATAGGATTCAGTGCTGCCGTTATAACAGGCATGTAAGTATGCAACATACAAAACTTAAAATTTATCTTTTTATTAAAAGTTTATATTTTTTTTAATTCTAGTTGTTTAAGATGCATAAAAGGATGTCTACCAGGAGAGAAGCTCCACATCTTTCCAAGGGATTCTAAATGTAAAGCTCTGATACGCGCGTGTGTGTGTTGGGATCAAATAAGATTCCATAGGATGGTGATTATGATCAATGTCTGTCTGTTCGTTAGTTTAAAATATGTGTTCGGTTGTAAACCCTTTTGTTAATTATTCAACCTTGTGTGTTTGTCTGTCTGAAAATAATTGAGCCTGAGCTAAGGCCGGCTTCGCAGGAAATTTTTAGTAAGCGAAACCGGTGTTGGTCATACAACAGAAAAAAAGTCTTTGCGTCCGGCCGAAGGCCGGCTATGCAGGAAAACTTTAGTAATCGAAGCCAGTGTTTGTTATTCTACCTATACTTTTTCCGTATAGTATTGCCGCGAAACTTAAATTATTTGATGAAGTTTATATTTACATGAAAAAAACTTTTAATGGTTGTTAACTGATTTTGCTTTTCATTTTTATCTTTTTAGTTAAATAGTAATTAAAATAACCTTTCCTATGATACGCATATTACCTTACTGCGCCATGAAATACTCGAGTGGCTGTAAAATAGGACACTGTCAAAAGTGATAAATGGTAAGTTTCAATGTTTTTTTTTTTGTAAATTTTGATAAATTTAAATAAAATATTTTCGAATCTCTACAATTTTAGCTACCGCTCGCAAAGGTCTAAAGCCACAACACCTGCAAAGAATAATTCCATTACAAAATCTCAACGCCAATTTAAAATTTTAAAAAATTAGCCGGAAGTTAAAATACTTTGCCATAAAGCTGATAAAGAAAAGAAGATCAAAGCCTATCTTCACAGTGTAGTAAAGAAATTACACCACCCATAAAAGAAAGATTAATGCGTCAAGCAAAGCACAACAACCCATCACATGTAACGTTATGCAGTTTGGTTTGGTGGCAGTATTTTAGCTTCAACGGTAAATTTTTTTACTTTAATTTTTATTTTAAATTACTTGAAATTAATTTTATTTTTTGTGCTTGGAAATTGTATGTTTTTAAAATTACAACGAACTTTTAATGATATAACATAAATAAATAAATTTAAAAACATTAAAAACAATTTATATATCAGTTAAGTAAATGATAATTTTTATTACAATTTACATGTGTATTTTTTAAAGTATTAAAGTGTACATATAAAATAATAATTTTCTCCTCTGTGGTATAACAAACACAGGCTTCGCTTACTAAAGATTTCCTGCGTAGCCGGCTTCCTGCCGGGCGCAATGATTTTCTCCTCTATGGTATGACACAGCGGCCTTGGGCCGGGCGCAAGGATTTTCTCCTCTGTGGTACAACAAAACACCGGTTACGCTCACTAAAGATTTCCTATTAAATCTTTTTTCGTATAGTATTGCGGTAAACTTAGTTTATTAGATCAATTTATATTTATCATTTGGCGAAAAATTTTTTTCTTAGTTTTTATGTTCAACACGTCCACAAACAATAATACTGCATTTCTGCCACAGGCCACAATTTCTGCGTTCAAAAAACACTGCAGATATAAATACATGTTCACTTCTTTAATCTTGTAAGAACACAGCATATCACATTTATATTTAATTTTTTTATTTACGAGAATAAATATTACTTTTTTTGTGGCAAAAACTTTTTGTGTTTTATGTTTCCTTGTAAAATATCTAGTTTTTGTGCTGTTTACTATGCCTATATATGTCTCTTTCTTGAGAAGCTGCAGAAAACCTGATTATATTGTTTTTTATGTGCCAAGTGTTTTATCTCTGTATGCTTAGTGGTCAAAATTTACTGTGTGACTGAAGTCTTTTGCATGTTGTTATAATACTATCGACTATTTTCCTTTAGATATGTCTGCCTTGTGCTATTTTATACGTGTTTCTAGCACTCTCTTTGTTGAACCAATGTAAACTAAATTGCACCTTTCCCTCTCATTTCCGTTGCATTTTATTTCATATACAACATTATCAGTTTTTAATTTGTCTTGTTTTGTTTTATTGTTTGTAAAAAGACGCCTCAGTGTTGTGATTGATCTGTGCGCTATTGTTTTTGTTTTTTCTCCCATCATGTTTCTAAATGTTTTAGCTCCATTAAGTTTTGAAATAAGTGGTACGCTACAAAAACTTTTTGTATTTTCAGTTGTTTCTCTGTCATTTTCTGTACTACTTGCTGATTTGTTTATAATATATATATCGGGTAGTTATTCATTATAAGTAATCTTCTAATCTTGTTTATGATAATATTCTCATATGTTCTGTCACTTATTTGCAAGACTTTTTTATCATATTTGTGGCTGCGTTGATATCTTCCTGCCTAATGACGTTGGTTTTGTGTACCAATTTGTTTTTATTTCCACGAGTATGTCTAAATATGGTATTTTATTGTCTTTTTCATTCTCTATGGTGAATTCTATTTTGTTATGGGATGCTTTTAGTGCTTCTAATATTATTCTTTCGTCCGATTCATCTACATATTTCTACATATAAATTTTATCCTTATGTTTTTCTTTTTTAATGCGTCAATTACATCGTCCAGTAATGTGTCCAATACAATATCTGCAACTGTTGGCGATATTGATATGAATTGTAAATTCATATTTTAATACATCGCACTTAAAATGGCTTTAAAAGATATCTAGCAGGGGTTGTGTAACTTCAAAATCTTTAAACCGATCCTGAATATTATAAAAAATTTCTTCAATAATTATCTTATGCTCCTGTTTTTCGGATAAACAATTGAAGTTTTCAGAAAATTGGAAAATCTTTTGACTCAATTTCATCCAAAAGTAAAAATAATTAAGTTTTAAAGTTAAAAACAATTGTGTACAGTTCATTTAAACCTTTTTTCTTACCTTTGAGTTCTAAATTCAATTTATTTAAAATAGCGCATGCATCAGCTAAAAATGCAGAATCTAAGATAAATTCTTTATCTTTAAAAACTATATGTTCCTCCATACTTTCTAATTTCAGAAGCTCCCACTTCTTCTTTTAGATTAAAAAGCCTATTCAGACTGTCATCCCGGCTTAGGATCGTAGTGAGCAACACGTTTATTCTTTAAAAAGTACAAAATTTTCTGTGGATGAGTGAGTGATATCCCCAGCGAATTTTAATAATTATTTGCTCAGCAGTTTTCATTGCAAAATTTTCAGTTAGAAACTTTGAGGTAAAAGCTACCTGGTGAATAATACAATGAAAACTATTAAACTCAAACCATTCCTTTTTAACTGACCTATGAAAACTTCATATTTTCAACACATGACATTTGCACCAGCAGTTAGTTTTCTGGAGTCGACAATAGAAAATAGATTATCACTAACGAAATCAAATAGCAATTTGCCAACAAAAAGATCACGACTTCAACAGAGTTTCAACAACACAGAATTTAACAGACGTACATTAATAAATCTTAATATCGTAACATATAATAGTAATAATTGACCGATTGAACGAACGAATCAGTCTTTGATAATTGACCGAGAAAGACCGGTCACTGAAACGAACGACTGGGCACATGTCTAATAGTTGCCCAATAATTCTAATGGTAGTTTTAGATCACTAAGCTTACTCGGTGTTTTAGATGAACGTCCACCACTAGTATTACTGAGCTAACGAACATGAATCAAATAATAAGATTACGCAAACAGCAGTCCCGTTATTTTTTATTAAAACCGTGAGAGTAAAATTCTCTCTCGTGACGTCATAAAAATATATTTCAAATAGCAACTCACCTAAGAAAAAAACGCTTATTTTTCGAAAGAATCACTAAAATTAAAATACGGTTATTTTTTCATCATAGTAAATTGTGCTTGAAAGTAGTTACAAAAAAGTGTAAAAATGAAATGTGCAGAGTATAATTGTGGAAATACTAAAAATAAAACTAAAGCTTAACTTTTTTTTATTTCCCAAAAAAAAAGCTTAGAAAAGAATGGTTAATATTTTGTCGTTTAGATGAAAAAAATTTAAATGGGGAAAATTTAATGATATCTACTAATCACATAAAAAAAACATTTATGGCCATTTAGTTAATTTGCATTTAAATTTAAGTAGTACTTAAATACAGTTTCAGTTTTTCAGTCATTTATGATCGTTCTTATTTAACTACGATAAAAATATGGCAGCATTACGAAATATCAACATAAATCTCCATTGTTTATGAAAAACAACTGCTAACAAATGCAATGAATTGCAAATTTTGTGAAAAATGTTTTAAATATATTAAAAAAAGTCAGCGATACCTATGTATGCACCATCTAAACTTACTTTATTAATTAAACTTTATAATTAATATTTTCATAAAGAAATGTGTGCAAAACAGAAAATATTGTTCTATCAATGGCTAAAATGTTTGTCTACTTTTGTTTAGTTTTGCGAAACAACAAAAAAAAAAATTGCCATTACCATATGGTAAAACCGTATTATTTAAATGGATTGTAAACCCTTTTGTTAATTATTCAACCTTGTGTGTTTGTCTGTCTGAAAATAATTGAGCCTGAGCTAAGGCCGGCTTCGCAGGAAATCTTTAGTAAGCGAAACCGGTGTTGGTCATACAACAGAAAAAAAGTCTTTGCGTCCGGCCGAAGGCCGGCTATGCAGGAAAACTTTAGTAATCGAAGCCAGTGTTTGTTATTCTACCTATACTTTTTCCGTATAGTATTGCCGCTAAACTTAAATTATTTGATGAAGTTTATATTTACATGAAAAAAACTTTTAATGGTTGTTAACTGATTTTGCTTTTCATTTTTATCTTTTTAGTTAAATAGTAATTAAAATTACCTTTCCTATGATACGCATATTACCTTACTGCGCCATGAAATACTCGAGTGGCTGTAAAATAGGACACTGTCAAAAGTGATAAATGGTAAGTTTCAATGTTTTTTTTGTAAATTTTAATAAATTTAAATAAAATATTTTCGAATCTCTACAATTTTAGCTACCGCTCGCAAAGGTCTAAAGCCACAACACCTGCAAAGAATAATTCCATTACAAAATCTCAATGCCAATTTAAAATTTTAAAAAATTAGCCGGAAGTTAAAATACTTTGCCATAAAGCTGATAAAGAAAAGAAGATCAAAGCCTATCTTCACAGTGTAGTAAAGAAATTACACCACCCATAAAAGAAAGATTAATGCGTCAAGCAAAGCACAACAACCCATCACATGTAACGTTATGCAGTTTGGTTTGGTGGCAGTATTTTAGCTTCAACGGTAAATTTTTTTACTTTAATTTTTATTTTAAATTACTTGAAATTAATTTTATTTTTTGTGCTTGGAAATTGTATGTTTTTAAAATTACAACGAACTTTTAATGATATAACATAAATAAATAAATTTAAAAACATTAAAAACAATTTATATATCAGTTAAGTAAATGATAATTTTTATTACAATTTACATGTGTATTTTTTATAGTATTAAAGTGTACATATAAAATAATAATTTTTTCCTCTGTGGTATAACAAACACAGGTTTCGCTTACTAAAGATTTCCTGCGTAGCCGGCTTCCTGCCGGGCGCAATGATTTTCTCCTCTATGGTATGACACAGCGGCCTTGGGCCGGGCGCAAGGATTTTCTCCTCTGTGGTACAACAAAACACCGGTTACGCTCACTAAAGATTTCCTACTAAATCTTTTTTCGTATAGTATTGCGGTAAACTTAGTTTATTAGATCAATTTATATTTATCATTTGGCGAAAAATTTTTTTCTTAGTTTTTATGTTCAACACGTCCACAAACAATAATACTGCATTTCTGCCACAGGCCACAATTTCTGCGTTCAAAAAACACTGCAGATATAAATACATGTTCACTTCTTTAATCTTGTAAGAACACAGCATATCACATTTATATTTAATTTTTTTATTTACGAGAATAAATATTACTTTTTTTGTGGCAAAAACTTTTTGTGTTTTATGTTTCCTTGTAAAATATCTAGTTTTTGTTCTGTTTATTATGCCTTGTTCATAACAAAATAGCACTATATATGTCTCTTTCTTGAGAAGCTGCAGAAAACCTGATTATATTGTTTTTTATGTGCCAAGTGTTTTACCTCTGTATGCTTAGTGGTCAAAATTTACTGTGTGACTGAAGTCTTTTGCATGTTGTTATAATACTATCGACTATTTTCCTTTAGATATGTCTGCCTTGTGCTATTTTATACGTGTTTCTAGCACTCTCTTTGTTGAACCAATGTAAACTAAATTGCACCTTTCCCTCTCATTTCCGTTGCATTTTATTTCATATACAACATTATCAGTTTTTAATTTGTCATGTTTTGTTTTATTGTTTGTAAAAAGACGCTTGCTGATTTGTTTATAATATATATATCGGGTAGTTATTCATTATAAGTAATCTTCTAATCTTGTTTATGATAATATTCTCATATGTTCTGTCACTTATTTGCAAGACTTTTTTATCATATTTGTGGCTGCGTTGATATCTTCCTGCCTAATGACGTTGGTTTTGTTTACCAATTTGTTTTTATTTCCACGAGTATGTCTAAATATGGTATGTCTAAATATGGTATTTTATTGTCTTTTTCATTCTCTATGGTGAATTCTATTTTGTGATGGGATGCGTTTAGTGCTTCTAATATTATTCTTTCGTCCGATTCATCTACATACTTCTACATATAAATTTTATCCTTATGTTTTTCTTTTTTAATGCGTCAATTACATCATCCAGTAATGTGTCCAATACAACATCTGCAACTGTTGGCGATATTGATATGAATTGTAAATTCATATTTTAATACATCGCACTTAAAATGGCTTTAAAAGATATCTAGCAGGGGTTGTGTAACTTCAAAATCTTTAAACCGATCCTGAATATTATAAAAAATTTCTTCAATAATTATCTTATGCTCCTGTTTTTCGGATAAACAATTGAAGTTTTCAGAAAATTGGAAAATCTTTTGACTCAATTTCATCCAAAAGTAAAAATAATTAAGTTTTAAAGTTAAATACAATTGTGTACAGTTCATTTAAACCTTTTTTCTTACCTTTGAGTTCTAAATTCAATTTATTTAAAATAGCGCATGCATCAGCTAAAAATGCAGAATCTAAGATAAATTCTTTATCTTTAAAAACTATATGTCCTCCATACTTTCTAATTTCAGAAGCTCCCACTTTTTCTTTAAAAAGCCTATTCAGACTGTCATCCCGGCTTAGGATCGTAGTGAGCAACACGTTTATTCTTTAAAAAGTACAAAATTTTCTATGGATGAGTGAGTGATATCCCCAGCGAATTTTAATAATTGTTTGCTCAGCAGTTTTCATTGCAAAATTTTCAGTTAGAAACTTTGAGTTAAAAGCTACCTCTTGAATAATACAATGAAAACTGTTAAACTCAAACCATTCCTTTTTAACTGACCTATGAAAACTTCATATTTTCAACACATGACATTTGCACCAGCAGTTAGTTTTCTGGAGTCGACAATAGAAAATAGATTATCACTAACGAAATCAAATAGCAATTTGCCAACAAAAAGATCACGACTTCAACAGAGTTTCAACAACAGAGAATTTAACAGACGTACATTAATAAATCTTAACATCGTAACATATAATAGTAATAATAACGTTTTCTCTCTTTTTTTGTGTCATGTTCTTTTATTTCAGTTGATTTTTTGTGTATTAAAAGGAGTTGCTGTATATGTATATATACGTACGCAAGTACATATTTCATTTTTATTTGAATTAACAGTGTTTTAAAAGAATTTCTTTTTTAATGGAAAATTGGTAATATTTAAATAAAAAAAAAGTGTTTTTTAAGTAAACTAAAAAAAGAAGCTGGAATTATCTCGTTAAGCCACAGCCTATCACCTTTTTAAAGCAATTCAATAATTAAATTCGTTATTTTTACAAATAATAAATATTTTTTTTTTTTTTTTTTGTGGAAAAGAAAATTTTTGTGCTTTCTTTTTTCTTGTTAAATATCTAGTTTTTGTGTTCTTTTTTTCTTCATAATTAAAAAAACACTATATATGTCTCTTCAGAATCTACAGAAAACCTGATTATATTGTTTTCTATGTTCCAAAGATTTACCTCTGTATCAAAACCACAATTTGACTGCATTTATACACGCAAATTTTACTTCGACAAAGTTTTGTTTATTTTCTTTTACAAACTTTGTTTCCTTCTGTTTGATCATTTATAATTTTTGGATGTTTTGTATGTGGTGTTTATAACACAAAAATATGTGTATGTACACATATACAACTGTGTATAAGCAACGAAAGAAAAACATGGCAACAATCAAATTTTGTACTATCCATCAGTCTGTCCATAAATCAAAACCTTGCAAAGTAAACTTTGCGTGTCTAAATGGGGAGTTCGTTAAAAAGACAAGAAAATCACATACAATAAGGATTGTAGTTCAAATTCGTTCAATCGTTCAAATTGACCGATTGAACGAACGAATCAGTCTTTGATAATTGACCGAGAAAGACCGGTCACTGAAACGAACGACTGGGCACATGTCTAATAGTTGCCCAATAATTCTAATGGTGGTTTTAGATCACTAAGCTTACTCGGTGTTTTAGATGAACGTCCACCACTAGTATTACTGAGCTAACGAACATGAATCAAATAATAAGATTACGCAAACAGGAGTCCCGTTATTTTTTATTAAAACCGTGAGAGTAAAATTCTCTCTCGTGACGTCATAAAAATATATTTCAAATAGCAACTCACCTAAGAAAAAAACGCGTATTTTTCGAAAGAATCACTAAAATTAAAATACGGTTATTTTTTCATCATAGTAAATTGTGCTTGAAAGTAGTTACAAAAAAGTGTAAAAATGAAATGTGCAGAGTATAATTGTGGAAATACTAAAAATAAAACTAAAGCTTAAGTTTTTTTTATTTCCCAAAAGAAAAACAAGCTTAGAAAAGAATGGTTAATATTTTGTCGTTTAGATGAAAAAAATTTAAATGGGGAAAATTTAATGATATCTACTAATCACATAAAAAAACATTTATGGCCAGTTTTTGACTTAATATTTAAATACGCATTTAGTTAATTTGCATTTAAATTTAAGTAGTACTTAAATACAGTTTCAGTTTTTCAGTCATTTATGATCGTTCTTATTTAACTACGATAAAAATATGGCAGCATTACGAAATATCAACATAAATCTCCATTGTTTATGAAAAACAACTGCTAACAAATGCAATGAATTGAAAATTTTGTGAAAAATGTTTTAAATATATTAAAAAAAGTCAGCGATACCTATGTATGCACCATCTAAACTTACTTTATTAATTAAACTTTATAATTAATATTTTCATTAAGAAATGTGTGCAAAACATAAAATATTGTTCTATCAATGGCTAAAATGTTTGTCTACTTTTGTTTAGTTTTGCGAAACAACAAAAAAAAAAAAATTGCCATTACCATATGGTAAAACCGTATTATTTAAATGGACTTTAAATACGCAAGATTGGTCATTTAAGTTTCATTTAAGTGTGCATTGAAAAACTGAACTTTGTACTAAAATAGAATTTAAATATAAATGAAATTTAAAAACGAAGTCGAAAACTGGCCCTTAGACGAGTCAAATTTTATAAAAGTATACGTTAAGTCAAAACCACTTTTCGTCCGTGCGCGAATGTTTTTCCAAATAAGAAAGCTTAACCAAATAATAGCAGATGACAAATCCAAGCAAGTGCTTTTTCTTTAGCATCAAAAAGCACTAAAAACAGTTCCGATTGCACTAAGTTGACATTACTGCATTTTTACACAGACTTATTTTTATTACGTCATGAACTGAGAAAGAGAGAGTCTTTGCGTAATCTTATTATTTGATTCATGGCTAACGAAGTTGTTCGGGTATTTATTTATTCTCTTCGTGAATTCTATAACCAGTACCTCGTTTCTGTATTTCTCGCATCGTAAAAGTTTTCACATCAAGAGTGAAACAAAAAATTTCATCGTTTCTCGATTTGCGAGTAAAAAGTGTTTCTGGTTCTTAATGCGAAAACAGACAACACTGATTCTGTTTTTACTGGAATAATTCCAGTACTAGTGTCAAATAAAAACAAAACGTCAAAATAAAAAAATTAATTATCAACCAATATAGAAAAATAGTGTAAGTGTAGAAAAGAGTTAATAAATAAAATTAGTTTTAAATAATATAGCGAAAAAATGTATAGTACAGTGTGGAGGACATGTTTGGAAATTCTTTTTATTTTTTAAATAAAAAGATATAAATAAATGCATAAATACTTATTGATAAATCTTTTTTATTATTAAGTTAAATTGCTTTTTACCTTTTCGGCTGATTTAGACTCCATGTTTACACAAATTTAAAAATATATTTTAAATCTTACTTGTTCTCGCGCTGTTTTGAAATGTGAGTTATATTGACAGTTCTTGCGTAAAACTTTTCACAAAATATTGATACAGAAATACTTTTTCTCGCATACTTCCAATTACTGTTGGAAAATAACTTAAATGACATATAGTTCTCGCATTTTAAATATACAGAAACACTTGTGTGAGAAAACCCATTTTTTGTTTCAATTTACATCGTTTTTCTAAAAATTTACTTGTTTCATGCGAAAACTTATACGATGCGAGAAATACAGAAACGAGGTACAGGATTACCCAAAGTAGAAAACTCTACTAACACAATTATTCTTTTAATTGTCCAAAAGCGACAGTACCTATAATCTTTCTTACAGTATCTTCTTAGTTCAATATCGTGTGGAATTCGTTGATTCGGTATTATAATTATTACATTTATAAAAAGAGTACAATTTCGTTTTATTTTCCTGTTATAAACTTTAACTTTTAACTAAATATCGTACTGAATTCGATGATTAGTTATTAAAATTATCGCATGTATAATAAGAGTCCAATTTTATTTTAAATAAATTAACGACACTACAAAATCTTAAGAAAAAAAATCCATGTGCTTTGTTTTCATTATGTCGAACGACAACCATGTTTATAACACATAATTTAGGTGTGAGGGAAATTAACAGGCCTGCCATATTTGCCGATTTATCATTTTGCCGATTTTTCGCCTCAAATTTATCAAAGTGCCGATTTTGGTTCCAAAAATGCAGATTTTTTGATAAACACTGTAACAAGGTAACTTTTTTTGTTTTAGAATAACTTATTAATTTTAGGCAACACAATCAAAGTTGCAACATTAGAAAGAGACAACTGTTAATAAGTCAGCACTTCTACTAAGGGAAAAAAGGGTTAGGATTATTTGCTGTTATAAAAACGTCGTTTGAAAGTACAGTTCGTAACTGTGAGCTACTAAAAAATAAGAAGTTCTCCCTGGCGTGAATGAATCAACCGAGTTTGGTTGTACGTACGTGTAAAATTTAAAATACAGGACTATTTCTTCAGATTGATAGATAGAAGATCAATGTTATGCCAGAGGTTTGTACAAGTTAATTGTAGATTATTTCACACAGAATCACGAAAACTACAAGTCGAATTTTATAGGATTCAGTGCTGCCGTTATAACAGGCATGTAAGTATGCAACATACAAAACTTAAAATTTATCTTTTTATTAAAAGTTTACATTTTTTTAATTCTAGTTGTTTAAGATGCATAAAAGGATGTCTACCAGGAGAGAAGCTCCACATCTTTCCAAGGGATTCTAAATGTAAAGCTCTGATACGCGCGTGTGTGTGTTGGGATCAAATAAGATTCCATAGGATGGTGATCAATGTCTGTCTGTTCGTTAGTTTAAAATATGTGTTCGGTTGTAAACCCTTTTGTTAATTATTCAACCTTGTGTGTTTGTCTGTCTGAAAATAATTGAGCCTGAGCTAAGGCCGGCTTCGCAGGAAATCTTTAGTAAGCGAAACCGGTGCTGGTCATACAACAGAAAAAAAGTCTTTGCGTCCGGCCGAAGGCCGGCTATGCAGGAAAACTTTAGTAATCGAAGCCAGTGTTTGTTATTCTACCTATACTTTTTCCGTATAGTATTGCCGCTAAACTTAAATTATTTGATGAAGTTTATATTTACATGAAAAAAACTTTTAATGGTTGTTAACTGATTTTGCTTTTCATTTTTATCTCTTTAGTTAAATAGTAATTAAAATTACCTTTCCTATGATACGCATATTACCTTACTGCGCCATGAAATACTCGAGTGGCTGTAAAATAGGACACTGTCAAAAGTGATAAATGGTAAGTTTCAATGTTTTTTTTTTTTGTAAATTTTAATAAATTTAAATAAAATATTTTCGAATCTCTACAATTTTAGCTACCGCTCGCAAAGGTCTAAAGCCACAACACCTGCAAAGAATAATTCCATTACAAAATCTCAATGCCAATTTAAAATTTTAAAAAATTAGCCGGAAGTTAAATTACTTTGCCATAAAGCTGATAAAGAAAAGAAGATCAAAGCCTATCTTCACAGTGTAGTAAAGAAATTACACCACCCATAAAAGAAAGATAAATGCGTCAAGCAAAGCACAACAACCCATCACATGTAACGTTATGCAGTTTGGTTTGGTGGCAGTATTTTAGCTTCAACGGTAAATTTTTTTACTTTAATTTTTATTTTAAATTACTTGAAATTAATTTTATTTTTTGTGCTTGGAAATTGTATGTTTTTAAAATTACAACGAACTTTTAATGATATAACATAAATAAATAAATAAATTTAAAAACATTAAAAACAATTTATATATCAGTTAAGTAAATGATAATTTTTATTACAATTTACATGTGTATTTTTTATAGTATTAAAGTGTACATATAAAATAATAATTTTTTCCTCTGTGGTATAACAAACACAGGCTTCGCTTACTAAAGATTTCCTGCGTAGCCGGCTTCCTGCCGGGCGCAATGATTTTCTCCTCTATGGTATGACACATCGGCCTTGGGCCGGGCGCAAGGATTTTCTCCTCTGTGGTACAACAAAACACCGGTTACGCTCACTAAAGATTTCCTACTAAATCTTTTTTCGTATAGTATTGCGGTAAACTTAGTTTATTAGATCAATTTATATTTATCATTTGGCGAAAAATTTTTTTTAAGTTTTTATGTTCAACACGTCCACAAACAATAATACTGCATTTCTGCCACAGGCCACAATTTCTGCGTTCAAAAAACACTGCAGATATAAATACATGTTCACTTCTTTAATCTTGTAAGAACACAGCATATCACATTTATATTTAATTTTTTTATTTACGAGAATAAATATTACTTTTTTTGTGGCAAAAACTTTTTGTGTTTTATGTTTCCTTGTAAAATATCTAGTTTTTGTTCTGTTTATTATGCCTATATATGTCTCTTTCTTGAGAAGCTGCAGAAAACCTGATTATATTGTTTTTTATGTGCCAAGTGTTTTACCTCTGTATGCTTAGTGGTCAAAATTTACTGTGTGACTGAAGTCTTTTGTATGTTGTTATAATACTTTATATCGGGTAGTTATTCATTATAAGTAATCTTCTAATCTTGTTTATGATAATATTCTCATATGTTCTGTCACTTATTTGCAAGACTGTTTTTATCATATTTGTGGCTGCGTTGATATCTTCCTGCCTAATGACGTTGGTTTTGTGTACCAATTTGTTTTTATTTCCACGAGTATGTCTAAATATGGTATGTCTAAATATGGTATTTTATTGTCTTTTTCATTTTCTATGGTGAATTCTATTTTGTTATGGGATGCGTTTAGTGCTTCTAATATTATTCTTTCGTCCGATTCATCTACATACTTCTACATATAAATTTTATCCTTATGTTTTTCTTTTTTAATGCGTCAATTACATCGTCCAGTAATGTGTCCAATACAATATCTGCAACTGTTGGCGATATTGATATGAATTGTAAATTCATATTTTAATACATCGCACTTAAAATGGCTTTAAAAGATATCTAGCAGGGGTTGTGTAACTTCAAAATCTTTAAACCGATCCTGAATATTATAAAAAATTTCTTCAATAATTATCTTATGCTCCTGTTTTTCGGATAAACAATTGAAGTTTTCAGAAAATTGGAAAATCTTTTGACTCAATTTCATCCAAAAGTAAAAATAATTAAGTTTTAAAGTTAAAAACAATTGTGTACAGTTCATTTAAACCTTTTTTCTTACCTTTGAGTTCTAAATTCAATTTATTTAAAATAGCGCATGCATCAGCTAAAAATGCAGAATCTAAGATAAATTCTTTATCTTTAAAAACTATATGTTCCTCCATACTTTCTAATTTCAGAAGCTCCCACTTCTTCTTTTAGATTAAAAAGTCTATTCAGACTGTCATCCCGGCTTAGGATCGTAGTGAGCAACACGTTTATTCTTTAAAAAGTACAAAATTTTCTGTGGATGAGTGAGTGATATCCCCAGCGAATTTTAATAATTATTTGCTCAGCAGTTTTCATTGCAAAATTTTCAGTTAGAAACTTTGAGTTAAAAGCTACCTCTTGAATAATACAATGAAAACTGTTAAACTCAAACCATTCCTTTTTAACTGACCTATGAAAACTTCATATTTTCAACACATGACATTTGCACCAGCAGTTAGTTTTCTGGAGTCGACAATAGAAAATAGATTATCACTAACGAAATCAAATAGCAATTTGCCAACAAAAAATATCGTAACATATAATAGTAATAATAACGTTTTCTCTCTTTTTTTGTGTCATGTTCTTTTATTTCAGTTGATTTTTTGTGTATTAAAAGGAGTTGCTGTATATGTATATATACGTACGCAAGTACATATTTCATTTTTATTTGAATTAACAGTGTTTTAAAAGAATTTCTTTTTTAATGGAAAATTGGTAATATTTAAATAAAAAAAAGTGTTTTTTAAGTAAACTAAAAAAATAGCACAGAGAAAAAGAAGCTGGAATTATCTCGTTAAGCCACAGCCTATCACCTTTTTAAAGCAATTCAATAATTAAATTCTTTATTTTTACAAATAATAAATATTTTTTTTTTTTTTTTGTGGAAAAGAAAATTTTTGTGCTTTCTTTTTTCTTGTTAAATATCTAGTTTTTGTGTTCTTTTTTTCTTCATAATTAAAAAAACACTATATATGTCTCTTCAGAATCTACAGAAAACCTGATTATATTGTTTTCTATGTTCCAAAGATTTACCTCTGTATCAAAACCACAATTTGACTGCATTTATACACGCAAATTTTACTTCGACAAAGTTTTGTTTATTTTCTTTTACAAACTTTGTTTCCTTCTGTTTGATCATTTATAATTTTTGGATGTTTTGTATGTGGTGTTTATAACACAAAAATATGTGTATGTACACATATACAACTGTGTATAAGCAACGAAAGAAAAACATGACAACAATCAAATTTTGTACTATCCATCAGTCTGTCCATAAATCAAAACCTTGCAAAGTAAACTTTGCGTGTCTAAATGGGGAGTTCGTTAAAAAGACAAGAAAATCACATACAATAAGGATTGTAGTTCAAATTCGTTCAATCGTTCAAATTGACCGATTGAACGAACGAATCAGTTTTATCGAATTTGATAATTGACCGAGAAAGACCGGTCACTGAAACGAACGACTGGGCACATGTCTAATAGTTGCCCAATAATTCTAATGGTAGTTTTAGATCACTAAGCTTACTCGGTGTTTTAGATGAACGTCCACCACTAGTATTACTGAGCTAACGAACATGAATCAAATAATAAGATTACGCAAACAGCAGTCCCGTTATTTTTTATTAAAACCGTGAGAGTAAAATTCTCTCTCGTGACGTCATAAAAATATATTTCAAATAGCAACTCACCTAAGAAAAAAAACGCGTATTTTTCGAAAGAATCACTAAAATTAAAATACGGTTATTTTTTCATCATAGTAAATTGTGCTTGAAAGTAGTTACAAAAAAGTGCAAAATGAAATATGCAGAGTATAATTGTGGAAATACTAAAAATAAAACTAAAGCTTAAGTTTTTTTTATTTCCCAAAAGAAAAACAAGCTTAGAAAAGAATGGTTAATATTTTGTCGTTTAGATGAAAAAAATTTAAATGGGGAAAATTTAATGATATCTACTAATCACATAAAAAAACATTTATGGCCAGTTTTTGACTTAATATTTAAATACGCATTTAGTTAATTTGCATTTAAATTTAAGTAGTATTTAAATACAGTTTCAGTTTTTCAGTCATTTATGATCGTTCTTATTTAACTACGATAAAAATATGGCAGCATTACGAAATATCAACATAAATCTCCATTGTTTATGAAAAACAACTGCTAACAAATGCAATGAATTGCAAATTTTGTGAAAAATGTTTTAAATATATTAAAAAAAGTCAGCGATACCTATGTATGCACCATCTAAACTTACTTTATTAATTAAACTTTATAATTAATATTTTCATTAAGAAATGTGTGCAAAACATAAAATATTGTTCTATCAATGGCTAAAATGTTTGTCTACTTTTGTTTAGTTTTGCGAAACAACAAAAAAAATTGCCATTACCATATGGTAAAACCGTATTATTTAAATGGACTTTAAATACGCAAGATTGGTCATTTAAGTTTCATTTAAGTGTGCATTGAAAAACTTAACTTTGTACTAAAATAGAATTTAAATATAAATGAAATTTAAATACGAAGTCGAAAACTGGCCCGTAGACGAGTCAAATTTAATAAAAGTATACGTTAAGTCAAAACCACTTTTCGTCCGTGCGCGAATGTTTTTCCAAATAAGAAAGCTTAACCAAATAATAGCAGATAACAAATCCAAGCAAGTGCTTTTTCTTTAGCATCAAAAAGCACTAAAAACAGTTCCGATTGCACTAAGTTGACATTACTGCATTTTTACACAGACTTATTTTTATTACGTCATGAACTGAGAAAGAGAGAGTCTTTGCGTAATCTTATTATTTGATTCATGGCTAACGAAGTTGTTCGGGTATTTATTTATTCTCTTCGTGAATTCTATAACCAGGATTACCCAAAGTAGAAAACTCTACTAACACAATTATTCATTTAATTGTCCAAAAGCAACAGTACCTATAATCTTTCTTACAGTATCTTCTTAGTTCAATATCGTATGGAATTCGTTGATTCGGTATTATAATTATTACATTTATAAAAAGAGTACAATTTCGTTTTATTTTCCTGTTATAAACTTTAACTTTTAACTAAATATCGTACTGAATTCGATGATTAGTTATTAAAATTATCGCTTGTATAATAAGAGTCCAATTTTATTTTAAATAAATTAACGACACTACAAAATCTTAAGAAAAAAAATCCATGTGCTTTGTTTTCATTATGTCGAACGACAACCATGGGCCCATTTCACTAATCTACAATTCTACAAGTTTACAAGTTACAATTACAATTCTCATTCTTACAAGTGCTGAAGAATTGTGTTTCATCAAAATTTTCACAACACTTGTAGTTTTTTGGACTTGTAAACTACAATTCTTACAATTACAAGTCTTTGTGTATATTGTGATATTGATTTTACAATTCTTATTTGTTATTACTCAAAATGCTAAAATATCGTTATTTTAAATTCTTTCGCAATTATGGGTACTCTAATGTACTGTAACGGTATATCGATAATTTGTTTTAATTGTTAGCACACCACTAATCAATCAAAACATATAGTTTGTTTTTAATTTACTTTTTGTTTTGCAATGGCGAATCAGCAAAATAAAATTTGTGTGGTGTGTGAAATTTTATCTGCCAAAGACGTTCTTTTTGGTAAGTTTAGCGATAATCTTACTAAAGAGAAAAAATGCAAGAGTGGGAGAACGTGCGCATGAGGTGTCTTGCACTTGGACTGATACCAAGTGCAAAAGTCGCCAAATACGTGCGCGATGTTTTTTTGGCAAACATCAAAAGGGCTAAGAGAGACAACTCCAGAAAAACGGGGGCTGCTGGCGGAAGTGCCGCAAAGCTCACGGAGTTGGACACCCTGGTCCTGGAAGTTGTTGGAAAGGAGTCACCAACATGTGATGGCATCCGACCAGAGGAGCCCAAAGGTGAGCAGGTGTTATTGCAGGATTTAGTGAATAACACTTTAGAGGCCTGCAATGACACTGTCTCGTAGCTGCCAGACATAGAAGTGATTCCTACAAAGAACGAGGAGGAGCCAGTGTTGATGCCTGAGTTCTCCCGAAAAAGAAGTGAGCACCATGGGATAATATTTAAAATTTTTTCTATTTTTTTTTTTTTTATTTTGAACGATGTATAGAAAATGGATCTAACGCCCACAAAGAAGTCCTAAATAAAAACAAAAAAAATAAAAACGAAGAAAAGATAGATTTACAAATTGAAAATTTGAAGCTGCAGAATGAAAATATTCACTTGAAAAACAGTATCGCTTTCATCACTAGAAGCGTATAAAAGATTCATTTTGCACTAAAAAACTAAGAACAATTTTATATATTATATCTTGCACTTGCACGTGTGTTTATTTCTTTATAACATATGATCAGTGGTGTTGCCACTTATCCATAATTTCTATTTCTATTAATAATTAAAAATAAGCAAACTAAATAAATTAATGTTAATTACTTTAAAATTGTTTGATTTTGTGTTTAGATGAACTATTTTTTAATAAAAAAATGGTTAAAAATCAAGTTAAATCACTCACTTGTAACTTGTAAAATTTTTTCTGAGGGTCTTCGTCGACTCTTACCTTTTTTTCTACAATTTTACAATTACAAATTTAGTTTAGTGAAACAAAACCACTTGTAGAAGTATGACTTGTAGACTTGTAACTTGTAAAATTCACTTGTAGCTACAAACTTGTAATTGTATTTTGATGAAACACAATTATTCACAAGTTTACAATTCTACAGGCAAAAACACTTGTAATTGTAAACTTGTAGCTTGATGAAATAGGCCCCATGTTTATAACACATAATTTAGGTGTGAGGGAAATTAACAGGCCTGCCATATTTGCCGATTTATCATTTTGCCGATTTTTCGCCTCAAATTTATCAAAGTGCCGATTTTGGCTCCAAAAATGCCGATTTTTTGATAAACACTGTAACAAGGTAACTTTTTTTGTTTTAGAATAACTTATTAATTTTAGGCAACACAATCAAAGTTGCAACATTAGAAAGAGACAACTGTTAATAAGTCAGCACTTCTACTAAGGGAAAAAAGGGTTAGGATTATTTGCTGTTATAAAAACGTCGTTTGAAAGTACAGTTCGTAACTGTGAGCTACTAAAAAATAAGAAGTTCTCCCTGGCGTGAATGAATCAACCGAGTTTGGTTGTACGTACGTGTAAAATTTAACATACAGGACTATTTCTTCAGATTGATAGATAGAAGATCAATGTTATGCCAGAGGTTTGTACAAGTTAATTGTAGATTATTTCACACAGAATCACGAAAACTACAAGTCGAATTTTATAGGATTCAGTGCTGCCGTTATAACAGGCATGTAAGTATGCAACATACAAAACTTAAAATTTATCTTTTTATTAAAAGTTTACATTTTTTTAATTCTAGTTATTTAAGATGCATAAAAGGATGTCTACCAGGAGAGAAGCTCCACATCTTTCCAAGGGATTCTAAATGTAAAGCTCTGATACGCGCGTGTGTGTGTTGGGATCAAATAAGATTCCATAGGATGGTGATTATGATCAATGTCTGTCTGTTGGTTAGTTTAAAATATGTGTTCGGTTGTAAACCCTTTTGTTAATTATTCAACCTTGTGTGTTTGTCTGTCTGAAAATAATTGAGCCTGAGCTAAGGCCGGCTTCGCAGGAAATCTTTAGTAAGCGAAACCGGTGTTGGTCATACAACAGAAAAAAAAGTCTTTGCGTCCGGCCGAAGGCCGGCTATGCAGGAAAACTTTAGTAATCGAAGCCAGTGTTTGTTATTCTACCTATACTTTTTCCGTATAGTATTCCCGCTAAACTTAAATTATTTGATGAAGTTTATATTTACATGAAAAAAACTTTTAATGGTTGTTAACTGATTTTGCTTTTCATTTTTATCTTTTTAGTTAAATAGTAATTAAAATTACCTTTCCTATGATACGCATATTACCTTACTGCGCCATGAAATACTCGAGTGGCTGTAAAATAGGACACTGTCAAAAGTGATAAATGGTAAGTTTCAATGTTTTTTTTTTTTTGTAAATTTTAATAAATTTAAATAAAATATTTTCGAATCTCTACAATTTTAGCTACCGCTCGCAAAGGTCTAAAGCCACAACACCTGCAAAGAATAATTCCATTACAAAATCTCAATGCCAATTTAAAATTTTAAAAAATTAGCCGGAAGTTAAAATACTTTGCCATAAAGCTGATAAAGTAAAGAAGATCAAAGCCTATCTTCACAGTGTAGTAAAGAAATTACACCACCCATAAAAGAAACATAAATGCGTCAAGCAAAGCACAACAACCCATCACATGTAACGTTATGCAGTTTGGTTTGGTGGCAGTATTTTAGCTTCAACGGTAAATTTTTTTACTTTAATTTTTATTTTAAATTACTTGAAATTAATTTTATTTTTTGTGCTTGGAAATTGTATGTTTTTAAAATTACAACGAACTTTTAATGATATAACATAAATAAATAAATTTAAAAACATTAAAAACAATTTATATATTAGTTAAGTAAATGATAATTTTTATTACAATTTACATGTGTATTTTTTATAGTATTAAAGTGTACATATAAAATAATAATTTTTTCCTCTGTGGTATAACAAACACAGGCTTCGCTTACTAAAGATTTCCTGCGTAGCCGGCTACCTGCCGGGCGCAATGATTTTCTCCTCTATGGTATAACACAGCGGCCTTGGGCCGGGCGCAAGGATTTTCTCCTCTGTGGTACAACAAAACACCGGTTACGCTCACTAAAGATATCCTACTAAATCTTTTTTCGTATAGTATTGCGGTAAACTTAGTTTATTACATCAATTTATATTTATCATTTGGCGAAAAATTTTTTTCTTAGTTTTTATGTTCAACACGTCCACAAACAATAATACTGCATTTCTGCCACAGGCCACAATTTCTGCGTTCAAAAAACACTGCAGATATAAATACATGTTCACTTCTTTAATCTTGTAAGAACACAGCATATCACATTTATATTTAATTTTTTTATTTACGAGAATAAATATTACTTTTTTTGTGGCAAAAACTTTTTGTGTTTTATGTTTCCTTGTAAAATATCTAGTTTTTGTTCTGTTTATTATGCCTATATATGTCTCTTTCTTGAGAAGCTGCAGAAAACCTGATTATATTGTTTTTTATGTGCCAAGTGTTTTACCTCTGTATGCTTAGTGGTCAAAATTTACTGTGTGACTGAAGTCTTTTGCATGTTGTTATAATACTATCGACTATTTTCCTTTAGATATGTCTGCCTTGTGCTATTTTATACGTGTTTCTAGCACTCTCTTTGTTGAACCAATGTAAACTAAATTGCACCTTTCCCTCTCATTTCCGTTGCAAGACGCCTCAGTGTTGTGATTGATCTGTACGCTATTGTTTTTGTTTTTTCTCCCATCATGTTTCTAAATGTTTTAGCTCCATTAAGTTTTGAAATAAGTGGTACGCTACAAAAACTTTTTGTATTTTCAGTTGTTTCTCTGTCATTTTCTGTACTACTTGCTGATTTGTTTATAATATATATATCGGGTAGTTATTCATTATAAGTAATCTTCTAATCTTGTTTATGATAATATTCTCATATGTTCTGTCACTTATTTGCAAGACTGTTTTTATCATATTTGTGGCTGCGTTGATATCTTCCTGCCTAATGACGTTGGTTTTGTGTACCAATTTGTTTTTATTTCCACGAGTATGTCTAAATATGGTATGTCTAAATATGGTATTTTATTGTCTTTTTCATTCTCTATGGTGAATTCTATTTTGTTATGGGATGCGTTTAGTGCTTCTAATATTATTCTTTCGTCCGATTCATCTACATACTTCTACATATAAATTTTATCCTTATGTTTTTCTTTTTTAATGCGTCAATTACATCGTCCAGTAATGTGTCCAATACAATATCTGCAACTGTTGGCGATATTGATATGAATTGTAAATTCATATTTTAATACATCGCACTTAAAATGGCTTTAAAAGATATCTAGCAGGGGTTGTGTAACTTCAAAATCTTTAAACCGATCCTAAATATTATAAAAAATTTCAATAATTATCTTATGCTCCTGTTTTTCGGATAAACAATTGAAGTTTTCAGAAAATTGGAAAATCTTTTGACTCAATTTCATCCAAAAGTAAAAATAATTAAGTTTTAAAGTTAAAAACAATTGTATACAGTTCATTTAAACCTTTTTTCTTACCTTTGAGTTCTAAATTCAATTTATTTAAAATAGCGCATGCATCAGCTAAAAATGCAGAATCTAAGATAAATTCTTTATCTTTAAAAACTATATGTTCCTCCATACTTTCTAATTTCAGAAGCTCCCACTTCTTCTTTTAGATTAAAAAGCCTATTCAGACTGTCATCCCGGCTTAGGATCGTAGTGAGCAACACGTTTATTCTTTAAAAAGTACAAAATTTTCTGTGGATGAGTGAGTGATATCCCCAGCGAATTTTAATAATTATTTGCTCAGCAGTTTTCATTGCAAAATTTTCAGTTAGAAACTTTGAGTTAAAAGCTACCTCTTGAATAATACAATGAAAACTGTTAAACTCAAACCATTCCTTTTTAACTGACCTATGAAAACTTCATATTTTCAACACATGACATTTGCACCAGCAGTTAGTTTTCTGGAGTCGACAATAGAAAATAGATTATCACTAACGAAATCAAATAGCAATTTGCCAACAAAAAGATCACGACTTCAACAGAGTTTCAACAACAGAGAATTTAACAGACGTACATTAATAAATCTTAATATCGTAACATATAATAGTAATAATAACGTTTTCTCTCTTTTTTTGTGTCATGTTCTTTTATTTCAGTTGATTTTTTGTGTATTAAAAGGAGTTGCTGTATATGTATATATACGTACGCAAGTACATATTTCATTTTTATTTGAATTAACAGTGTTTTAAAAGAATTTCTTTTTTAATGGAAAATTGGTAATATTTAAATAAAAAAAAGTGTTTTTTAAGTAAACTAAAAAAAATAGCACAGAGAAAAAGAAGCTGGAATTATCTCGTTAAGCCACAGCCTATCACCTTTTTAAAGCAATTCAATAATTAAATTCTTTATTTTTACAAATAATAAATATTTTTTTTTTTTTTTTGTGGAAAAGAAAATTTTTGTGCTTTCTTTTTTCTTGTTAAATATCTAGTTTTTGTGTTCTTTTTTTCTTCATAATTAAAAAAACACTATATATGTCTCTTCAGAATCTACAGAAAACCTGATTATATTGTTTTCTATGTTCCAAAGATTTACCTCTGTATCAAAACCACAATTTGACTGCATTTATACACGCAAATTTTACTTCGACAAAGTTTTGTTTATTTTCTTTTACAAACTTTGTTTCCTTCTGTTTGATCATTTATAATTTTTGGATGTTTTGTATGTGGTGTTTATAACACAAAAATATGTGTATGTACACATATACAACTGTGTATAAGCAACGAAAGAAAAACATGACAACAATCAAATTTTGTACTATCCATCAGTCTGTCCATAAATCAAAACCTTGCAAAGTAAACTTTGCGTGTCTAAATGGGGAGTTCGTTAAAAAGACAAGAAAATCACATACAATAAGGATTGTAGTTCAAATTCGTTCAATCGTTCAAATTGACCGATTGAACGAACGAATCAGTTTTATCGAATTTGATAATTGACCGAGAAAGACCGGTCACTGAAACGAACGACTGGGCACATGTCTAATAGTTGCCCAATAATTCTAATGGTAGTTTTAGATCACTAAGCTTACTCGGTGTTTTAGATGAACGTCCACCACTAGTATTACTGAGCTAACGAACATGAATCAAATAATAAGATTACGCAAACAGCAGTCCCGTTATTTTTTATTAAAACCGTGAGAGTAAAATTCTCTCTCGTGACGTCATAAAAATATATTTCAAATAGCAACTCACCTAAGAAAAAAACGCGTATTTTTCGAAAGAATCACTAAAATTAAAATACGGTTATTTTTTCATCATAGTAAATTGTGCTTGAAAGTAGTTACAAAAAAGTGTAAAAATGAAATGTGCAGAGTATAATTGTGGAAATACTAAAAATAAAACTAAAGCTTAAGTTTTTTTTATTTCCCAAAAGAAAAACAAGCTTAGAAAAGAATGGTTAATATTTTGTCGTTTAGATGAAAAAAATTTAAATGGGGAAAATTTAATGATATCTACTAATCACATAAAAAAACATTTATGGCCAGTTTTTGACTTAATATTTAAATACGCATTTAGTTAATTTGCATTTAAATTTAAGTAGTACTTAAATACAGTTTCAGTTTTTCAGTCATTTATGATCGTTCTTATTTAACTACGATAAAAATATGGCAGCATTACGAAATATCAACATAAATCTCCATTGTTTATGAAAAACAACTGCTAACAAATGCAATGAATTGAAAATTTTGTGAAAAATGTTTTAAATATATTAAAAAAAGTCAGCGATACCTATGTATGCACCATCTAAACTTACTTTATTAATTAAACTTTATAATTAATATTTTCATTAAGAAATGTGTGCAAAACATAAAATATTGTTCTATCAATGGCTAAAATGTTTGTCTACTTTTGTTTAGTTTTGCGAAACAACAAAAAAAAAAAAATTGCCATTACCATATGGTAAAACCGTATTATTTAAATGGACTTTAAATACGCAAGATTGGTCATTTAAGTTTCATTTAAGTGTGCATTGAAAAACTTAACTTTGTACTAAAATAGAATTTAAATATAAATGAAATTTAAATACGAAGTCGAAAACTGGCCCTTAGACGAGTCAAATTTAATAAAAGTATACGTTAAGTCAAAACCACTTTTCGTCCGTGCGCGAATGTTTTTCCAAATAAGAAAGCTTAACCAAATAATAGCAGATAACAAATCCAAGCAAGTGCTTTTTCTTTAGCATCAAAAAGCACTAAAAACAGTTCCGATTGCACTAAGTTGACATTACTGCATTTTTACACAGACTTATTTTTATTACGTCATGAACTGAGAAAGAGAGAGTCTTTGCGTAACCTTATTATTTGATTCATGGCTAAAGAAGTTGTTCGGGTATTTATTTATTCTCTTCGTGAATTCTATAACCAGGATTACCCAAAGTAGAAAACTCTACTAACACAATTATTCTTTTAATTGTCCAAAAGCAACAGTACCTATAATCTTTCTTACAGTATCTTCTTAGTTCAATATCGTATGGAATTCGTTGATTCGGTATTATAATTATTACATTTATAAAAAGAGTACAATTTCGTTTTATTTTCCTGTTATAAACTTTAACTTTTAACTAAATATCGTACTGAATTCGATGATTAGTTATTAAAATTATCGCATGTATAATAAGAGTCCAATTTTATTTTAAATAAATTAACGGCACTACAAAATCTTAAGAAAAAAAATCCATGTGCTTTGTTTTCATTATGTCGAACGACAACCATGGGCCCATTTCACTAATCTACAATTCTACAAGCTTACAAGTTACAATTACAATTCTCATTCTTACAAGTGCTGAAGAATTGTGTTTCATCAAAATTTTCACAACACTTGTAGTTTTTTGGACTTGTAAACTACAATTCTTACAATTACAAGTCTTTGTGTATATTGTGATATTGATTTTACAATTCTTATTTGTTATTACTCAAAATGCTAAAATATCGTTATTTTAAATACTTTCGCAATTATGGGTACTCTAATGTACTGTAATGGTATATCGATAATTTGTTTTAATTGTTAGCACACCACTAATCAATCAAAACATATAGTTTGTTTTTAATTTACTTTTTGTTTTGCAATGGCGAATCAGCAAAATAAAATTTGTGTGGTGTGTGAAATTTTATCTGCCAAAGACGTTCTTTTTGGTAAGTTTAGCGATAATCTTACTAAAGAGAAAAAATGCAAGAGTGGGAGAACGTGCGCATGAGGTGTCTTGCACTTGGACTGATACCAAGTGCAAAAGACGCCAAATACGTGCGCGATGTTTTTTTGGCAAACATCAAAAGGGCTAAGAGAGACAACTCCAGAAAAACGGGGGCTGCTGGCGGAAGTGCCGCAAAGCTCACGGAGTTGGACACCCTGGTCCTGGAAGTTGTTGGAAAGGAGTCACCAACATGTGATGGCATCCGACCAGAGGAGCCCAAAGGTGAGCAGGTGTTATTGCAGGATTTAGTGAATAACACTTTAGAGGCCTGCAATGACACTGTCTCGTTGCTGCCAGACATAGAAGTGATTCCTACAAAGAACGAGGAGGAGCCAGTGTTGATGCCTGAGTTCTCCCGAAAAAGAAGTGAGCACCATGGGTTAATATTTAAAATTTTTTCTATTTTTTTTTTTATTTTGAACGATGTATAGAAAATGGATCTAACGCCCACAAAGAAGTCCTAAATAAAAACAAAAAAAATAAAAACGAAGAAAAGATAGATTTACAAATTGAAAATTTGAAGCTGCAGAATGAAAATATTCACTTGAAAAACAGTATCGCTTTCATCACTAGAAGCGTATAAAAGATTCATTTTGCACTAAAAAACTAAGAACAATTTTATTTATTATATCTTGCACTTGCACGTGTGTTTATTTCTTTATAACATATGATCAGTGGTGTTGCCACTTATCCATAATTTCTATTTCTATTAATAATTAAAAATAAGCAAACTAAATAAATTAATGTTAATTACTTTAAAATTGTTTGATTTTGTGTTTAGATGAACTATTTTTTAATAAAAAAATGGTTAAAAATCAAGTTAAATCACTCACTTGTAACTTGTAAAATTTTTTCTGAGGGTCTTCGTCGACTCTTACCTTTTTTTCTACAATTTTACAATTACAAATTTAGTTTAGTGAAACAAAACCACTTGTAGAAGTATGACTTGTAGACTTGTAACTTGTAAAATTCACTTGTAGCTACAAACTTGTAATTGTATTTTGATGAAACACAATTATTCACAAGTTTACAATTCTACAGGCAAAAACACTTGTAATTGTGAACTTGTAGCTTGATGAAATAGGCCCCATGTTTATAACACATAATTTAGGTGTGAGGGAAATTAACAGGCCTGCCATATTTGCCGATTTATCATTTTGCCGATTTTTCGCCTCAAATTTATCAAAGTGCCGATTTTGGCTCCAAAAATGCCGATTTTTTGATAAACACTGTAACAAGGTAACTTTTTTTTGTTTTAGAATAACTTATTAATTTTAGGCAACACAATCAAAGTTGCAACATTAGAAAGAGACAACTGTTAATAAGTCAGCACTTCTACTAAGGGAAAAAAGGGTTAGGATTATTTGCTGTTATAAAAACGTCGTTTGAAAGTACAGTTCGTAACTGTGAGCTACTAAAAAATAAGAAGTTCTCCCTGGCGTGAATGAATCAACCGAGTTTGGTTGTACGTACGTGTAAAATTTAAAATACAGGACTATTTCTTCAGATTGATAGATAGAAGATCAATGTTATGCCAGAGGTTTGTACAAGTTAATTGTAGATTATTTCACACAGAATCACGAAAACTACAAGTCGAATTTTATAGGATTCAGTGCTGCCGTTATAACAGGCACAAATAATTCAGTTGCAAAACTTAATAAAAACGATATTCCAGATTTATTTCTTACATTTATAAAATCTATTTGACACTCACTTGCATTATATGCTTATCTTTTATTACCTGCCGAAATTAAAATTTTACTTAAAGATACTTAAAATTTCATATCAAATAGTTCAAGAAGTCTCTATAATTTCAAAATATTCAAAAATTACTGGAAATAAAACGAAAAAATTAACGCATTCAAGTCAAACCAGATGTGTAATAGG